>JAQPPZ010000815.1:1800000-2214366 GCA_028583015.1 Wollemia nobilis
GTCTACAAGAAATAGAGAATGGATCAAGAGTAAACTATTGAACAAACACCTATATCAGTTGTAGAGCAACAAGTGCAACAGACACAACATCAAAGTACAGATGATATTTTCAAACAAACTACTTTGATAGGTGAAGGTATGATTTCTATCCCTTCTTCTCCTTCTATGTACCCAAAATAATCCCCTTCCCATTCTCAAGAGAAATTGGAACAAAAGGCACCTTCTCCCCCTCATAGTTCACCACCTACTTCACCAGTTATCACAGAGTCTCAAATTAATCCATCTCCTCCACCTTCAACAAAAGTTCCAATGACATCATCACCCATTCATTCATATCCACTCCCAAATTCATTACCATCAGTAACATCAGAAGGGCAATCTCTTTCATCTCTCCCAGCTCATTCCATGATCCTAACATCTACCATCATGTCCTTCCCAGTTGCAACTTCTACAATAAGTACAGACTCCACTATCCTCACAACCACTCCCCTTTCATCAACATCTGAGTCTTTCCTCCCTTCCCTTATAGCTACTCCCACCTCTACAAATTATCCCACAGTAGCCTCTTTGTAGAAAGGAAAGGAGGTTTCACAAAAAATTCAAGATTTTTGGGTTGAGAAATTATCTAAGCCTTCAAAGCAGATGGCTAGATGGAGAAAAACCATGATCATTGATCCAATGACAAGGCAAAGGATAGCTAGGTCCATCACTCCTCTTGTAAGCAAACCAGAAGAGGACATGACTATAGAATATTATCAACTAGAGGAGCATACAGAGGATATTGATCAATTTCAAGTGGAGGATGAGTTGGTTATAGCAAAGGCTCATCTTGAAACTTTCTATGTCAAGATTGACATTTATAAGGAGCAATGTGGAAAATTGGAGGAAAATATTGAGAAGCTAGAGAAGACAGTCAATAATCAGAAGAAGGTGGAGAAGGCTATAAGAAATGAGGTCAAGAGTTGGAAGAGTAAATATCAAGATGCCATAAAATTCAAAGACCAAGTTGAGGAGTAGAAGAAAAAGAATGAAGCTCAAGCCAAAGAAATACAAGATTTGAAGCATCAACTTTAGATTGAAAAGGCCAAAGTTGTAGGCTTTTCAAAAGGAGTCAAAAAGGTTAGAAAGGAGATATGGTCTAAAATCCTTGAGAAATATTCAGAAATCCAACCTATAATTGACTATATGGATGATGCAAGTCATTTACTACAAGCTACCAAAGAAGATCTGGATAAATTCACTAAGGAGCTACAGCCCATGGTGATACCAGTAGAACAAATATACAAACTATCTGAGAGCAGATTCAATGAAGCTACCAAGCCTATTCCTAATAAGGCATGGAACACTTCTAGACTGGCCGCTAGAATTGTGATTGATAAGAATAAGTTGCTCCAGAAGGGTTGGTTACTATCAGATAAGATTGAGGGTAAACTCCAAGAAATTGTAGATATTAATCAAGAGATGATGCAATATGGTTTTGGAGGACTATGGGTTGAAAATAACACCTTGTTAATAGAAGAAGATATCCAAAATAATGTAGCCTCAATCATCCAGGATGAGTCTAAGATAGATGCTTGGGAAGATCTGATTGATCAAGAGTAGGTCTCTCAGATGATTAAAAACTTGACTAGGCTCAAAGATCTAATGGAGGACTTGGTGAACAAAGGTAATTCTATGACTTATGAAGAGACCTCTAAGTTGGAGTATATTCATAAGTGACTCAAAGAAATAACCAATCCTACTGAGTCAACTTAGAGCCAAGCACTATAGACCCTAAAATAGATGATCTAGTTGTTTGGAAAAGATCTAGAGCCTGAAGATAAGTAGGAGACTTCACAGGAAGAAGAAGAGGTTGAAGAAGACCAAGAAGATGATAATGAAGAAGAGAAACAAGAAATAAATGAGGAGAAAACTCACCAAGAGGAGAAAGATCAATTAAAAAAGGTTACTAAAGACACTGAAGAGGTACAGGATGAACAACTCAAAGGGTAAGATCAACAAGAGAATGAATAAAAGTAAATAGTCTTGTAGTAGAAGTGGACTTAAGCATTTTTGTATTCATGTTTGTATTTTTGTATATTGTTTTGATTCTGACATTATCAGAGAATAGTCATAAAGCATGAAGCTATGATAAGGAACACAAAAAGGTCATGAAGATATTTTTGCAAGAAATATTTTGGTCTAGCTGAGGTTATAAAAGGAAATAGAGTTTCATATAGCTAGACTGAGACTATGCCCATGAAAGGAGCTACATAATTTATTGTTTCCTACATGATTTCCATGTGAACCATTACTCTTTGAGTATCTTCACAAATGTTCTAGAGAGTGATGGTCACATAGAAGTTATTCTATGAAACATAGTTCACTGAATATTGAAGTCTATCCCTTTTCCTCCATCTCCTCTACTTTCCCATTGCATACACTTTCTTTTTCACTCCATACATATCCCCTTTTTGAGAATTTTTCCTTCATTTCATCTAGCTACTCTAATGTTATCCCTCTTCATCATTTTTTGACTCCTGATGCCCAATGGATAAGACTCTAAGTTCTCAAGCTTTACGAGAAAAACCCCCAGGAGGTGCCATAATGTAGGCCCAAAATGGCCACATCCTTAGAAAACTTTTGCAAAATTTTCTAAGTCTTGAAGGAGTTGGTTCTACCCCACGGTAGCGGCACAATGCACATTGTTCTACCCCATGGTCAAAGCAGTCAAAGTTCACACTTAGCAATTTCAAGATCATGGGCTACAACACAAATGAAGTACAATGGTTCACAACATGCTCCACCCCATGCAACATAGAATATTGTTCCAGCCCATGGTCAACAATGATCAAATATGACATAATCGCTCTCCAAATCATGGATTACAACACATTGCTCTATCCCATGGAAGTTAAAGTGTGTTCCATACCGTGCGATACAAAACATTGTTCTAGCTCATGGTCAAAGTAGTCAAAATTCATGAAGGAGTATTCCAAGGAGCGGGCCAATGCAAGGTTCCATATCGCGTAGTTCAATATTATATCCCACGTGGGCTAGAGCAAGGTTCTACCCTACGGTCAGCATCGGTCAACCTTGTACATGTAAATTTCGAGGTGTGGGCTACAACATGGTTCAGACTTTGTTCTACATCGTGGATGCAAAGTAAAGGAAGATAACCTAAAGACTAAAAGGTAGTGGTATAGTGCAATGCTCTACCTCATACGGGTCAAAGCATATTTATACAATGAAGGATCCTATGCTCCAGCCCATGATCAAAGTGGTCAAAAGGTGTGAATAGCATTTTCGATGAGTGGGCTATGACATGTCTCTACGCCGCAGAGCTAATGATAATATTGAAGCTTTGATCTCAGCCATCCATGAGTGGATCAATGATCAGTTTGTTTTGATGCTCTCCAAGGCACATAAAGGTAGGAATTTTATAACATGAATTGGTCGATCGAAGTAAACCAGAAGGTGAAGCATCGAAGAGATCAAGAACCAAGAAATAGAGGTAGTTGCAGATCTATGGCTAGATAGCATCTACAAGAATGATGAACATCTAGATGATAGTTTTGCATAGTCTAGAGCCAAACACCATGAAATTCCAAAGGCTAAGTTGAGAGGATGTGCAAGATCGCATATTTTCTTCTTTCATCCAAGATAAATAAGAGGCTGCCACCTCAGCACCTAGCTGATCTGGCATTTTGTTTTCCTTGTAATGTTCCACTTTTTTTTATTTTTTCAAGCATGTAAAACTATAAATAGAGGTCGAACCCTCATTTTTTAGGGTCATCTCTAGAGTGTTTTCTTGCCCTACTATGTAAATACTTTTTGCAAATCAATAGAAGGAACATTACTTGGATGTTTGCCTTAGGCTGGTGTCTTCTGTAATATTTTGAGAGATTCAAGTTGTGAATGCATTTTTGCTATTATTGCTATGGTTAGTCTATTCTACTGATATTGGATTGCTAGCTTAGAGCACTTTGAAATATTTTATGATTGAATCTATGCTTGCAAGAGGTTATTTTCTGTTAGTCTTGGTATTGATCTTATTCTGCTATATTGGATTATTAGTATCTTAGATGTTTGAAATGACTTCTTGAAGTATGTCTCTATTTTTCTAATTGATGAAGATTACCTATTTTGAGTGTTGTTAATTGCAAGTGTGGGACACTAGAAATTGATTGTCAATAGTTTTCCTATAGATGCCTATGTTGTTAGCTTTATCCAACCATTGTTTAATTATTACCTTTTCTAACCCTAAACCCATTTCTATCCCTATATTTTAAAAATTTAACTGAGCTTAAATGAGTCAACACCCTATCAATTGACAAGGAATACCAGCCTACTCTGGAGGTTGGATTAGAGCAGTCTTTAATCCATCCAATGTTGGTGTTTGGACTATGACTAGCAGGTGCACACCTAATCAGAATACTAGAAGATAAGAGTCATAGTTTCAAGTTCTGCTTGATGTCAATTTGGATACCAACAATACCAAAGTGTTTCTTAAAACCGAGTAGTAACAACAACTTTATACTTTACCTTACTACATTAATATTGACTATTGTATTTTAGATCTAGTCTTAGTAGCAGTAAGATTGCTCTAGAATTTAGTAAATTGTATTTTAATTTTCCTTGTTGCATTAAAATTGATTGTTGTATTAAAATCTAGTTTTAATAGCAGTAAGATTGCTCTAGAATTTAGTTTTTATGAACTACATTTTAATTTCCCTTGTTGCATTAAGATTGATTGTTGTATTTCAGATCTGGTCTTAATAGCAGTAAGATTTCTTTAGAATTTAGTTTTTGAGTATTACATTTTTCTCAAAATAAAAAAAAAAGAAAAAAGAGGCAAAACCATTGAAAACTAAAAAAAAAAAAGTATATATTGCTAATGGTGGAAAGTTGCATTATTCGATCCACATTTATAGACCTTAGAAGAAAATTTCTAGAACAAGAAATCAATCTACTTTTTGAACAAAGACATAGGTCATATTGGAAAGAGTGGAACCACATGTGGGAACACCTTAATATTATTAGGGAAAGGTCAGAAGAGTTGGACAAAATTAAGAGGATTGATATGGCTAAGGCTCTAGGTGCAGATTATCATTCACCATACCTTGATCTCTTGAGGAGTTGTGAATGTTGGCTAGGGTATAGAAGAGTAAGTGTAAAATCAACTATATATCCTTGGGAACATTACTTTGAGAATACCTAGCTGTCCATAACTTCTTAGTAGATATAGAAAATAGAGAAGTGATTTTGGAATATAATAAAATATACCACAAAGCACCCAGAATTATATACTTTAGAGAGTTATTTCATGATTTACAGTTTGAAAAATCTAGCACAATTCAAGGACAAGTCTTTATTATTCAACTAATTCATCTTGTAAAACAAGACTTTACATTTGAAGAAGAATATTACATGACCCTTGAACAGTTAGAACCAATCAATGATATCCATAAATTGTTTAAGGAGGAATGAATGATTTTGTTATAAAAATTAAAAAGCTTTGTAAATTTATGAGTAGACCTAGAGAGATTCAAAAGGAAGATTCATAAAAGTCTACAAAGAAAAACAAGAAGAAAACTCTAGTGAAAAGCTTGATATTACTAGATTAAAAAAGTTTGATATTGTAGCAACTAAGGATTATCCAAAAGAATAAATTGAAATGCCATTTAACATTACTTGATCAAACTCCTAAAATATTTCTATTGCTGGAACCTGAATTTGATAATAATATAGATCTTTCCACTATATTTTTTGAACCCATACTAGGCCCAATCTTAGAATTCCTTCAATCAGTCATGGATGACCATATTAGTGAACATGGGGAAGTATATGGAAACCAAAGGGTGAATGGGAAAAGGAATAGTAATCATGGATAAGTATAAGGAAACCATAGAAGAAGTAGGTAAAGAAATTTTTTTACCTTTCCCATTCCTTCTCTAGATTATAGGCTAACGAGAGAACCAAAGCTTGTCTCTGCTACTATTTTGTCTACCTTCCATGGAAAACCATATGAGGACCCTGATAATTTTTTTTTTTAGTTTGAAGTGGTATGTCAAACCTATTTCTACACCACTGATGAAGAGAAGTTATGATTGTTTCCCTTTAAACTTAAAGATATAGCTTTAATATGGTTCATGGATTTAGGTGAAAGTGTTTGTAGGTGATGGGATGGAGAGGATGGATTGAAGGACATGTTACTTGAAATATATCAAGATTATTGTAGAGTTAGGGATAAGAAGACTGAATTGTTTCGTATGAACCAATGAGAGGAAGAATCCCTTGAAGAATACCTTGAAATATTTCATTTTGTGGGATCCAAAGTTAATATTGAGCTTGATGAAGAAATGTAAAAGGAACTCTTCCTAAAAGGATTAAAAGAAGATGTTCTTGACATTTTTTTTTTTTATTTGTGGAAAACATCCCAAAAGGGATGCCACTTTCGGGTAAGACCCAAGGAGGCAGGGGTATCCATTCCGCCAAAAATGCCCAGGACTCGGACCTGGCCTACCACCTTTGACATACTCAAGGAGCAAACAAACACACAAAACCAAATTAAAAAAAGTAAATAACAACAAAAATAATAAAATAAAATAAAAAACATGCTCCTTGAGTGTGTCAAAACCAAAAGCACAACCAAACACGCACAATAAGATAAAAGAAACCACAACACAAACCACATAGAAAAACACAAGAACCACATAACAAAACACAAACAAGACAAAAACAACAACACACTACAAAGACATAACCCAAAAAAACATGAAAAATAAACACAACCAAAACCTAAAAAATAAAATAAAAATAAAAATAAAAACAACCAACAACAGACAATAAACAAAAACAAAAAACATAGAAAACACTCACACATAAAAAAATGAAATAACACAAACAAAGAGAAACCCAAGAACAAGAACGAAAAAAAACACAAGAACAATAACAAAAAACATAAAAAAAAACAAAACAACAAAAACACAAGAACAACAAAAAACAACACAAAGAACACAAAAACAAAACAAAACAAAAGAACCCACCCACCTTAAAAAACTAAACAAAGAAGACAAAAAAGAAAAAAAAATGAACAAAACAATGACCTATCTAGACCAGAAGACTATTAATGCAAGAATCAACAGAGGAAACAAAATAAAGAATAGAATGAGCTAGGGAACTAAAAAAACCGAATGAACCAAAGAGAAACAAAAAAAAAAACAAGAAGAAACTAGGTACCTTCGAACCGGAGCCATCCAAAGAAATGATAGAAAGAAGAGCTTCCCTAATTTGAGAAGCCCACCATATAGGAGGGTGGCCATAACAAGTAAGATCACCTTTGTCCAAAGCCCAATTAGCTAAAGCATCAACACTCTTGTTTTGATCTCTCGACCACATGATTGTAATCAACTTTCAAAAATCCCATCCGGATTAACCGAATCTTCTCAATAATTCTTTTTATTCTCCAATCCACCTTATGATTCTTAGAAGGAGTCTTCAAGAGATTAATCATAAGTTGAGAGTCGACTCAACTAACACCTTTTCCCATCCAACCTTAGTAGCCTCCTGAAGGCCTCTAAGGATACCATACCCCTCAAGCAAGGTTATTGGAAAGAATACCCAAATTCTCAAGCAAAAGTAAAAACCAGGGAGCCATCTGAAAGTCTACCAATTCCTCCCACACAGGCTTTTCCAGGGTTCCCTCTAGAGGCTCCATCAGCATTGACTTTTCCAAAATCCTTAGGAGGAGGTTGCCAATTTCTAGTCCTATCCATCTTACTAATACTCACATTCCCTTTAAGTTGGTTGCCCTTAGAAGGTTTAATCTTCAATCTTTGCATCACTTGATCCCATCTTTGGTGGGAGTTTTGGGGGTGATTAAGGAGTTGATGGACTCGATTCAACTAAGTTGGCTATGGTCTTTTGCCAAATATAGTGAATATCCTTCCTATCTTGATTAAAAATTTGGTTGTTCCTTTCATTCCAAATATTCCAAAGAAGAATGGTAGAACCCATCCAAACTAACTCGCCTAATAAAATGATCAACACCCTCTTGATTAGGCCAATCCCTCCAAAGCTGTTCAAAAGTGAAAAAATTGGACCACTGTAAGCCAAGTAAAGGTGCCATTCTCCTCCATAGCTCGGAGGCTAAAGTACACTCAATAAAAATATGGTTGATATTTTCTACATTCTTTTCACACATTTCACATCTAAAAGGGCCATGAAAACCACGCTTCATAAGTTGCTCACCAAGAAGAACCCTACGATGCAATAAAATCCAATTAAAGAACCTCACCTTAGGCCAGAGCTTTTGAGCCCACAATTGAGAAAATATGTTAGAAGAATGGTTGGGATTATTATGGCATAAGGTCAAATAACCTTGAGCAACCGAATACTCACCCTTAGTAGTGTTGTTCCATCCAAAACAATCTTTTTCATGGGACCAAGAGAGGGATCTCATATGAAGGATGCCTTGGATATCTTGTCTTTGCCTTTCTGGGATTTGAATAGGCCAGTCCTCAATAGGGATCCAATATCTACCAACCTTTGAATTACCAAGATGGTACCGACAGTAATTAGCCACCTTTATCCAATTAGCTCGGTGAAGCTCCTCCATCCAAGGCCTCCAATCGGGAAACTGAGTTATCAAAGGCTTGTGACCATCCCAAGAATCTGTCCAAAAATTTGCATGTTGACCATTATGAATGATCCAAAATAATTTTTTCTTTATCAAATCCTCACCAGCCTTAAGAACTCGCTAAAATGGGAGAACCTTTGGTAGGAAGTTGATAGCGAACAAGGTCTTCAAGACTTTTGTTCTCAAAGATATTTAGCACGGAGATTATTGGCCCAAAGAGCATTGGGGTTATGCAACATCCTCCAATATAATTTAGCAGCTAAAGCTTTGTTGTTATTAATTGAAGACCGGAATCCTAACCCCCCTTCACTCTTAGGAAGACATAAAGTATCCCATTTCACCAAGGCCCATTTTCTTTTCTCCTTAGTACCACTCCAAAGGAAACGATGACCGATTTGATCCAATTCTCGAAGAACAACCTTTGGGATATTCAAAATGGAAGAAACATAAATAGGAATAGCTTGAAGGACTGATTTTACCAAGGTGATTCTACCCCTGTAAGAAAGCCACTTGTTGGTCCACTTTCCAATTTTCTTCTTGACTTTGTCCAACAACCAATTCCAATCTTTATTTTTTTGCCTTTTAATATTTATGGGAATACCTAAATAAGTGATTGGAAGAGAGGTCTTCTTATATCTTAATTTATCCAAGACCATGGATTCCCTGTCTAGCAGAGCAGTGAAAGAAAATAACTTTAGATTTGTCTTCATTGATCAACCGCCCAAGTAGCCTTAGAAAAATAGCTAATGATTTGCTTAATATTAGAAGCTTCCTTAATCGTAGCTTTACCTAAAAGGGTAGAGTCATCCACAAATTGAAGATGAGAGATAGGTCTAGCTCCATGAGCAATGGTAACTCCCTCAAGAGTTTTGTTTTCCCTCTTTTTGGTTATAGTCCTACCCAAGCATTCAACAAGAATGATGAATAAATAAGGGGATAGCGGGTCACCTTGCCTAATACCTCTGGAAGCCGGGAAAGACCGAGAAGGCCTGCCATTGATAAGAACTAAGTAGGAAACTGAAGAGATACATCCCATAATCCAATCCATCCAATCCTTAGAGAAACCAAATTGCCTCAAAACTTTGATAAGGAAGTGCCAATCCACTCGTCATAAGCTTTGGATAAGTCTAACCGGATGAACATAGAAGGAGAATTTTGCATATCCATGGAATGGATGGCTTCCTGAGCAAGAACTATCTCATCTACTATTTGACGTCCTTCCACATATCCCCCTTGCTCGGGGAAATAATCTTATGCAAAAGAGGCTTCAACCTTTCGCCATGATTTTAGTAATAATTTTGAGAAGAACATTACATAAAGCAATAGGTCTAAAAGCTGAGATATGATCAACCTCTTGAGCTTTTGGAACAAGAGTAATATAAGTTTTATTGATAACCTTCAAAATTTCTTTGGATTTCCTGGCTTCTTCCACCACCTCTAATAAATCAACATGAAGGATATCCCAGAACTCTTGGTAGAACTCAATAGGAAAACCATCAGGACCCGGGGTTTTCCCTTTTTGCATTTTAAAAACTACTTGTTGAAGCTCATTGATAGTAACAGGAGCAATCCAAAATAGAGTTCTCCTCAGAAGTGATAAAAGAAGGGATTGCTTGAAGAACATTTTGTTGTGAAGCGAGTCAAGAGGAGTAGCAGGAAAAAGATTGGAAAAGTAATCAACAACAATAGAGTTCATGCCATCCCAAGTATAAACAACATCTCCATAATCTGATTTTAAGGAAGAAATAAAGTTGTGAGATCTTCGAGCTAGAAGAGATTTGTGGAAGAAATTTGTGTTTCGATCTCCTTCTTTGAGCCATTGAATTCTAGATTTTTGCTTCCATAAGATTTCTTCTCTTTTTTCCCATTCCTCTAACCGAGTTGTGAGTTTAATTTCATCTCGCACTTCTCTTCTCTCGTGAGGCCATCTAAACGGATTTTCTGATTCAAATTTTCAAGATGAGCAATAACTTCATGTTTTTTTTTATGAACATCCCCAAACTCTTTCCAGCTCCAAGTCTTGATTTTGGATTTAATGTATTGCAGTCTTTTGGCAAAACAGAACATCTTAGTCCCATGCCTAGGTTTACCTTCCTTCCACCATTGTTGCACACGAGGTCCGAAGGAAATGTCTCTAAGCCACATTAATTGAAAACGAAAAGGAGAGAAACTCACATTGGTTTTCCACATTTCCACCATGACTAGGCAATGATCTGAACCAACATTATTAAGAGTCTTCACTTTAGGAATGTGACCATGGATTAAGAAATTTTCAGAGAGCAAAAACCTATCCAATCTCTCCATTATACAAGCTAAGCCTTGCCTTCTCGTTAGACCAAGTCATAAGGCCATTATCTCAGTTGGATATCCACAAGATGGAGGTTTGCAATATATTCGCTCATGAGGTCAGTACTTTTGTCCAAATTTCTATTTCCCCCTTTTCTCATCCAGAGAGAGGATGGTATTGAAATCTCCTCCGATCAAGATCCAAGCTTTAGGAAAATGAGAGATAATATGAGTAATATCCTTCCACTGTCTTCTTTTTTCCTCCAAAGAAGTCGGGGCATAAACAAGAATGCAGAGCATAATCTGGTTGGAATGTCTACTTTGAATAGCTATAGCCAACAAACCCCAACCGCCAACCATATGGTGAATAACTACCTCTTTTGGGTCCCAAAGACAAGCAATGCCACCCGAAGTCCCTTGGGAACCGAGGGAAACCACTTTTCCAGCTGGCCAAATTTTACTGGCAATTAAGTCCATATCCTCCATTGACATCTTTGTTTCTTGAAGGAAAACAAGATGTGGATGATTTATCTCGAATCATTCTTCTAATTTCATTTTGTTTTGAAAGACTCCCTTTGAGTCCTCTAATATTCCAAGTGATGATCTTCATTAATACCAGGGCTAAAAATGTTGGGAAGGGCATTAATCTTACCTTCCTCTACAAGCTTTTCACCTTCTTTTACCATATGATATTGATTGGTCTTGCGACCTACTTTTTGATTAGAATCCATCTTCAATTTTTTTTCCCTGTTTCTTGACTTATTCCAATTGAATCTGAGATGGCTTCTAACCTTGAAGAATGCTCATACACAGCCAAAATTTTACTAGATGGTTCAATGGAGTCTATATTGGGACCCGCATTATTTGAAGTTTTGACATTTGAAATATTGTTTTTCTTGTGTAAATTTTCTCCTTTTTTTTCTCGTTGAAAACCTTTGATTTGTTGGTTTGTCTCTCGAGTTCTTTCCTTCATATTTAAATTGTGTTTCTAAGATTTCAGTTTCCATTATTTCCTCTTCCTCACTTGGGACATCATTTGTGGAAAGGATTTCAAACATATTAGCAAATGACTTTGATTGATCCTTCATTACTGGTTTTTTCTGAGTGTTCTTCTTCTTAGGTATTTGGAAACCTGCCGAGTTTATATCTTCTTTCTTTTGATCAGGAATTTTATTTGGGCAAGCACTGGCCAAATGACCATATTCATGGCAAATTCTACAACGAAAAGGAATGTTCTCATAGTCCACTACTTGCTCCCAAGTGTCTTCCCCAAATTGTAATGTGATCTTTTTAGGTAGGGGTTTGTCAAAATCCATTAAAACACAAATTCGAGCATAAATAATATGTTCAAAATTTTGAGTACAATCAGCAGACATCATAAAAGTTCCTAAAGAGTTTCCAATTGAAGAAAAAATAGTAGGATTCCAAAATTCAATAGGGAGGCCAAAGAGTCTAACCCACACGGGAGCTATAGAAGGCATCTCTTCTTCGGCTTTAAATTTAGTATGCCAGGGCTTCATGAAAAGCCCCGCCCTTCCAAAAAACCAAGGACCCCCTTGAAAAGTTTTCTCTCTATCTTCATTATTAGCAAATAAAACAAGAAAATAACCATTTGGATAAATAGAGATTTGTAACTCACCTTTAGTTTTCCAGCTTTTTGCAGCCCAGACTTTGAAAGCAGATAGACTCGGACGAAAACCCACGAACCGACAAATTAGTCCTCTTTTTTCCAAATCTTCAATGCCAGTCCGAATGTTACCCATATCAAGCTTAACAATAGGAGTTCCATCACCCGCTTTAAGACATCCCGACTCCGTTTTCCTGGGATCAATCTTAGGCATTCTTAGAGGTTTATGAGAAGCCCTAATATTGATATTAGCATTGGGCCGAGGCTGTCCACCACGAAGGGCATCCCTAAAATTCATTTTTGGGACTCGAGTCTTCAAAATTCTTACCCTTGATAGGGGTTTTCACAGTAGAATTATTTTGTGGGTGCACCTTAGCACCGGATTCACTTGAGATATGAGCCATTTTTTGATCAACTCGCTTGAAACTTATTTCGTGGTCTCTTTAATCCTTGCCCTAGACGCCGTGGAAAGGTATGGTTTTCACTTTTCTTTTGTGCAGCAAATTGGAAGCCGTTGTCACTCAAGTTCACAGTATGATCTCGTTGAAAGACAAATTTCTAACCCATCTTGTATCCCCCGCAACATTTCCTCGCTAAAATATTGAGCATAAACCACAAAAATATTGGCCGCTAGGGCCCGAAGGCCCTAAAAACCAACCTCTCGGAGCCGCTTGCACTCAACCCAGATGAATCCCTTGCATAGCCGCTTGCCAAATATATCGTTCACACATAGGGATGCGCTAGGATCTGTGTTGCTCCAAATGATATGAAAATTGGTGGAGACGTTCTAGCTAAATTAATTTATAGTGGAAAACACCCCTTTCGAGGTGCCACTTTCAACAAGTTGGGCATAGGAGGAATGGAGCCTTGTCGGCCTCTACCAGCACATAGGACATTCCTAACTATACCATATATCTACAGGATGGAGACAAGGGGAATGGAACCTGGGTCGGCCTCTACCAGCACCTAGGGCATTTACCACTGCACCACAACAAGCAGATTAAAACTAATTTATAGTGGAAAACACCCCTTTCGAGGTGCCACTTTCAACAAGTTGGGCATAGGAGGAATGGAGCCTTGTCGGCCTCTACCAGCACATAGGACATTCCTAACTATACCATATATCTACAGGATGGAGACAAGGGGAATGGAACCTGGGTCGGCCTCTACCAGCACCCAGGGCATTTACCACTGCACCACAACAAGCAGATAAAACTAATTTATAGTGGAAAACACCCCTTTCGAGGTGCCACTTTCAACAGGTTGGGCATAGGAGGAATGGAGCCTTGTCGGCCTCTACCAGCACATAGGACATTCCTAACTATACCATATATCTGTAGGATGGAGACAAGGGGAATGGAACCTGGGTCGGCCTCTACCAACACCCAGGGCATTTACCACAACAAGTATATTTATTGACATTTTAAATCTTATGGGTAAGGGAGATATTTATTACATGGAACTTGGAGGGATTGTGAATATTTGCAAGAACTGTTAAAGGAATATGCCTCTTAGGAACAACATATACTCATCCACATGAGGAGGAGTGACAAGAGCAGAAATTGGTAACATGTTGGAAATCTTGAAGATTGATTTGCTGAGTACATTAACTACATATCTTGACCTCATGGAAAAGAAACCAAAAGAGCAAGATATTGAGGAAATATATTGTCATATATGTAGAAAAAGATACAATTTAATAGAATGCCCTCTTAACATTACAAATATCTCCAATATTTTTTCTAGTTGTAAAATTTGTGACAAGAATTATAATACTAAAAATTGCAAGTATATTTTACCTGTCAAATCTGCTATAAAAGAACCTGAAGTTGAGGAATCAGAGGAAATTTATTTTGTAGCCCAAAGAAGAAGTGGCCCATTCAATGGTCCATCTAATTGGTCAAATTCTATTTATTCCAACTAGCAAAGACCTAACCATGGTCAAATGCATCAAATTGGAACACATCTAATTACCCAAACAATAAAGAATAGAATGTACCTCCATGGGCTCAATTTATAACCAACTCATATGGGATTCCACCTCCATGGACTCAAGGAATGTTAGGTCAAAACTTTTCTAATTGAAATGTGAACGACCAATATAATCAAGGAGGACCTAGTTGGTCTCAAGGACCACCCCAATAGCAAAAATTTTAGAATCAATTTAGGGGACAAGTACCTCAAAACCAACCTCAAAATAGAATCCTTCCACCTCCAAATAATGTGAACAATACTCCTAAGTAGCCACCTTTACCATCTCAACCAGTATCCAATCCTAATAATAACAAAATATTTTAACAAGTTTATGAAACCAATGAAGCATGTTCAATAATTGTGGTACCTTTCCAACAGATCCAATTAAGATTTGAAAAGGTGTTGGATAATAATAGTGACTTTCACAGAAATTGAGGAACCTACCCAAAACTTGTTTGAAAAAGGAGACAAAGATGAAAAACCTAAATATGAGGTAGAAACCTCACCATAAAATGTTCTAGAAAAGCAAAAAGAGGTCCAAATCCCTCAAAGAAAAGAAATGGAAATCCCATTTCTTGAAATACTGGCAATACCTAAAGAACCCTCCAAACTAGCTTTCAATTTCCTCCAAAAATTAGAAATATATTACCATTAAAATTCCTCTTTTACAAGCTATCAAGGATATTTCTAAATTAATAAAAAGTATGTGCACAAAAAATTTAGGGAGGAAAAAGAAAAATGAATCTCAAACCATTCAAGTTATTGGGCAATTATTAGAGATAATGACTGGAGGAAGGTTACTACCAAAATATGTAGATCCTGGAGTACCTATACTCATAGTCCACATTGGTAAAACAACCTTGCATAATGTTTTAGTAGATTTAGGGGCTACCATCAATGTTATGACCAAGGAAATAATAGAATATTTAGGGGTATATACATTACAACCAACCTCTATAGTGCTTCAACTTGCAGATAGATCTACCATTAAACCAGAAGGAAAGTTAGAGGATATTATAGTTTTTGTAAGTTCATGGGAGTATCCTGTAGACTTTGTAGTCTTACAGCCAAAGAAGAAATTAGGGGGACATCCCTTAATTCTAGGATGCCCATGGCTTGCAACAGTTGATGCTTACATTAGTTGTAGATCTAGAAATATGACTATTTCTAATGGTAAGCACACTAAAGATCTTAGCCTATTTCTTGAGTCAACATTAGATGAAGGTTTCTCAAAGCAACTTTGGTATGATTTTCCTGATGACTTGGATGATATTCAGACTCTATCAGTTAATGTATTAAGTGAACATTTACAACAAGATATTGAAGGACCACTATCACTACTATTAGATGATCAAGAGGAAGACCAAGATCAAAATACTAGTTGTCCACTTGAATTTATCATGTCTCATGACGAAGCAAGTACAAGTCAATCTCATCAATTAGTGCCTTATAACTATCAATTAAATGTTCTTGAACATGAAATAATGGGAATAGATGCAAATACTGAGAACTACAAATAGATAGACATTACACCTAGAAAAAATTTGAACATTAATAATGCACTCACAAGAATACAAGAGTCACAATTGATAGATGTACTTAGGAAACATCAAACAACATTTGCATGGAACTATGAGGATATGAAAGGAATACATCCAAATATTTGTACCCACCGTATATTCATCCAAGAAGGTTGCCATCCAGTGAGACAACCTCAAAGAAGACTAAATCTAGCTATGAAAGACATAGTTCAAGAAGATATTATTAAGCTATTGAATGCAGGATTTATATACCCAATTTTTGATAGCCAATGGGTATCACCACTTGTGATAGTTTCCAAAAATAATGGTAAGTGGAGAATTTGTGTAGATTATAGGGAACTAAACAAGGTAATAAAGAAGGATTATTTTCCTTTACCCTTTATTGATCAAGTCCTTGATACCTTGGCTAGAAAGAAGTACTTTTGCTTCTTGGATGGTTTTAGCGGGTACAATCAGGTCTCAATAGTAGAAGAAGATCAAGAGAAGATAACTTTTACATGTCTTGTAGGTACCTATGCTTACAAAGTTCTACCCTTTGGACTATGCAATGCACCTACTACTTTTCAAAGGGTTTTTTGGCTATTTTTTCTGATTTAATCAATGAATGTGTAGAAGTCTATATGGATGACTTCACAGTTTATGGTAACACCTTTGAAGAAACCTTGTTGAGCTTACAAAAATTTCTTGTTAGATGCCAAGAAAAAAATCTCTCCTTGAGTCATGAAAAATGTTTCATGATGATGAGAGGAGGTATTGTCTTAGGACATTACATATCTGAGGAAGGTGTTAAAGTAGATCCTACAAAGATCCAGGTCATCCAATCCCTCCAACCTCCAAAGACACAAACTGAGGTAAGGAGATTTTTGGGACATGCAAGATATTATTGTAGATTCATTAAGGATTTCAGTAAAGTTACCTCTCTTATGCTTAAGCTCTTAACAAAGGAAAGTGAATTTAATTGGATAGAGGAATGTCAAAAAGCCTTTGAAATTATAAAAGATAAATTGACTACCACTCCCATTTTAAGGGGACCAAATTGGGAATTACCCTTTCATATACATTGTGATGCTTTAGGTTATGCAATAGGAGCAGTACTACAGCAAATTGAGAATAAAATACCTTATGCCATCTATTATGTGAGCAAAAATTTGCATGGGGTAGAACTCAACTATACAGTTACTGAAAAAGAATTCTTAGTTGTAGTTCATGCCATTAATAAATTCAAACATTATATAATAGGGTATGAAGTATTTGTTCACACTGATCACTCTGCCATTAAATATTTAATGAACAAATCTATAGTAGGAGGAAGAGTGGTTAGGTGGCTTCTCTTATTGCAAGAATTTAATGTCACAATTGTAGATAAAGTAGGTAAATATAATGTCATTGTAGATCATTTATCTCGTATGCAAATATTTGATGATGATGAATTGATTCCTGATAATTTTCTAGATGAACATTTGTTTGCTCTTTCTATTTTTACTCCTTGGTATGCTGATATTGTAAACTATTTGGTAACAAAAAAATGCCATAAAATTTTACACCACATGAGCATAGAAATTTAGTGCATCAAAGTGTCCCTTATACGTGGATTAATGGAGTTTTGTTTAAATCTTACCCTGACCATGTGATTAGGAGATGTGTGCAAGAAGATGATGTATATGACATCATTCGAGTAGCACATGAAGAACCTTGTGGAGGTCATTATGCTTCTCAAAGAACAATTAGTAAAATACTTCAAACAAGTTATTTTTGGCCTACTATACGTAGGGATGCCCATAGGTTTGTTGATAGATGTGATGCTTGTCAAAGGGCTAGTAAACCTACACCTACAATGGAGATGCCTTTGGTACCACAAATAATATTTGAACCATTTGAGAAATGGGGAATTGATTTTGTTGGGCCAATATATCCTCCAAGTAAAGGCAATAAACATATACTTATGTGCACAAATTATGTCACCAAGTGGGCTGAAGTAAAAGCCTTGCCATGAGCACAAGTTGAGCCTGTAGCTGATTTCCTTTACACACATATCATGCAACACTTTGGAGCACCTAGAGAATTGGTTTCAGACCATGGATCTCAATTTCTCTCCAAATTGATTGAGCATTTTGTTAAAATATATCAAATCAAACATAGGAATACATCCCCATATCATCCTCAAGCTAATGGATAGGTAGAGGTTACAAATAGAGAACTTGAAAATATTATAACAAAAATTGTAGCTATCAATAGGGTTGATTGGGCAAAAAGACTAAAAGAAGCTACATGGGCATATAATACAACTTGGAAAACTACCACAGGACTATCACCTTATGAAATGGTCTATGGGAAGCAAGCTATCATGCCTATTGAATTTGAAATAGAGACTCTTCACACAACGATACAACTTGATATGGATTTGGATCAAGCACAAAAAGCTAGATTGGAACAATTAAATATTCTAGATGAAAGAAGATTAGAGGTATTACACAGGATTGAACTAACACAAGTTCAAAGAAAAAATGGCATGATAAACATATTATACCATGAACATTTCAACCAAGAGATTGGGCCTTGCTATTTGACTCCCACTTCCAATATTTCCAAGGAAAGCTAAGGATGTGATGGCTTGGACCTTATGAGATTGAAGAAATATTTGGGAATGGTACAGTTAAACTTAAGCCCATTGATGATTCAACAAGAAGATTATTAGTTAATGGACATAGGCTTAAGCTCTATAGGAAGCCATTATCTAAAGAAGAATTTATAAACCACCTTAAGCAACAAGTTGATTTGCAGTGCATTTTTGAAATGCAATCAACTATTATTAAATAAGAACTTCTCTTTTCTACATTAAGCAACAAAACACTATCTACTAAATAATTTGTTGCTCTATAATCTAATATATACTAAGCAAATAAGTGCAGTCATTAAAAATAATGTAGTCTAATCAGTCCTCTTGTTTGGATGTATAAGTACCAATAAATAAGATGGATGACAAATATCTTTACACTACTTGACCAATGAAAGAAGGTTATCATGGAACAATAATATTTCTTGAAAATAAACTGGAAAAGATCACTCAATATTCTTTAAAATATGCTTCCTTTATTTCATGATGGAGTTCTATCATACAATGTTTTATTCATCTTATCATTCATCACCTTTCAGTCACAATATCAAGTTTAGGGAAGAAGTCAGATTCGATGTGGGAAGATATATTCTTGCCTCATGAAAAGGAGGTCATATAGTCATGATGGTATCACAAAATTAATAAAGCAAGGAAGTAAAAGACCTTGTTTCATATAAGCCCACAAGCAATAAAAGGAAGGAAAGGATAATAAGGATAGGATTACATTTCCATCCAGATGGTTATGTAGTCTGAATCCCCAAAGTTCTAATTTATTCCTCAAATAAAAGAGAAGGTAGTAAGGATAGGATTACATTTCCATCTAGATGGTTATGTAGTCTGAATCCCCAAAGCCTTAACTCTTCTTACTTAAAGGGGTAAAGTAGTAAGGATAGGGTGACAATTCCCATCAGGACTTTGATAGAGTGGTTGGGAATCCGATTCCCCAAAGCTTTGCACCCCTAAAAACTTAATCTATATGTATGTGAAAAGAAATGGGCTATGAAATGATAAAACAAAAATGATACCAGAATGACTATCTTACTTTCTTCTTCCAAAATAGGTTTTAAGTATGTCCAACCATTGATGAGACCTATTTCTGCAAACCAAAGTGTGAAGACAAAAATGCAACACCAAATATATAACAAAAAATGAACAAACAATGATACAAGAGATTGCACAATGAAATAGATATTATATTATTAATGCTGATGGATCTCAATACAATCAAATGTACCCCAAATAGGGGTTTACACTATTTATTATTTGATACAATAAATACAATATGCTAGGGTTCTCCAAAACCCTAGCCAACAATATCGACGGTGTCTTCAAAGTGTATATTTACTCCCAACAGAGGTGAGTGAGCTTTAGATTTTAATTGACCGGACCACTCTAGCTTAAACAACTGCTCAATGCCTATATATCTCTAGATCTACACATAAAAAATGATAAAAGAGGATTAGTAGTAACTATGAGGGCTCCACTGTGTGAGACCCTCAAAAATCAATAAAAACCCTAAATTCCAAATAGTAATACTACATGCAAATATGAAAATAATAAAAATCAATACAATAATGGAATATTTACCTTGCAAACTTATTGCTTTTCTAATTTTTTGTTGTCGTTGTTGTAGGAAATAGGTGCACATATGCCCTAGTGACACTCGAAGGTTCACTAGTTAGAAAAACAAGGATTTGATATACCCGTGGGTGCTCGATAGCAGCAAGAAGCACCCAAGGGTTCTCAGGGATGGCAAAAATCACCCAGAGGTGCTTGACGATGGAGGGAAGGCACCCAGAGGTGCTTGATAATAATAGGAGGAACCCAGAGGTACTCGAGAACTAGAACAAAATTTGTAGAAGCAGATATGGTTAAGCGAAGCAAGTGGTGATGAATGTAAAGGCTACAGTGAGCAAGGGGAGATGGTGAAAATACTTGTATTCTTGAGGACTTCAAAAACTTAGGATTTTGGGCATGAATTGCTTAGGGGTTGAGCCATAAAAATGACTCGTATTTATAATCTTCCCTAGGGCACATTTAGGGTTTTGATGACATAATTTGTGTGGTCAAGATTAAAACGTGATGAACGATGGAGATTAAATCTGCATATGTGAACGGATCAAGGTGGATGAATGGTTGGGATTAAAACAAGATGGATGGTTGGGATTAATTCACACATATGTATACACATTTATTATATATAAAAATATAATATAAAATATTAATATTTAAATATATATTAAACAAATATATATAATATATGTAAATAATAGGTAAAAATGGTAGGAAGACCTGGATGGATGACAAGTGGCTAGGATTTGGTGTCTATAGATGCCCCTTTTTGTATTGCATTGTGTGAAACACAATGTAGTGTAAAAATACGAGATACTTTTTTTGGCTTGATGCAGAAGTAGCTTTGTTGAGATCTGGACATGAGATTGGAGATAAAAGAATTATGATTGCATAGCTTACCCCCTTAATTGGCAAATTAGTTTGTAGATGAATCTCACGATCCAATTGAAAAATGAGTGCAAATGATTGTATGGATGAATGGCACCATTATGGACGATACGAATGATGTAAATGTGATACCATTTTTGCCCCAACGGTGAAAGGGGTTGGTGGAAGATGCATGTGATTGATTCTATTTTTGCCCTAACAGAAAAGGGATTTTTTCCAAGTATAGATTGCATGATCATGTAAGATGTATCCCATTGTGGGAAAGTCAAAATAAAATGTGGTTACACCAAATTTGGAATGATTCAATGTTGTTGAAAGATGTGCCTTTTGGTGTCATTGATATGCAAATATGAAGATGTAAAACTAAAAATAGTCAACTTCGAAGGGCCAACAAGTGACTGTCAGGTAATTCCTATGGTCAAAACCAATCACCCTAGCTAAGGCTAGTCGCCATGATGACTATCAAGGAAATGGAAAATGATGAAATGTGATTTTGTCCATGTTTCAAGCCCCATGAACTAGGCCATCAATGATAACTTTTGTGCAAATTGTTCTTGGCATGGTTTCACTCAAAATGTGAAGTACCAAATGTGATTGTGATTTTTAACAAGGATATATGGGATGATGAAAATTACTATAGACATTAATCCGTGTGCGTAGAGCAGTTGGTAAATGCCCTGGGTGCTGTGTGGCTGACCCAGGTTCCATTTCCACTCCCTCCACCCTGTTGGATATGTAGGCATAGCTGGTAAATGTCCTATGTGCTGGTAGAGGCCGACAAGGCTCCATTTTCCCTATGTCCAACCTGTGGATGTATTAATAATTCAACCCCCTTGTGACTGATGCCATGTGGTATACCCGGATGGGACAATTACGATTGGCCATAGATCTAGGTTCTTGGAGCTTCTAAACTACCCAAATTTTAGGCTTCCCCCTTCTTCGGCCCCTTGTGTGGTTTTAATTCCACCGTGCGTTGTGTCTGTTTCCCTCGTCCCCTGTCCCTGAGCTCCTGGTCAGATTTCCCCTCCCTCCCCTGTCCCATGGCTGCCAAAAGTGTTTTCATTGAGCCTTCCACGCTCACTCTGAGCGAATCGGCCAAGTTGTTTTCCAACGCCAAAAATTTCACTCCTTTCTTCAGCAAGTTCACTGGAGATGATGACGAGATCACCCAATGCTTCATGGACTCGTGGATCAACGGTGAAGTTACGATCAAGGGGCTTCACTTTAAAGTTAATTTTTTTTTTTAACAGAGGTTACATGCCTCCACCATGAGGAAAAGGGGCGAGTAGTCAGTCGAGACAAGCATAATTGGGAGGAGGAGCTGTCCCGCTTCCCAGAGCAGCAATGGGACAAGGCGAACCTATTTAGCTCCAACCTCCTGACCCCCTTTGATGAGGCCATCATCTTGGAAATGTAATACATTACCTACAATGACCCAGACCAGAGGATTTTTAGCTTTTGCCTGAGCTACTTCAACCACCTCTGAGAGGCCACGGTGGTGAGCACTCCCTATTTTCTATTGTATTCCCTGGGTCTTTCCATTGACCATGACCACAAAAGCCATTCCCGGCCCTCCCACCAAGGCCTCATGGCTATGCTATATAGGCACGCTTTGGCCAACCAATCGCAGCTCCATCCATTCCTCCCCTGTCTGCTGTCCCCCCCCGAGGTGGCTAATTCCCTAGCTGGCTCCCCTGTTGCTTCCATTCCTAAGGAGTCCCCCTCGCCTGAGGGATCCCCTCCCCTGAAGTGCCATAGACCAACCCAGAAGTATAATATTCCAGCCCAGGGCTCAGGTGGGGCCTCGGATCCTGGGGGCACCCGCAAAAGCCCCTTCCCTAGCAGCATTAGGGCTGTAGGCAGTGCCAAGAGGACCAATCAGGAAGCCCTGGAGCCCATCGATGTTAGTTTTGAGTCAGGCAGCAAAATGCAAAATTTGGCTATCAAAGCCCTCCTTGACGCGGATATCGACTCCCTGAATGCGGTTGCCCAAACTATCTCCTCCGTCGCCACTGCCCTGGCTGAGCTCTGACACAGGCTGGGGGATGGCCCCGATAGGGAGTAGTGTTGACCGACGTGGGACCCCGCCCTGGCCAGGGACGGCCGCTGGGTCCGCCGGTTTACCGGTGTCTAGCTTCCACGCATTTGGTGATGACATTTTCTGGTTCTGGTGGCTTCTAGCCAAGGTTTTGTTGCTGTTTGTTCTAGGTGTTTTTGTAGGCACCAGGGCCTAGGGCCCCAGGCCCTGGATTCCTGCATTTGGCAGCAGCCCCATTTTTTTCTCGTTTCTCAGCCTAGACTTTTGATGTAACTAAGGTTTTGGGATCCTGCTCAAAAAACCCGCTGTAAATATATTGTTACTTACCAAAAAAAAAATGACTGTAGACATGAAAAATTGACTCATTTTCCTTAGTTTTCCTCCTAGAAAACTAAGGTCATCTTCAAGAGAATTTTTACCCTATCAAATCATCTCATTTCTTCTCAAATTTTATACCATTGGATAGGGCTCAAAAAGATCTTTCCAACGGTATATTATATGTCCAATTTCGACACCATTTGACCCCTCAAACTACAAAAATATTATGTACATGTCTAGCTATCATGGAAATCACGGGAAAACATGCATCTAACTTTATAAAATTTATTTAATTTTGCTCAAAGACTATTTCAATGGAAGGAGTCTTTCTCGTTGATTTGCTAAGCCCTAATTTGGGCTAGCAAATAATTTAGATTAAAAAATTACTAATCTAATGAGAACGGCTCAACAAAATGCTAATCTAATGAGAACGGCTCAACAAAATTACCAGATTGGTTATCTCACAAAAGAGATAAATATATGGGCTCCATCTCCCAAGCGAGAGGAAGAAAAGAAGCGAGAGAAGAGGGAAGAAGAGGAAGAGAGAGGGGAAGAAAAGAAGCAGAGAGAGATCGAGAAGGGAGAGAAGCAGAGAGAGATCGCGTGAATGAAGAAGGGAGAGGAATGGAGAAATTAAGGGCAATGATAGTGTTGAATTGAGAGATGCTTATGGATTAATAATTTTTTGTTGCAGGTGAATATCCAGAACAAGTTTTCTCTTCCCTTTTCTTTTGCAGGTTGAATGCTTGAAGCTGATTGAAGACTGTTGTCGATCGTTTTCATTGCTTTGAATTATCAATAGTCAAAACCCATGATACCCCCATTGTAAGCAAGTTTATTTTTTCTTTTAATTATCCTGAAAATCATCATCTTATTTATTTTACAATCATATTTTATATTTTATTTATTTCTCTTAAAACGTAATATCACCTTTGGGTTGAATTTTCTCTAAGTAAATCACCTTTTTTTTCCCTAAATATTATACCATTGGATAGGGCTCGAAAAGAGCTTTCCAACGGTATATGATTTGACTCATTTTGATAACGTTTAGACCTCTAAAATGCTGAAAAATTGTATGCATGTCTAGTTATTACGAATTCGCCCAGATCTATAAATTTATAGAAAATTAAATATGGAGGCAAATAATTGAATTTAAATTAAGTATTGTTGTTAAACCATTTATTCTTATTTTCTTCATCAATCATTGCATTGTTAGCACCCAGATATAGACTTAATTCATTTATAATCATCACCTTTATAGTCTTTGTTGTTTATTTATGTGTAATTTATAAAAATAATAATAATAATAAAAAGTAATAACAACAATGACAATAATAATAAATATGGGGGCAAAATATGATTCTTAATCTTGTCATATTAATGTTGCATAATCTTATAAGCATTTACACTCATTTTATTACTCTTTGTTGTATTTAATTGTTATGCTTTGCATCAGATTATTAGATTTCATATTTTTCCAACGGTTATTAAAGAGCCGAGGGGATCTGACTATTGCAGATCATGATTCACTGTGACCTATGCAGATCCCCCATCCCTAATTAAAATTTTTAGTGTGTCATTGTGAAAGTTGTAGGTTTTGACAAATCTAGATGACCGAAACCGATTCGAAGATGTGAATTCGTAGTCCAGATCCAAATTTATTCAGACTTCAAATTGTAGATCCAGGTAGGGTATAAAACCCAAATTCTCTATTTTTTGCATCAAAAATCTACAATATTCTTTATTTTACACACTCTTTGCATTGAAAAAGAAAAGAAACCCAAAAAACATAGGCTTTAATCGCATTGGATAACTTGAATTTAAAAATTATAGAAAAACTTACAAAAAATCCAAAACATTCATCTTTGCATCATTGCATTCTTATTTGTATTTGCAAAGCTTTCTTAGATTAAAATTTGTTTGCCCTTGTCTTCATTGAATATAAAATTGCATCTAGTTAGGTAAAAACTGCATTCTAGCCAAACCTAGGTTGTATGTGAGACAAAACAATCAAATCAAAACACTACCTCACCTAGGCGTGGAAACCACCATAGCAAGAGTTTCCTAGTGAACCCTAAACAATTCATCAAAAAATCACCATTTAGAAGGTACGATTAAGTACCTCTCTTTTGAGGTGTAGACCATCCATTCTCCCATTCCCCTCTGAGGCACGGATCCATCAACCTTGAGGAAAGGAGTGCGAGAATTTTTGGGCTACATTCTTTGGTGAACCCGACATGAAAAATATTAGGCATATTTCTGATTTATAAAACATAAAAAAGCATAAAATTTACAAAAAATATAAAAACAAAACAAAAACCAAAAAGATCACTAATTTAAATTTGCACATTTTCATTCCATAGATATTAAATTTCAACATAGGAAGAGTTGTAAGCATAGATGTTAAAACAAAATGCCTAGAATCTTAAGAAGTGGTAAGCAATTAGAATCTGATTACATGGAAGAACAAGATCAAGAAAATTATGATGATAGAGTTCAAATAGAAGATGATAGAATTTCAGAACAAAGTGAAGAGAATAATAAAGAAGATGAAATAGAAGATCCTGATGAACCTACATTAGATGAAAAAGGAAATGTTAAATTTGAGTCTCTTAGAAAATTTACCCAATTTATAAAAAACCACATAGAAGAATTTAATCAAGCAATACAAATTGATAATTTAGGAGAAGGTGATATGGAATCAGCCTTAGCAGCTACATTTCAGATACATACAAATCCATTATCATACATGAACTCAACAGACCAAGATAATGATCAAGCAGGACCATCTAATCAAAACATGATACCTTTAAATCAAAATGTTCAAAAACCAATGGCACAATCATCTAAGATGGTTGCTAATAACACCAAAGTAAATTCTAAACAATAGAAACAACCATTCACATCCATGTTCACTCAAGCTCTTAATCAACAAATGTCAAATCAACAAAAGCTAAACAAGTGCAAAATACCAATCCTCAATAGAAAATCCAACAAAACAAGATTTCATATCAACTCCATAATACTGTTCCCACACAGACTTTACACAATAGTGTTTCAGTTGGAAATCCTTACACAACAACATCAACTTATCAAAGATACAACAATATGATGCAACAAAACCAATTTGGTGGACAACCACAGGGACTTGAAGCCATGATTAAATAGTTAGCTTCACGTCTAGACCAGATGGATCCCTACCATCCCTCATATAGTTATCGAGAGATGTGTAGTCAACCTTTGGATCCTATCGTGGTAGCTCAACCTTACCCTAAACATTTCCCTATGCCTGTCCTCCCGATATATAAAGGAACTGAAGATCCTATTGAGCATCTTCGCATGTTTAGGACAACATGTCATGATGTTTCTCATGATGACTTGTTGTTGCTAAAGATGTTCCCTAAAAGTCTCGGAGGCATGGCTCTAGAGTGGTATTATCAGTTACCCACTAATTCTCTAAGGAATTTTGAAGAGATAGCAGAAATGTTTGTCCATCAATTTAGTGCCTACATAGAGAGGCATGTGACTATTAAAGATTTATACAACTTGAAACAAGGAAAAGATGAAAGTTTTGCTGAATTCTTGACTAAGTGGAGACAAATCTTAGGTAAATTACACTTTGCATTACCTCATCATGAAATGTTGGACATATTCATAGGTAATTTGCAAGAGCAACTATCTTATGAACTTTCTATAGCTACAATAACCTCCTTTGATCAAGCCATTGATTTAGCAAGGAGGGTAGAATATGCCCTCATTAGAAGAGGTCAATTTAAGAAGAAGGATGAAGACAAAACTTCTAAGAATCAATATAAGAATAAACAAGTAGTGGGTGATGGAGTTACTGATAGTAGAAACAACTCAAATATTAACACTTGCTGAAGTTGTGAAGAAATTTGTATTAAAGGTTCTTGATAAACCACCAAGAGAATTTACAAGATTAAATCAACCTTTAACTATGATTTTACCTCAACTATTGGAACAAGGCTTAATACGGTTGCCTGAAATAAGACAACCTGATACAACTGTAGCTGGATTTAGGGTTGATTTACATTGTAACTTCCATAGAGTTGATGGTCATTCAACAAACTCATGTAAAATATTGAAACACATGATACAAGATTTAATTGATAATGAAAAAATGGAAGTAGAGAATTTCCCTCCAAGAAATGCTCAAAATAATACACAAAAACCTCAAAATCAAAATGCAAATCAAAATTTGGATATTTTTCAACACCCTTTACCAAAGCATGGTAAAGAAGTTGTAAATCAAGTGGAACATCATAACGTTCCTCATCCAACTCGATATGTGGGAACTATTAGCAGCTTTCTACCTCATCAAGATTTGCAAAAACCATGTGTAACTACTAAATCTCAAGTTACTATTAGACCTCTAAGAAGTTGTCAAATTACATATTTAGAAAGTGATGAAGAAAGTGAAATAGAGAGTGAGGTTGACATTACCTCAAATAATTCAAATAGTTTTGAAGATGAATCATATCCAATTCTTCCCATCATAGATTTAATGGTGCCTGAAGAACCATTCCCTAGAAGAGTGACTACTCGACCATCATCTCAACAAGTGCTTTCAAATGAACAAGTAGTAAATGCTAGGCCACATTTTAGTTATTTGCATAATAATAATATTGTGGGTACTATTGGAACCATCACTAAACAACAAACTCAAAACCAAAAATCTCAAATTCAAACTCAAATAATGAATAAAAAATCACCACCATATTCTTCTCTACAAAATATTTATTCACCTCAGCCTCTTCATAATAGTAGCATTATTCCCACTCCACATTCATTTAAAGCTATTCAATCCCCATGTAATTCTTCTTTATCATCATTGCAATCACAACTATTCCAACCTTCTTCTTTCAACACAACACATTCATCTCAACAAGGAAATATTTCTTCTTCCAATCCTACCATGCAATCACATCATACTTCACAATCTATTCATCATCATTCTATTCACAATCAAGAAGAAAGAGATAATGAACCAATTATTGATAAAATCCCAAGAGAACTAATCAAGCATCAACGATAGGAAATCAATCAAATATTACATCCTAATGTGTCCCATCACAATGACATCACTAATAATGTGATAAAAACTACAAGTGAGCAAACTCGAGCTCAATCAACTCAATTTGATAAACAAGAAATAAATTCTTCATCCAACCAACCTTCAAGACATCTCTTAGTTTTGAAGAATAATCCAAAAGAAGATACAAGCATAGAAAACCCATCTTTAGTGTTGAAGTCTCAACCCAAAGTCTCCCTCAACATTCAACAACAATGGGACAATCATCTACATAAGATATATCTTTTGGGACTTTTGCAAACCTCTCCTATTCATAAGGAATATTTGTTCTTTATTCTATCTTTCTTTATCATCATTACAACAAGTTCTCTACTCTTTTCCTCTTTATCATCATTGCCACTTTTTGTTTGTCACCTTTTATCCTTCATTCTCTCTTTCATTATTGTTATCACATCAAGTTCTCTATTATTTTCCTCTTTATCATCGTCATCTTCTATCCATCACTTTTCTTCATCTACATCTACTTATCATTCTTTATCACAACAATCTCAACTATTAACCAATCAACTTCAATCACATACACCACAACCAAATTGTTCTTCAAAACTTCCTTTGATTTTGAAGCCACCTTAGACATGCTATAATCAAAATCACCTTGTATAGTGTATATAGATCACCAATTCCATCATTAAAACATCAAAAACAACCAAAAAAATTAAAAAAGTATCAAAATTTCTAAAAATATTTCAAAATTATTGCACTTTTATTTGTTGTTATCTTTCAAAAGTTTTGAGTTATATTTTATCTTATTTTAGATAAATTCAAAAGTTATCTTGAACCATGCACTAAATTTCACAACTTTAAAATGATTTTGATTTTGTTACTTTGATTATAAATCTCTCTTGTACCAAAAGCACTATTACTTCATTAAATAATTTTGAGTTTTGAGAATGATCTTGCTACTTCTTGAACCAAGAACACACTTTTACATCTTAAAATGATTTGTTGCAAAATTTGACAAAGTGATTCTACATAGTAAATCTTAATACCTTAAGTGAAAAATTTCCCTTGCTATCCTATCATGTGCATGGTCTAGAATACTAATAAATTGGCAAAAGGACAAGCTCCTCCCTACCCGAATAAAATCCCTTGCTCTACGTCTAATCTGAGCAAGTATCCCGAAAATAAGAAAAAAAAGAAAAGAAAAAAAAGAAAAAAAAAAAGAGAAAAATCAAGAAAAATGTTCCATTACAAAAGCAATAAAATCCCCTTGTTCAAAAATGGACAAGAAATCCCTATTCCAAAAAATTTGAAGAAAAGAAGGGAGTATTGAACTTGAATCCCTGGAATTTCTCAGTTATTCGAAAGCCATGAGGTAAGCCCCATAACAGGTGATTTGTGCCCAACTTGCTTGACCTTGGGTAATTCCTTTCACGTGGTGATATGTCTGTCACATTAGCGACCTTATTTTGTACAGACCAATGTCACTTATGGATTAGCTAGCTTTTGGTAATTTGATTTACATAGTAGTTCAGTACCTATTCATCCTAAACCATCTACTCATTTTTTGCTCATGTCAATAATAATAATTTCTACTCAAGTTTCTACACTTTTCTTTGATGCATTTATCATTCATAAATACGCCAAAGAGGGGGCAAAATGTAGACATGAAAAATTGACTCATTTTTCGTAGTTTGCCTCCTAGAAAACTAAGGTCATATTCAAAGGAATTTTTACCCTATCAAATCATCTCATTTCTTCTCAAATTTTATACCATTAGATATGGCTTGAAAAGATCTTTCCAATGGTATATTATATGTCTAATTTCAAATCATTTGACCCCTCAAACTGCAAAAACATTATGTACATGTCTAGCTGTCACGAAAATCACGGGAAAACGTGCATCTAACTTTATAAAATTTATTTAATTTTGCTCAAATACTGTTTCAATGATAGGAGTTTTTCTCGTTGATTTTCTAAGACCTAATTTGGGCTAGCAAATAATTTAGATTATAAAGTTACTAATCTAATGAGAATGACTCAAAAAAATGCTAATCTAATGAGAACGACTCAACAAAATTACCAGATTGGTCATCTCACAAAAGAGATAAATATACAGGCTCCATCTCCCAAGTAAGGAGGAAGAAAAGAAGCAGAGAGAGATCGAGGAGGAAGAAAAGAAGTAGAGAGAGATCGATAAGGAAGAAAAGAAGCAGAGAGATATTGAGAAGGAAGAAAATAAGCAAAGACAGATTGAGGAGGAAGAAAATAAGCAGAGAGAGATCGAGAAGGGAGAGAAGCAGAGAGAGATCGTGTGAATTAAGAAGGGAGAGAAATGGAGAAATTAAGGGCAATGATAGTTCTGAATTGAGAGATGCTTATGGATTAAGGGCAATGACAATGACAATAATAATACATATGGGGGCAAAATCTGATTCTTAATCTTGTCATATTAATGTTGCATAATATTATAAGCATTTACACTCATTTTATTACTCTTTGCTGCATTTAATTGTTATGCTTTGCATCCGATTATTAGATTTCATATTTTCCAACGGTTATTAAAGAGCTGAGGGGATATAACTATTGCAGATCATGATTCACTGTGACCTATGCAGATCACCCATCCCTAATTAAAATTTTTGTGTATAATTATGAAAGTTGCAGTTTTTGACAAGTCCAGATGATCGAAATTGATTCAAAGATGTGAATTCGTAGTCGAGATCCAAATTTATTCAGACTGTAGATCCAGGTAGGGTATAAAACCCAAATTATCTATTTTTTGCATCAAAAATTTACAATCTTCTTTATTTTACACACTCTTTGCATTGAAAAATAAAAGAAACCCAAAAAAAATGGGCTTTAATTGCATTGGATAACTTGCATTTAAAAATCATAGAAAAACTTACAAAAACCCAAAACATTCATCTTTGCATCATTGCATTCTTGTTTGTATTTTCAAAGCTTTCTTAGATTAAAATTTGTTTGCCCTTGTATTAATTGAATATAAAATTATATCTAGTTAGGTAAAAACTGCATTCTGGCCAAACCTAGGTTGGATGTGAGACAAAACAATCAAATCAAAAAACTACCTCACCTAGGCATGGAAACCGCCATAGCAAGAGTTCCCTGGTGAACTTAAACAATTCATCAAAAAATCACCATTTAGAAGGTACGATTAAGTACCTCTATTTTGAGGTGTAGACAATCCATTCTCCAATTCCCCTCTAAGGCATGGATCCATCAGCCTTGAGGAAAGGAGTGCGAGAATTTTTGGGATACAATGACCGAGTGTCCTTATGGTGATTTATTCATCTTATCAAATTGCATGGATGAAAAACACTGCAATCACCAAGTAGATAGAATAAACCACTATTTATGAGGTTCACTTGAATTTTTGTTTGAACTTGGAAAATGTGCAAATGTTATGATTTGATGGTTGGAAATGAAAATTAAGAATTGATGATGAGAATGATGATTATGGTCGTTTTGTGAAAATTTGAACCATTTTGGAGCATTTTGAATTTGATAAGTGATTTTTGTACCTTTTGGGTATAAAGTAAAATTATGCATCCAAATCAGTTTGTACCTTCACAAAACCTGATAATATGATGAAATGGATGCATGGATGTAATCTGGAATGATTTGGTGGGTGTAAGCCATAGTTTTGCATTGATTTTGTCTTTTGTTGATTCTAAATCTAAACATCGGTAGGTGCTTATTGCATGCGCAAACATCCATCAAAATTTGGTGCATTTACAAATATAGGTGGGTGCTTTTGTGCACTAGGAAATGCTCATGGGCATTTATGTGCACCTGAAGTAGCTATATAAGGCTTGCATAGGGGAAACCAAGCTCATTTGTGCATCCATGAATTTTGGAAGTTGTGTCTAAGTGAGTGGAGTGAAGTGAGTTGTGAAAGCTATGGTGGTGGAGGGAGTGGATGCGGATTCAGGTGTTGGGGCTGAATCTGGAGTGCGATATGCCAAGGTAAGGCCTTTGTGCAAAAAAAATTATTATTTTTGAGTAATGTACATGTATTAACAACAATATTTTTGTGTTGTTTTGCAGCTGAATATTTTGGAGGCTCGACATCGGTTCTCGCCTCTCATCCCTGGGATGAGAAAGGTATTGCGGGGTGAGGATTGGGATTGGTTGGAGGTAGTGGGGCTGGCGGGGGCAGCCCGAATAGATGTGGTGAGGGTTGATGAGGGGTACCTTTCAGCCTTGGCAGAGAGGTGGGATCCGGATAGGGGGACCTTTTAGCTCCCTACCGGAGAGATGATTGTGACACTTGAGGATGTATATCGCATCCTCAAGTTATCGATGGAGGGCTTGCATGTTGAGGTTGGACATGACAAGAAGGTTGAGATGAGTTGCATGTTTGGGGATGGATGAGAGGCTGTGGAGGTGACGGGTGGAGGGATTACTTACTTGTCCATGTATGTGGACAAGAAGTTGGATGCCCTTCCCACTTTGGTGATGTTCATATTGGCCAACATAGTGGCCCCGAACAGTACTGACTGTCGGTTCCCATAGAACCTTATCGGGTTGGTGTGTGATATGCTCGCTACACCATGGGTGTATGCATGGGCTCCTACTTTATTGGTGCAATTATACTAGGATATATATGAGGTGAAGAGGCAGAGGCACCAGGGACTAGGTTGTAGTGTGCTACTACAATGCTAGGGTTGGGAGCACTTTAGTGTGGCTCAACCTGTGGGCTTACCGATGAGGGGATGGGATAGGGAGCAACCCTATGCTATGAGGTGGCTAGTGGTAGAGGAGGTACAACTAAGCCATCCTGCTTAGATGAGGTAGTGGTACAAGGATCTATGGGCTGGATTGATAGTAGCTCAGGTGATATGGAGGCCATGGTGGGGTGCCATATGGATAGGTGATGGAGAGCATCTATGATGGGTGTGGTAGGCTAGATGGGTGGTTGGGAGGTGCATGAAGGAGGTGGAGATGATCTAGTTCTCATGGGTGCTATGGTAGTTTGTATTGAGGTAGGGGGTTCTTGAGGAGCTAGTGCTTTATAGGTGGTACCAGGATGAGATAGGGTTACCATGCATCGAGGCATGGAGAGTCACACTTGAGTATGACAAGGAGATTGATCTCCTTAATGTGGATGATGCAGGGACTATGAAGGAGTATGATGCATGGTTCATGACTCAGCCACCATGGGTACCGATTCTAGTGGTATATGGTGGAGAGGGATATGGGGATGAGGACGAGGGAGCTGAGGAGGCTCCTAAGCACCAAAGGCATCTTTGGGCTAGTAATAAAAGGATGTCGATTAGGAGGGTGGTGAAACGGGTTTTTAAGGGTGGAGAAGATGGATGGGATATGGTGGAGTAGCTTCCTGAGTTTGGGAGTTATGGAGGGAATGTGGAGGATAGAGAGGATATTCTGAATGGGCTCCATAGATTGAGTGAGGATGATTGAGCGAGGCTGGAGTAGCAAGTGGCAGAGTGAGATGCTATGATAGCAGCTCAGGATGAAGAGATAGCTTTATTATGAGGTAGAGAGATGATTCAAGATGTGGAGAAAGCTTAGTTATAGATAGAGCTATAAGCATGACCGATAGCAGGTGGAGGTGAGGACAGGATCATGATTCTCTAGGTAGAGCTTCTAGAGGGATGTCATAGGTAGAGACATGATGTACATCACCTTTGGGATCAATATGGATATATTCAATCTTTGGAGGATTGGTTGATGGAGCATGATATTGGGCTTCCAGAACCACCCTCCTCATCCATATCCGAGTCCACTAGGCCTAGTGAGTCTAGGCATAGTTCTAGATCTAGGGATCCTTCAGGGTCATAGGGGTCCTCTCATAGGTGTTAGCTAGTGCTTAGATGCACTTTTTGTATATGAGCCTTGGTGCTCCATTGTATGTAGCCTTTTTGGGAACTCATTGTACATGTGATATTTATACATATATACACATGGCTTTTACTTTTGTGTTATGCTTTTGTGTGAATGTTTTTATGTGAATGCTTTTGTGTGAATGCATATGTATATGGTTTATTATTGCAAGTGGTAATATGTTATGGATGATTAATGCAAGTGGTAATGCAAATGTTCTAATGATCATTCATAGTTTAGAATTTGCTTGGCCATGTTTTAACATTGTTGTTTAATCAGGGGCACTAAACTTGGTGATATGTGGGGTGAAAGACTCATGAAATGACATGGATGTTGACATGGTAGAAGATATGGATGTTGATATGGAAGAAGATATGGATGTTGATATGGAAGAAGTGATTATTTTGCAGAGACTCAGACATACTAGTGGCATCAAACAAACTCACTAAAACTACCTAATCCCTCTAGGACCAAATGTGTGTGCAATGAATTCATTTACCAAATCATGAGCATGGTAATGACTCGAGGTAATCAAGAACCAATGTGTGTGCAAGTGAGTTCATTAACTCATCTTGAGTAAATTGGGTGTGACCTGTTATGGATGAGACCAAGAAGCTAGCTTGTTCGTATGTGTGGTCAGAGGTCTCTTTAAAAGAGACGTGTCACCACGCATGAGCGTACTCCATTTCCAGTAAAGCATCTATAGCTCCGATGGAGACTAGATCCATAGTCCAAGAATTTTGATCTCTCAAGTTTTGGGGATGACTACTTAACCGTCTGACTAGAAATGTAGTACGATCCTTACAACCCAATGATCAGTGGTGTGTGATGTGTAAAATATTTAGAGTTTTTAAGGGATTTTTCCCTACTCTTTCTTTTATTTTGAAATTTGTGATAGTGGTGAAAACCACTATTTTTGTGGACTATGTTGCATGATGGGACAAGCAAGGAATACCATTTTCACTTTGAGGTTCAAACCAAGTATGGTGTTATCCCTCTTTGACACAAGATGTTTTTAAGATGTGAAATTGTGTTTGGTTCAAGAATGTTTTGGAGTCAATTCCTAGAACTCAAGATTTTCTTAGTGAAAATGTGTAATGGTCCTAAAAATAACTCGACATGTATTTGTGGTTTTCTTAAAACACTAGGAGTGGCTGAGTGACCGAAAACACCTAGGAATTATGGATATATGGAGGCAAATGATAATTTGACTTGGTGGAATGGTGTGGATGATGTTGTGAAGGTGCCCCTGATTAAGGCAACATGACTTTATTGGACCAATTAATATCTTGAAATGAATAAATGATCCCTAATATGAAATGTGAAATGTGGATGGAATGTATGAAATGCAATTTTGTGAAATGGAGTGTATGAATGCAATTGTTGTTAAATGAAATGTGTGCAAATGAAGTGCAATGTTTTTGTGTATTAGCCATGTATATATACATATATAAATATCATTAAGCATAGAATGCTCTCAAGTGTATAACATTAAGTGGTTCGGGCTCTTCCTCTCCTTTTAGACTGGCAAGCCTATAAGTACCCCAGGGTGTAATATGAACCTTCCTCAAGATGATGGGGTGTAGGGATCAGATGAATGTCATCTATGATGTCATCAAACTCTTCTGACTTATCCTCATCTACGTCTGCCTGGAAAACCTCGAGATTTGAAGGTGAAGGTGAAGGTGAAGGTGGAGGGGATGGAGGAATGTAGTTGGCTAAAGCCCTTAACAATTCCTCGGATAGGACAAATTCGAAAAAATATGGTGGTGAGGAAATCTGATCCATATCAATAAGGCTCATGTCAATTGGAATTGGCTTTGCCAAATCGTATGGATTACGGAGTGGGGTGAATAAGTCAACAGGATTCATGTTGACTTAAGGGAAAATGGAGGAGGTGAAATGGATGGGATGGATAGAGCCTAAGAACCGATGCTAGGACCTTGGTAAACCTAGACAGTAGCAAGCAACACAAATAAATGCACTTAACTAAATGCTATATACATGAAATGCAGAAAAAGAAAATATTTTTGTTTGTTTTATGTTTTTCTCTTTTTTTTTGCATTATATACATATGTTACAATTTTTGCTGATGAGATGGATTAATGAGATGGAGGTGGTGGTTCACCGGTAGGTTCAACTCACTCTTGTGGAAGAAGCAAGTAAAATATGGGCTCATGGATGGGGAACATTCTGAGATAAAACTCATCTTGTTCGGTGTGGGGAATGATGGGCTCCGATTCCTCATCAGATTCATCAGAAGCTATCGACATGAGGTCAAATTCTTCATACATTTCCTCGTCAGAGTCATCGGGGTGGAGGGCTTCTTCTTCTAAATTTAGATTAAGCCTTTGGAAGGATTGTTCAAAAGAAGAGATGGTGGGAAGTGGGTGATAACCTAGACCTGAATGGTCATGCACTTCTTGATATGGGACATCAATAAGCTGAGGCACTCCCTGTTCATATCGGCCTAAGCCATGTCTTTGCCAATTATGTCTGTGAAAATAGCGGGATGGAAAACCCATCATTTTTTGGATATTGGCAGGTGGTGGTTGTTTGGGTTCTTCTGGGGAGTAGGATTAGACAAATATTCTATCCCCCCATACATAAAATTTATGCTATTAGGCACTGAACCCATATTGTATACCACTCCTATAGATAAAGGTGGGTCACGTGGGTGACCAAAATCCTTGGTAGTTGAGATATTGAGTGGTGTGATTGTGATGTCTTGGACCACATATTCACCAATACCAAGGTTGGTGAGGTGGACCTCAACTTGGGATGATGGGGATGAAGTGGACATGGGAGGCTCATGGTTGGCTAATGGCTCGGATGATGGGGAAGATGTGGGTATCTCACAGTTCGACAATTCGACTTGTGAAACGTTGGCTGATGGAGATGGATTTGGTTGTGAAGGAATTGTTGTGACCAATGAAGGGGATGATGATGTGGATGGCATGGATTGGGTTCAACCACATGTACATGTAGTCAATGATGATGATAATGAAGGTGTAGAAGTGGATGCTTGGTTGGAATTGGTGATGGGAAGCTCCTCAAGAATGGGAGCTTTTGATGAAGGATTGGATGGAGTGATTGATGATGTGGTGGATGATATGAGGAAAATGTGGGTAGAAGGAAGCATGGATTCATAAGGATTCAAGATGAAGTTGCAATACTTAAATGGCTCAACATCCATTGGTATGCAATGTACTTGTCCTTCATGTACGTATTTCAGACATTGATGTAATATGGAAGGGACACATCTCATTTCCCTCATCCAAGGTCTTCCAAGGAGTACATTGTATGCCATGGATCCTTCTAATATGTGGAACAAGGTATGTAATATTTTTACCCCTACTTCAATGGGCAAAACAATAGTGCCAACTGTAGAGTAGAGAGCATCGTTAAATGCTTTCAATATGAAGGTGGATTTGGTTATGTGAGATGGAGGAAGATTGAGTTGATGGAGGGTAGATGTGGTGATGATGTTAATGGAGGAGCTGGTATCAATTAAGACTCTTTTGAATGGCTTCCTATCAATTTTAGCCATTATATGCAATGGAGGGTCCATCGATTTTGATGAGATTGGTTTAATCTCAAAGTCATAAAATGTGATGGAAGACTCCATGCATGTTTGAATACTCCCTACAAAGTTATTAAAGGCATTGGAATCTTGAGATTGGAGTTCAATGGATTTTAGAATATCCATTAATGCCTCACGATGTTGGGGAGATTGTTGAATTAGGTCATAAATAGATAGTTTTTATGAAGCTATTTTTAAACTCGTGGTTAACCGGCTACTCAGAGAAATGATTGGCCTTTGGGAGCGGTTGATGGGATGACTTGATGGATTAGAATGGTTGGGAATGTGGATTGGTGGAGAAGGATTTGGGGAAATTTGGATGGGTGGTGATGGAACAAGTTGAGACTCCCTTGCTTGTGAGTTCATGGGTTGTTGAACGGGTTGTTGCCATGCATCTTGTTGATTGTTTTATCATTGTTGACCTCGAGTTACCACATGAATGGCACCTACAAAACCTTGGTACTGTTGAACATGGTTAACTTGATTGGGAGGGGTCTTGATGTTAGACCCTCTCATTGTGGATTGCACCTCCTCATGATGAGGAAGTGGTGTTTGGAAGATACCAAGATTTTGGTTTTGTTGAGCTAGGGAGTTGTCAAGCTTGATGGCCCCCAAGTCAATGAGGTCTTGTACTATATCCTTAAATACATGGTAGTTATTTATGTCATACCCATTTTATCTATGATAAGGGTAAAACAAATGTTCCCTATAGTTTTTACCATGTCAGGTGGGATCATCTGGTTTGACCTCAGGCAAAGCAAGTCTATTGGTGTCATACAACCTTTGGAAGATGGAGGCATAAGATTATGATAGAGGGGTGTATTGATGATTTTGTCAAACAGATTATCGACATTGGTGATTCTCCATAGTTGGCACTATGTTTTGCATAGATTGGATTACTGAGGGTACCGCATGATAGGAAATTTGTTGTGGTGGTTGTTGCATTGGTTGTTGTTGAGCCATTATTGACTGGCTCATGACCACTTGATTGATGTGATTGGCTTGATTGGTCGGATTGGCCTGTGTTGATTTGGTTTGGCCAGAATAATTGCTTTTGTATTGGCCCTTGTTTTGCCATTCCTTATTTCTTGGCTTAAGTATGCCCTCTTGGATTTTTATCTCTTCGATGACACTAGCTTGGGCAAGAGCTTCCTCAAATGAGCGATATGTTTGCAATTGAAGCATCCAAGAAATAGGTTTTAGGAAACTCTTAGTGAATAGCTTAATAAGCTCTTCCATTGGTAGGGTGAATGGAATTTTGGTTATGATGGCCCTCCAACGGTTGCCAAAATCATAGATAGACTCATCATCATGTTGTCTTAAACCATAGATATTGGACAATGAGACTTTCTTTCTTACATTAAGGGAAAATCGTTCAAATAATTGGTCAACTAATTGTTTGAAAGTATAAATACTATGATTGGGAAATTGGTTATACCACTCTATGGTGTCTCCCCCAATATCTGAGGAAATATGTGGAGCATGAGAGCATTATCATTTTGAATTCTAAAGCATGAGTGCATGAATGTGCTCACATGCTCTTTAGGATCCTTAGTCCCTTTGAACTTGTCAAACCTTGGTATCGTGAAGTCTTCTAGATATGGTGGTGATGGTACCAAAGGGTGAATTGGTTGATTGATTAATTGATGTAAGGTTGGCTTCTGGTTATTGTAACCAAGAGTATGTTGTATCAAATTATCAATCTATTGTTGCATAGCCTTGATTCTAGGGTCTTCCCCAGGAATGTGAAAGCCCTAAATCACTTGATGATTCTGTGAAGGGGTGGAAAGATATTGTGGAGTGACAAGATGATGATGGATAGGCAGAGTGGATTGGAATTGATGATGATGAGATTGATTGAGAAATGATGGTGACTGTTGAAAAGGGGATAATGCATGAGGATTGTGGCTGGGTTGGCCTATGGGAATGGAATGGGTATGGGTGGATGGAGGTGTAGGGATGGAAACCACAGAATATTGTGGTACCCAAGATGGACTTTGTGTGATGAAGGTGGATTGAGTGGAAATTGGTTGAGGCCTAGGGTTCACTTGAACTTGTTGTTGAGCTATTTACCACTTCTTAAGCAATTTGTTCAAATGTTCCCATGCTTCATTAATTTCCATATCATCATTGGAAGGCATGGATGAAGATGGAATAGATGATGTGGATGGGGGACAAGTGGCAATGGGAATTGCAACTTGATTGGATGAAATGGGCACTTGTGAAGCAGCATTGACTTGTGCTTCATACAAGGGGTTGGTATAGGTGGATACATATGAAGTTCTAGGAGCACATGATGGTTGGGGAATGGAGACATGGGATGAAGGTGCAACCGATGCCTCAAAAAGAGGGTTAGTGTACACCTAGGTGAAGTTGGATGGCTGGGAAGGAACAAGTTCCTACTATAAAGAAGGATCTTGATCCGAGATATTATGGATGGGTTGTAAGACATAATTAGCCTATTTGTAGAAAGCCTCTACTTGGGCCATGTCTATTGTAATGAACCTCTCTTCTCATTCCATAAATCTTTCAACAATATATCAAAATATTCAACATGCATCCACAAATAAATTAATTGCACAATAAATTGCTCAATAAAATAGAGATTGATTATACCCTTGAGGTAGAGGAACACCATACAATGCTCCTTTTGGAAGGAAGCCACTCCACAAGATCTCTAGCTCCACGAGCCAAGACTTCTCCAAGAATACATCATAGATACCTTTTACAATGGGGGTACATCTCTCTTTATACAAGAGTGTGATGGTTCACCTTCCATGAGTTACAAGATCACCCATGTGGAGGTTCACCTTCCATGAGTTACAAAGTGCATAATAATATGACAATATTCCTTGTGGTTACATATGACAATATTCCCCCAATGGTTACAAATATGATTCTATGACATACCTATTTCTATTTTGACATGTGGCCTTCCTTACTCAATAATTAATTTATGGCTCATACCATTATACAATACAATATTAAATTATTCAATATTAAATACCTATCTTGGTACCTAACATTCCATCCCCCTTACAAATGTTTCATCCTCGAAACATTAGAAGAGGCTAAATAATATGATCTTTTGAGCCATGCTGAATATTGGTACCAATCTTGATCATCCATCCATCCTAGTGGAACTCTGATGGGTGGTGGTCTTCCTTGATGTTGATATGCCATGTGTCCATTTGAGTAGCCAAAATTGTTGGATTTGCTCCATGCTTTTGTTGATCTACTTTGATGATGAGTCCATTTGTTTTGTGATGCAGCTACACCACTCTGAAAACTAGACTCACTATGCTTTCTTTGCCAAACCTTGCCATAGTTGGTGCCTTGTGGATTCCATGTAGAACCATAAGATTGTTGCCTTAAGCCATGCCTCTCATGGTGGTGTGGATGGCGATATACTCCAACCTTAGCCCGATGTTCAACCTATTTTTGCTCTTCTCTCTTACTCTCTGTCATTGATGCTACCTTTGCTTTAGCTTCCATGGTTTCTACTATTGCATCTATTGGCTCTTCACTTTGTTCCTCTGCAATAGCTACTTGTTTTTCCTTACATTGAGAAATATCATGTAATGTTATCTTCTTCTTTCGGTACCATAACTTCATGAATTTCTTTTGCACATTAATGTTAATAGTACCCAAAGAATGCAACCAAGGATAACCAAGAACAATATCTGCATCATTCATCTCAATAGCATGAAAATCTGAATGTAAAACATATTTATCCATGGTGATTTTCAAATCTTCAAAAATTTGAACATTGTTTCCCTCAAGTTGTATGTCTTTGATTTTCTTTGCTTGAACTTGCAACCTCTTAGTCAAAGACATATTGATAAAATTATATTTGCTACTAGGGTTAATGGAAACAATAATTTTTTTATTTTGAATGCACCCATGAACTTGCAAAATAGAATTTTGACATTCAAACAAAGCTTTTTGACCACTGTTTGGCCCTAACACACAAGGTGTAGTTTCCATAACCTGCACATTATTATCATTTTCCTTTGATGCCCATTTTCTTAAAAATGCAACTTGAAATTCTTCCCATGTGTATGGATGAGCAAAGTTGAAATACCAAGATCGAGCTTCCCCTTGCAAGTACATCCAAATATTAGACTTAAAATTTTCCAACCATTCCCTAGCATCAATATCATCTGCTCCAGAAAATTTTGGCAAACTCATGTTTTTTTTTATATAAAAGTAGCTAGGGTTTGAATAACCGAAATTTCTCAAAAATTAAAATTTTTGAAATCTCATCTATGTCCTTCTGCAACCATTAAATCTGCAAATTATCTTCAAAATAAAACAAATGGCAACTGATTTGCTTACTCGGATTGAAAGTTATGAATTTTTTCCCTTTTTTTGGCAACCCCAAAAACAACACCAAATGCCCAACTTGCAACAACTATAACTCCCTCATTACTTATCAAAATTTAACAAGTAAGTAGTCATTTTTGTAGTACTCAAAATAACCTGCATGCTGATGCAAAAATATTTTGAAAATGACTGCTAAAAATTTAATACAAATTTTTTCTTTTTGAAAAAAAAATCGCGCAGCCAAAAAATAGCTTGAACAACCCAACTTCAAACAATTGTAACTCTCTCAAAACTTATCATAAATCCACAAATGAGCAGTCATTTTTATAGTACTCAAAATAATCTATATGTTGGTGCCAAAATCTTCTACAAATGACTACTAAAAAATTTAATACAATTTTTTATTTTATTTTGGAAAAAAATTCGTGCGACCAAAAAACAACAAAAATAACTCAACTTCAAATAGCCATAACTTTCTCAATACATATCAAAATTTAACAAATGAGTAGTCATTTTTGTAGTACTCAAAAATATCTACACAATGGAGCAAAAACCTTCTAAAAATGACTACTGAAATAAAAAATATGGCCTTTGCAAAATGTGATATTTTTATGAAAAACGTGCCCTAGCTCTACAAAAACAAACCCACTTTGCCCAAATCGCTGCTCTGATACCAAATGTAATGAACCTCTCTTCTCATTCCATAAATCTTTCAACAATATATCAAAATATTCAACATGCATCCACAAATAAATTAATTGCACAATAAATTACTCAATAAAATAGAGATTGATTATACCCTTGAGGTAGAGCAACACCATACAATGCTCCTTTTGGAAGGAAGCCACTCCACAAGATCTCTAGCTCCACGAGCCAAGACTTCTCCAAGAATACATCATAGATACCTTTTACAATGGGGGTACATCTCTCTTTATACAAGAGTGTGATGGTTCACCTTCCATGAGTTACAAGATCACCCATGTGGTGGTTCACCTTCCATGAGTTACAAAGTGCATAATAATATGACAATATTCCCCCAACGGTTACAAATATGATTCTATGACATACCTATTTCTATTTTGACATGTGGCCTTCCTTACTCAATAATTAATTTATGGCTCATACCATTATACAATACAATATTAAATTATTCAATATTAAATACCTATCTTGGTACCTAACATCTATGTGGATAATAGTGTGGTCAAATGTGGGTGAGGATGATTCAGTTTGTGGAAGAGATGTTGAGGTATATCTGTGCGAGACATCAGTAGCCTACACAGTGTGTGATGAGCCCGCAAACAAATTTGTGCAATATGTTTGAATCACACTAACAAGATTTACCATAGTAGTGGCAAGAAATGAAGATGAACAGTACACAGATGTATTTTTTTGGTTTAAAGCTTTTTTTATTTCTTGTTAAGACCATAAGCTACTAAACCAAATGTAAAATGTGTTGTAAAGAAAATGCAAAAATAGAAATTCACAGAAATCAAGTGAAGACAATCAATGCTATGTTTAACAATTGTGTCTTACCTCATTCATTAATTATCTCCTTTTAATATTTTTTCAAATTTTTTATTTTGATTTTGTGTTTGAATGCACTAGTATAAAGTTAAAATGTGTGAATACTATGGGGAATGGGTAACGAGATTCTTATTGGTGATGAAATCTAGCAAGTTTTCTCAGGAGTAACCTATGGTGTCTAGGGGCAGAGATTGGTGGAGGGAGATGAAACCCATCGTCACTAGATCTCAAGCAATGATTGCTAATGAAATCCAACCATTACTGTTAAAAGTGCAATGTGCAGTGTGTGTAATTTATTTTAAAAGTTTTCAATTTTCTATTGTGCTCATACAATATCAGAAAATAACTGCTTTCATCAATCTAAATCAGAATCCAACATCAAAATATCAAATTTCCCAAAGGAAGTAGAGTACACAGCTTAAGACCTCTCTCTAAATAGAGGAGAGTTCATCTACTCCTCTGCCTTGAATCACCAAATGCATGGGTTATTTTGTTATTTTAAATGTTGTTCCTACTTAGATTAATAAAAATAGAAATTTCTAACCCTAGGATGCACTTTATGCTTTTAATATTTCATATGCAGACAAAATATGCAACACACCAGAAAACATGAATTCTTTTAAAATGGAAATGTGTTATGTGTAAATGCAACTATATGTAACAAATACTTTGATGCCTAAATGCACACTAGAATGATTATTTCTAACAGATATATTATTATGTTATTTTTAATAAAATATCTGAAAGAAAATAGAAAAATGTAAAATGTAAAAATACGTAAAATAGAGATTAGGGTTTCAAGGCGAGCTTGCAGAGAAGCCTACATATTTTTCCTCTTATCTGTGAAACATACTTGGGTGTCTGTGATGCCTATGAAATGCACCTGGGCATTCCTAAATATCCCAAGACCATTGTAGGGTTTCTATGCACATTAAATAAACAATTGAAATATATAATTAAACACCCCCCATATTCCTAATATATATATATATATATAATAAGAAAAAATAAAAATTATAAAAACAAAATATATATACATTTCTATTATAAAGATTTTCTATAATATAAACCCTTATGAATAAAAATTTCTCTCCTTATCTTGTTTTGGCTATATAGCCAAAAATTCAGTTTGGGGGAGAAGCAAAGGATTAATACAATAATTTTTATAATATATTTTGGGGGAGAAAAAGAAAAAAAGAAAAAAAAGAAAAAAAAGAGGGAAAATGGAAGCAGTTAAAACATTCCTATAAATATGTTTCTATAGATTGTTTTCATAGTATACTTTCTATAGTTAGTTTATGTAGTTAGTTTTCGTAGTCAATTTTTGTAGTCACTTTCTATAGTTAGTTTCTATAGTTACTTTTTGTAGTTGGTTTTCATAGTTATTTTTCGTAGTTACTTTCATTAGTTGTTTATGTAGTGTGTTTTCGTAGGTGCATTTTTATGGAAATTTTTCTAAGTGTATGACTAGCAGATTCGCACCACAATCGAGGCCACATGTCATGGCATATTAAAGTGCTATAGGACGATTATTTTAGATCCTTATTATCAAAGCTTTGGCATGATGAAGAAATTTACATGAACATATGAAATTTTACCTCATGAGCCATGGTGCAAAAGTCAAGCTGTGGGTCCAACCTAAAAAGCCAAGCATAGTGGATTCAGATACTTGAAGGGCATGGGTTAGCAAATCGATAGGATATTTTAACATACACATGAATTTGAAATGGTAATCGCAGAGGAGCATAACCTAGAAATCGAGGTTTGTCATCCCAAAACTAAGAACAAATTCTCCATTGTCCCCGATGGCTATCCAAGGGTGTTGAAAATGATGGATTACATGGATACTCATGGGCAAAAAATTAATGAATGAGCTTCTTTAAATATGCCATGTATATCGCCCTTCATGCACAGTACAGGAACTCAGATTCAATGCCTAGAGAAAAGGTAAGACATGAGTATCTTAAAAATCTTGAACATACACCATTTGATAAGGGGTCGACCTATTGATGGGGGTAGCACAAATATTTGAAGCATAATATTTTTCACATAAATAAGTAGCCTAGATAGGACATGAAGGCGATGTGCAATGCAATTCATAGATCTATCACACACAAGGAACACAAGCAACACACAATGGTTTCAAGCGGGCCACATGCAAGAAAATACACCATGGAAAAGAAGTAATGAATGGAGTGTACTCGAATTGGAATTTTGACTAGGAGCCAATGTTAGATGGGAATGTACACATGAATGGCATTGATGTAAACTATAAAGCAATCCTATTAAACCAAAATAAATGGAAAAACAACGTTGAAAGTTTAAAATATGAATTTGATTATCAATTAAGCAAATTTAAAATTAAGAGCATGTTGGAAATATGAGCAAGATTTGTTGTCATTGATGTCAAGAGTCAGTTTCAGTGAGCAGTGCAAAAGGAAGGATGTCAAGAGTCAGTTTCAGTAATTAGTGCAAGAGAAAGATTGCTTCTAGGCCTAAGGAAAAATAATATTATAATATTCAAGGTGGTCAGATGAGGTCTAAAGAGCAATAGGAAGGCCCAAGAAAAATAATATTATAATCTTGTATTATAATATTAAAGGTCTAAGGTTAAGACCTAAAGATTTAAATTAATTATAAATTAAATTATAAATTAGTTTATGATTTAATTTAATTAAATAACCCTAAGGTTAGGGTTACAAGGGCAAGCGACTAAGTTAAATGGCATCGACGTCGACTAATATTCTCATCCGTCGATGTGCCAAGAAGGACAACACATTGGTATAAATACCATGTGCTTTGGAAAACCCAAAGTCACCTTCGATCGAATCTTTGAGAGTGCATGCAAAAATTTGTGAACTACATGGAAGAAGAGGACAAGGTTTTTGCTTACATGGCGGTCATCGAAGGCATAAGAGGAAGGAGGCTTGGAGCCTCATAGCCAACCATGGTGGTTGGGCTAGTGGCAAGCGGTTATGTGCTTAGGGTGCTAACAGGTAGGAGGTCCCATGATCAAACCCCGATGGCAACATTTTGGTAGAGATTCACATTTTGGTTTTGGTGCCAAGGTGAAGCAATAAAGTGCACGAGGTGCTTTTTGCTTACTAAGGTGAGCGCCTAGCTCACATGGCAAGTGGGCCATGGCTAGGGCACTATGGAGGCACAAGCGAGAGTTCGAATCCCATCGAAGGCAAAGGTATTTAATTTTTGGAAAATTAAATTGCTTCTAAGGTTTAAGGTGGCATGATTAATTTTTGCTAAGAGGGAGTTATAAGGTTTTTAAGGAATAATTATTTTATTGTGATTTTTGATAAAGTGAATTGAGATAGGAGTTATAAGGTTGAAAAGGAAATTATATTTTATTTTGAGATAAGCTATGATGTATTAAATATTTTGAGAAAAGATAGAGTGTTTTAAAGAAGATTATTGTGATTATTTTCTTTAAACAAATTGTTGGCTTATATTTTGAAGTGTGGAGATTATAAGGTGTGATTGAGATTTAATGCTATGTAATGGTGAAATATTTTGAGGGATTATTTGAATGAATTTTTGAGAAGATATTGCTATCTAACCTTTGAGATTGGCAAAGAGGGTGATTGTGATTGAGACAGGTTTTGAGGTCAATTCTTCATCAAACAAAAGGTATGGGCACATCTTCCTTGTGAGTGATTGTTGGATGTTGTGAATGCTAAGTTGGAGTGAAAAGGATTGTTTGATAAGCATTGTTGAGTTTGGTTTTGAGATCCAATTTTTTGGAATGAAAGTTGATACTAGAAACCTTGTTTGATAAGCATTGTTGGAAATATTGAGTAAGCTTTCATATGCTTGATTAGGGTTTGTGAAAGATCATGAGTATCATTGTTATGTGAAGTTGAGAACTATCTTGAACTAGGGTTTGTGAAAGATCATGAGTATCATTGTTATGTGAGGTTTGTTTGATAAGCATTGTTGACTAAGCTTTCATTGAGTGATTGGTTGAGTGGAGTTGATTGAGCTTAGTTGATTGGAAGTGTTGGAGTGATAGTTCAAGTTCTATGAAACAAATTGTTCTATATTCTAATTTGATTTGAAAGAGATTGAAAGTGATTGAGTGGTTGTGAGTGTGAAACATATTGAGTCTCTAACCATTCTCTATATGTTTCTATGGTTGAACAAGAGAGATTAAAAGTGATTGAGCATTGTTGTGAGTGTGAAGCATATTGAGTCTCTAACCATTCTCTATATGTTTCTGTGAGATTAAAACAAGATTCTATGTGAAGCTTGTTTGTGTGATTGAAGAGGTTTTCTATGATAGATTGAGTTGAGTTAAGTAAGCTTTTGTGGAAGCTTACAATCAGATTTGAGATAAGTCTTGGTGAAGACTTGTTGAGCAGATTGGACAAGTTCTAGTGAGGACTTGTTGAGCAGATTGGACAAGTTCTAGTGAGGACTTGTTGAGAAGATTTGAGGTAAGTCTTGGTGAAGACTTGTTGAGCAGATTGGACAAGTTCTAGAGAGGACTTGTTGGATAGATTTGAGGTAAGTCTTTGAGAAGACTTGTGAGCAGAGTTGATTGATTGATTTGTTCAAACCTTGAGTTAAGGTTTGGGGTAGATCTAGAAGAGTTGATTTATGATTGAGTCAAGATTTGTGTTAAGGCTTGAGGATAGATTTGAGGATAGAATTTGGTGCAGATTTAAGGATAGGTTTATGCTAGACCAGAGATAGATATTGAGTAGATTTGTGCTAGACTGAAGGACTATGTTTAGTATAGATCAGAGATAGATATTGAGAAGATTTGTGCTAGACCAAAGGACTATGTTTAGTGCAGATCAGAGATAGATATTGAGCAGATTTGTGCTAGATCGAAGGACTATGTTTAGTACATATTTGAGATAGAGTTGAGAGTAAGCTTTGGAGGTGATAGAGTAGAGGATAATAGTCTCTAGTGGATAGAGATCCATTAGCCAGGGTAGTGAGGATAGAGGTCTTCTGAGTGAGGACAAGAGTCTTCAGTGGAGAGAGATCCACAAGCCAGTGTAGTGGAGGCAGTAGTCTTCTAGAGGATCACCAACTAGAGCAGAGGAGAAGGAGTTCTCCTATGGATAGAGATCCATAAACCAGCTGAGGGGATTGGTGTCTCCTATGGATAGAGATCCATGAACTTGATTAGGGTATTGGTGTCTCCTTTGGAAAGAGGTCCATAAACATTGTAATAGGGAAAGGATTCCCAAGAGATTTGTTGAGAAAATTTTAGTGAAATATTTTCTCCGTGGAGTAGCCCACATTGGGTGAACCATATTAAATTGGTGTCTCTATTGTGTGTGGTGATTTGTGCATTGCTTTGATTACTATTATTGATATTGCCATTGATATATTGCATAATATTATTTGGGAAAGAAAAGTAAAAAGTGGTCTTATACTATTCACCCCCCTCTCAGTATAAGCTTGTGTTCTTCAATTGGTATCAGAGTGGGTTCCTTCGAAAGAGTTTAACAACTTGAAGGAAAAGCTTTCAAGAACACAGATGGATTCTCAGAATGGATCTTTAGGGAATTCAACACCATTGTTCGATGGGAACAATTATGCACTATGGAGCACAAGGATGAAGTTTCATCTAATGGCACTTGGAAATGAAATATGGGAAGCAATTGAGAATGGATACATACCACCAACAACTCCACCTACAGATAAATATGGTAAGCTTCTACATCATTACAATTCAAAGGCAATGAATGGAATTTTGAGAGGTTTGCATGAAACAGAGTTTATAAAGGTTATGCATTGCACATCAGCAAAGGAAATTTGGGATAAGTTGAAAGGTATATATGAAGGAGATAAAAAGGTCAAAAGGGTAAAGTTGCAAAATTTCAAGAGAACATTTGAAGACCTAAAGATGAAGGATGAGGAAAACATTGTTGCATATCTACTTCATGTGGATGAGGTTGTTAACTCCATGCAAGGACTTGGGCTTAAGGTTGAGGAAACAGATGTTTGTGATAAGATTTTAAGGTCACTTCCAAAAAGGTTTAGTGAAAATATTTCAGCTATAGAAGAGTCAAAAGATATTGAAATTTTGACAAGGGATGAATTACATGGCATTCTCACAACTTTTGAGATGAGAATAAAAGAGGAACCTATTCCCCAGAAAGAAGCAACCTTCAAAGTTACTAAGAAGACAAAGGGTAAGAAGTCAGATTCAAGCAATGAGTCATCCAGTGATGAAGAAGCAAATTATGGTAGAAGGAACAAGGACTCAAGAAAGTATAAAGGTACAAAATTAGTTAGATGTTTCAATTATGGAAAATATGGTCACTATGCATCTGATTTTCTAGAAGCTGGAAATAGCAATGATGAAGAAAAATAGGATCATAAGAACAGGGAAACAGGAAAACACAGGTACCAAAAGAAAAGTAGGGATGGACAAGGCAAGCAAGGAAAGAAGTTTTTCCAAAGGCATAAGAAGAGTTTCTATGCAGACAAGGCAAGTAAGAGTTCAAGTGATAGTGATGAAAGTTCCTCAGATAATGATGAAGATGAAATTCTATTTCTAGCAGAAGAAAAAGATGATGTTAGAAAAAGGGCACCAATGATTCTCAAATGTTTTAGATGTGGTAACTTTGGTCATCTTGAAGATAGTTGTACAAGGAATGGATTCAATTTTAATGATGATGAATATGAAGATACACTTGAAGGACCAGAAGAAAGTCTTCTTATGGCAATAGAAGAAGAAGGAGGTAATCCTATTGGAAATAAATCAGAAAGGAATGAAGATGATCCCAAAGGCAAAAAAATAGAGGAAGAATCAGAGAAAGGAGAAGTTGATCTTGAGGGTGAGCTTATTCATGCCCTTGATGCATTAAGGGAGGTAAGAAAGTAAAACTCAAAACTCAAGCTTCAATTTCAAGAATGTGATGAAGAGAAAGGAAAGCTTATAGAGGATCTAACCAACTCAATAGCTAAGACAAGGAGATTCAAAGAGAAGTTAGAAGCAAAGGTTTTAGAATGTGAAAGGTTAGAGCATGAGGTAGCTTCACTAAGGAAGGAAGTAAAAGAGTCTAAGGACAAGTTACACAGGTTTGGGAGAAGCTCAAAGAACTTGGATAAGATTATCAAGGTACAAAGATCTTCATCAAACAAAACAGGACTTGGTTTTGAACAGGTACAAAGAAAACAAGGAGAGGAGTCAATCTCAAGCTCCAAGAAGAAGAAGCTTCAGAAGAAGAGAGTGTAAGAGAGAGTGAGACTTCTGAGGATGAGTTGGACAATAGAAAGTTCAACAAGGAAAGGAACAATGCACAAATGAGGAACAGATGGAACAAGAACCAACACAGGGTAAAAGAGACTAAGAGACCAATGGGGTCAAGGCAAGGTAGTTTCAATGGAAGATGCTTCTCATGTCACAGGTTTGGGCACAAGGCTACATAGTGTAGGACACATGAAAGATAGGAATATGGAATTTTTAGAAACAGGTAGCTTTTTCAAGGGTATTGCTACTCTTGTAATCAGTTTGGTCACAAGGCAGTGAATTGCAGGGTTCATGATAGGAATGGATATGGCTTCACCAGGAGAAACCCCAAGATATTTGCACCTCCAAGGAATAACAACATTAAGTGTTATAAGTGCAATAATGATGGGCATACAACAAAGTGGTGTAGAGCAAAAATTCTAGAGACAAGCAGGAACAGGAATAGTCAGAGGAATCAGAAGGATCAATTGAGGAAGAAAGTGGACAAAGGTAAATATCAGTGCATTCTGGGAGTAGAGATACTCCCACCCCAGAATTAACCACCTCAAGAGGAGGTGGGGGAGGGGCTAAGCTAAGAGTCTCATTCTTAGCCCCGAGCCCCAAAGGTGACCCTTTGCCATTGATGTCAAAGGGGGAGAGATTTGAGTTAGGGGGAGAGCATTCAATAGGGAGCAGTTTCTTAGGGGGAGCAGAACAGAAAAAGGTAAAGGAAATGGTAAAAGGTAAATGGGTTGCCATCAATGACAAAGGGGGAGATTGTTGGAAATATGAGCAAGATTTGTTGTCATTGATGTCAAGAGTCAATTTCAGTGAGCAGTGCAAAAGGAAGGATGTCAAGAGTCAGTTTTAGTAATCAATGCAAGAGAAAGATTGCTTCTAGGCCTAAGGAAAAATAATATTATAATATTCCTATTATAATATTCAAGGTGGTCAGATGAGGTCTAAAGAGCAATAGGAAGGCCCAAGAAAAATAATATTATAATTTTGTATTATAATATTAAAGGTCTAAGGTTAAGACCTAAAGATTTAAATTAATTATAATAATTTCATTATAAATTAATTTATAACTTAATTTAATTAACTTTAAGTTAATTATAATAAATTATAAATTAGTTTATGATTTAATTTAATTAAATAACCCTAAGGTTAGGGTTACAAGGGCAAGCGACTAAGTTAAATGGCATCGACGTCGACTAATATTCTCATCCATCGACGTGCCAAGAAGGATAGCACATTGGTATAAATACCATGTGCTTTGGAAAACCCAAAGTCACCTTCGATCGAATCTTTGAGAGTGCATGCGAAAATTTGCAAATTGTGTGGAAGAAGAGGACAAGGTTTTTGCTTACATGGCGATCATCGAAGGCATAAGAGGAAGGAGGCTTGGAGCCTCATAGCCAACCATGGTGGTTGGGCTAATGATAGGTGATTGTGTGCTTAGGGTGCTAATAGGTGGGAGGTCCCATGATCAAACCCCATGGTAGCATTTTGGTAGAGGTTCACGTTTTTGGTTTTGGTGCCAAGGTGAAGCAATAAAGTGCACGAGGTACTTTTTGCTTACTAAGGTGAGCGCCTAGCTCACATGGCAAGTGGGCCATGGCTAGGGCACTATGGAGGCACAAGCGGGAGTTCAAATCCCGCTGAGGGCAAAGGTATTTAATTTTTGCAAAATTAAATTTGCTTCTAAGGTTTAAGGTGGCATGATTAATTTTTGCTAGGAGGGAGTTATAAGGTTTTTGAAAGTTAAATATTTTATTGTGATTTTGATAAATTGAATTGAGATAGGAGTTATAAGGTTGGAAAAGAAAATTATATTTTATTTTGAGATAAGCTATGATGTATTAATTATTTTGAGAAAAGATATAAGGTGTTTAAAGAAGATTATTGTGGTTATTTTCTTTAAACAAATTGTTGGCTTATATTTTGAAGTGTGGAGATTATAAGGTGTAATTAGAGATTTAATGCTATGTAATGGTGAAATATTTTGAGGGATTATTTGAATGAGATTTTTGAGAAGATATTGCTATCTAACCTTTGAGATTGGCAAAGAGGTTGATTGTGATTGAGATAGGTTTTGAGGTCAATTCTTCTTCAAACAAAAGGTATGGGCATATTATCCTTGTGAGTGATTGTTGGATGTTGTGAATGCTAAGTTGGAGTGAAAAGGATTGTTTGATAAGCATTGTTGAGTTTGATTGTTAAATTATTTTGGTTTTTGGAATGAAATTTGATACTAGAAACCTTGTTTGATAAGCATTGTTGGAAATATTGAGTAAGCTTTCATATGCTTGATTAGGGTTTGTGAAATATCATGAGTATCATTGTTATTTATGTATAAAATATTTAACTAGGGTTTGTGAAAGATCATGAGTATCATTGTTATGTGAGGTTTGTTTGATAAGCATTGTTGACTAAGCTTTCATTGAGTGATTGGTTGAGTGGAGTTGATTGAGCTTAGTTGATTGGAAGTGTTGGAGTGATAGTTCAAGTTCTATGAAACAAATTGTTCTATATTCTAATTTGATTTGGAAGAGAGATTGAAAGTGATTGAGTTTTGTGAGTGTGAAACATATTGAGTCTCTAACCATTCTCTATATGTTTCTATGGTTAAACAAGAGATATTAAAAGTGATTGAGCATTGTTATGAGTGTGAAGCATATTGAGTCTCTAACCATTCTCTATATGTTTCTTATAGTTAAAACAAGATTCTATGTGAAGCTTGTTTGTGTGATTGAAGAGGTTTTCTATGATAGATTGAGTTGAGTTGAGTAAGCTTTTGTGGAAGCTTACAATGCAGATTTGAGGTAAGTCTTGGTGAAGACTTGTTGAGAAATTGGACAAGTTCTAGTGAGGACTTGTTGAGCAGATTGGACAAGTTCTAGTGAGGACTTGTTGAGAAATTTGAGGTAAGTCTTGGTGAAGACTTGTTGAGCAGATTGGACAAGTTCTAGAGAGGACTTGTGGATATATTTGAGGTAAGTATTTGAGAAGACTTGTGAGTAGAGTTGATTGATTGATTTGTTCAAACCTTGAGTTAAGGTTTGGGGTAGATCTAGCAGAGTTGATTTGTGATTGAGTCAAGATTTGTGTTAAGGCTTGAGGATATATTTGAGGATAGATTTTGGTGTAGATTTGAGGATAGGTTTATGCCAGACCAAAGACAGATATTGAGAAGATTTGTGCTAGACCGAAGGACTATGTTTAGTGTAGATCAGAGATAGATATTGAGCAAATTTGTGCTAGACCAAAGGACTGTGTTTAGTGCAGATCAGAGATAGATATTGAGCAGATTTGTGCTAGACCGAAGGACTGTGTTTAGTGCAAATTTGAGATAGAGCTGAGAGTAAGCTTTGGAGGTGATAGAGTAGAGGATAGTAGTCTCCAGTGGATAGAGATCCATTAGCTAGGGTAGTGAGGATAGAGGTATTCTAAGTGAGGACAAGAGTCTTCAGTGGAGAGAGATCCACAAGCCAGTGTAGTGGAGGTAGTAGTCTTCTAGAGGATCACCAACCAGAGCAGAGGAGAAGGAGTTCTCCTATGGATAGAGATCCACAAACCAGTTGAGGGGATTGGTGTCTCCTATGGATAGAGATCCATGAACTTGATTAGGGGATTGGTGTCTCCTTTGGATAGAGGTCCATAAACATTGTAATAGGGAAAGGATTCCCAAGAGATTTGTTGAGAAAATTTTAGTGAAATATTTTCTCCGTGGAGTAGCCCACATTGGGTGAACCACATTAAATTGGTGTCTCTATTGTGTGTGGTGATTTGTGCATTGCTTTGATTACTGTTGTTGATATTGCCATTGATATATTGCATAATATTGTTTGGGAAAGAAAAGTAAAAAGTGGTCTTATACTGTTCACCCCCTCTCAGTATAAGCTTGTGTTCTATAGAGCATTTTTTACCTTAAGGTTTTATCTCCTGATGGATGTTGTAACACCAAAATTAGATAGCTTATCACCATGAAGGGTGGTAAAGTGTTTGTGTGTCATCTAAGCAAGATATACCAATTTCCAAAGGAGCGACTACCATGCATGAGATATGTCGATTATCAAAACTTGGCCATGCAGCGAAAATGGAATAAAGGCTGCGGATCAAGCTTGATGATCGTTGATCAAATCATGATCGAAGGTTATAATTTATTCAAACATAGTACAATGAAAAACATAACAAATATAAATTTGAACTCATCTTCTCTAGGGCAAAACTTTATGGTTTGATGATCGAATCACTGCACGAAAACCAACTGCAATCGTAACTAGAAATGTTGTACAATAAATAGAGTCAATGTAGAGATGATTTATGATAAGGGGAATGACAAGATAGGTGAAAACTGAGGAAGAAGGAGAAAAATAAAAAAATGATAGTTTGAAAGAGGGCATGATAGGTGTAGAAGGGGAAAAATGCCCTACTGCATATAATTCCCAAACAAAAGGCTGGATCCGCAAGGAGGGAACCTTTTGTATGGTGAACCACAGGGGTATGTTGTGTTCTACACTCGATGCTAAGGGGAAGTGTTAACCAGGAATGGTTTTAGAACTCGCTCCAAGTCCTCAAGATATTCAGGATTGTTTGATGTATTCATATTCAATAAAACACCTAAGTTTGGTCTTTCTAGATCTAAGCTAGAAAATATAAAGGACAATGTAGAAAATAGAATAAGATAGTTAAAAATAGAATACAGGCATACAATAGCTATCCTAGAATGATTCTTTCTTTTGAATGCTCACTAACCTAGGGTTTATTTTAGAATACATTTAAAGCAAATATATAGACAAGATAAGTGCACATAAATTATCCCTATGTGTAAGCTAAATGCCTTTTCCTTTCATATGCCTAAGAATCAACAATGAAATCAAAATTTTCAACCAATAGAATGAAAAGAGTACTTATCTAGATCGGTGGTTGATTTAGCCTTTTCTGCCTCTTGTCTAATGATATCAAGAATTCTTGTTTCTGCAAGATCACTCATGAAACACTCAAAAATATAATTAGTATTAGGGGGCCTGCATAGGCCGTTGTAAGACAGATATAGCAGTAGTCAAGCTCCCTAGGTCTTTTTAGATGACATTTTAATACAAAAGTGGAAGTTTGCCTTTGGATAATTAATCATAAATAAAAAATACAATAGCAAAAAATAGAAAGAAAAGTGCAGTAGTATGGTCTAGAAATAGAATGGAATGCAACAGTGAAGATAGAATCTAGAAATTTCCCCTGGTGTGCCCTAGGGTAAAATCATGCCTCACTTGAAGCAAGCATGATAATGCAGTAGCAAATTCATGCCATATTTGAATGGGGAATGATTTCACTTTTTTGAATAAATTTAACCTAATTAGGGTAAGCGAATTCATGCCTCGCTAATGTCAGGCATGATTTTGCTGCAAACTAAAGAAAAATAAGAAGTGAATGCAAAAGATGAAATAAATATAGAAAAAAAAGTAATCAAACCTTAATGGAAATCACATAAGCAAGTATAAGAGAACCAAGTATCCATATGAGAACTCTGTCTCTCTAAGCTACACAATGGATACACTAAGTCACACATCCAAATCAATACAATCCATGCAATAGAAGATCAATATGAAATTAACACTTTGAGGGTTAGCTTGCAACAGAGAAAATAAATAAAAATGAACTATAAATTTTGAGATTAATCAATTTGCATAGAGATCGCACAAAAGTTTACTTATCAGACTTGCACTTATTCTTGTTATGATTAAGCAAAAACATCTTTCTATTTATAGATAAAATTGGAGGAAGAAAGCGAGCATAAATAAACTCATAGCTGACACCAAAACATGCGAGAGGGTTTAAAATTGGGTCTAAGCGGGCTCAAAATAATAAAATAAAATAAATTAAAAAAAAACTAGGTTAAAAATCAAAGTCGTGCCTCGTCCTAATGGGGCGCGATATCGCTGGCACGAAGTCACGTTTCGTAAAGGTGGGGTGTGATTTCACTAAAAGGCAAACAAATTAAAAAAGGGAGGCAAATATGTCTTCCCTTACTCTTTGCAAGGTTTGAGGGTCTCTTAGGGGTACTAAGCAAGATTGCCCACTCAAATTGGGTCAATTTTTCGTGTCTACATTTTGACCCCTCTTCGATGCATTTATGGCCTATTAAATGCATCAAATAAAGGATGTAGACTCCTACGAGCAAGCATACAACAAACACACAAAAATGCAAGGAAGGGGGTGGCCAATTTTGGGCAAAAGAGTGAGGCATTAGCACCATTAACACCTTTATGGCTAATGTGCCCCCTCGAGTTTCGAAAGGGATAAAAGTTCCTTAAGAAACTCGTAAAATGCAATAGAAAGAAAAGACAATACACAAAAACAAAGCAAGCAAAAAAATGATGGATCAAAGAGAATTGGGTACAAAATGAACCTAATATACCTAGCATGAAATGCATGGATGAATAGAAGAAGAGGAAATAAATATGAAGAGAAAAGAGAGATAGAAGAGAGGAAACAAAAAATTGTGAAGTGGAAGAAGAAGAAAAAGACAATGATAAAACTCCAAAGGTCAACCATCTAAAATCAAGAAGGAAGCTAAACCAGAACCCTAACTAGAAGGTATTATGCTCAAAATATGGTCCATACGTGGAGTGAAGAACCTGTTATGGTTGTAGTACTCGCTAAATATGGACTGATAAGTGAAGTGTATAGTGTAACCCGCTATGGGTGGTTGCTCACTAGTGACTGTTGTGGGGTTATTACCCATTAGGATGTATGTCGAGGCCTACTATCAATGTCCAAGGATTTAATCCTATAATGGGGTGTTGGGATCACTAAGTCAAAAGAGATACATAAATCGATAAGGGTGTTATAGTGTATATTGATGTAAAACAATGATGTATGTGTATGCCAGTACTACCCGAGAGGGTCTATGCACATGTATGTATGGACCAATCAATATGAGCATAACACTATGAGTGTGTGCATGTGCTATAATAAATGAGAGAAAGAAAATGAGGAGCATAGAACCATGCGTGTGTGCCCTTGACTTGAAGTTTCAACTAGTGAAAAGTCAAGAGGAAGAAAATGTGCAAACAAAGGAGAGAATAATTTATATCCTTATCTGAAAAAAGAAGACAAAGGAGAAATTAGAATCATGCAAAAATATAAGGATATACTGAAAGAGGATTGCATTACTTGACTTTGGAGGGAGATGATGATCATTGTAAAACTTTCAAAGTCAAGAAATACAAGAATAAGAGAGAAGAGGAGGAAGAGCAAAGGAAGCAAAGAAGAGAATAAGGGATGAAAATGCATGGGCCCTAGGTTGAGGCTTCGCTAAGCATAATAACCCTAGTGAAAGTGAAATTCATGTGAACTATTAACCTAACTAGGTATCATCACATGCCATTATCATGAATCCCCAGAAGCTATATGAACAAGCAGTCATAAAAAAGTAGCCATGCAGTTATGACAAGCAATGCAAGAACAAAATGACAGGAAGCCATGCAAAACATGAGAGGAAAATGTGCATAATATGTCAAGAAAACATGCAATATGACCTACCTAAATGCATATGAAAAGTGAAACAACAATTCAAGCATAATATCTTTTTTATTATATTCATAGGTTATTTATGCTCTTTACTATCCATGGAATCTAACTGATAAGCACCAAAACCAAATTTAGTTGTTACAACAAAAGGCCCTAGCCATTTGGGCTGAAATTTACCTCGAAGATCAACATGAGCATTAGTGTTCTTTTGATTTTATTTGAGGACAAGGTCCCCAATATCAAAATAATGATTGCAAACCTTTTTAGAATAAGACCACCAAAGCCTACCCTGATAGGCTCATAAATGCTCTAAGGCATGGATGCACTTTTCATCCAATAACTCCAATTGGTGCAAACACTTTGCTCAAATCTCGTCACCAACCTTGGCATCTTATAAGGGACCTCTAGCTCAAAAGGTAACACTGCCTCAGACCCATTAACCAAGACATACGGGGAGGCCCTATGGGAGTATGCACGCTAGTACAGTAGGCCCACATGGCAGGATAAATCTGAGTATGCCAGTCACGACCAGTATTATTAACTAGCTTCTTAAAAATATTTATCAAGGACTTGTTGGATGCCTCGGCTTACCCATTACCTTGGGGGTAATAATGAGTTGACCATCTATGTTGAATCTTGTACTTAGCAAAAATATTATGGATATACTTATTCTTAAAATGAGTACCATTATTAGAAATAATCATCGAAGAAATCCCAAACCTATAACGGATCTGGTTGAATATGAACATAGAAACCTGTGTTCTAGTCACTATAGCCAAAGGCATGGCTTCAACCCATTTAGTGAAGTACTTGGTCGTAGTGATGATAAAATTGTGACCATCAGATGACATTGGATGAAATTTCTCGATAATGTATAATCTCCACATGGAGAATGGCCAAGGGGAAGATATTACCCGAAGTTCTTGAGAAGGATCATGAATAAGATGATCATGACGTTGACACTTATTGTAGCACCAAATAAAATTGCATGCGTCTTTCTCCATGGAAGGCCAATAATACCCCATATGAAGGATCTTTTTGGAAATAGCATTGCTGCTAAAATGGCCTCCACATGAACCTTCATGAGCGTCACTACGAGCAAGTCGGGCTTCATCGGAGTTAAGGCATTGTGAAAGGACACCTTCAAAAGAACGTTGATATAAAGTATTTTTGACTATAACAATTGACACACTCTCTTATGCAATAGCTTATGCTGATTATGATCTAAACCATTAGCCATTGAGCCATCTTTGAGAAAAATAAAGATGTCATTATACCATGGTTCATATGGGGAATCTTCAATGGCAAAACACTCAAAGGGATCCAAACAAGAAATCAAAGATGTGGGTTCTCAAATTTGTCAAATGATAATCAAATATTTATCATCTTCTAACTCCAAAGGGAACAAAGATGCAACCGCTACCATGGCATCTGCAATTTGAGGATCTAGGGATAGACTCTATGGTTACCTACTCGAAAGAAGACCAAAAGAAACCTATGCACTTACACGCAAAAAGGGTTATCTTTTTAAATATTTGACACACAATTTTAATGATCTTAATTATCATTTAAAAAGAGAGGAGGTGTTCAAATTAGGTTCACCAAAGATATAGAGGGTAAAAATTGCCCTACCACATACAATTCACAAATAAAAGGTTGGATCCACAAGGAGGGAACCTTTTTTGGGGTGAACCATGGGGTATGTTGTGCTCTACACTCGGTGCTAGGAGAAAGGATTCACCAGGAATAGTTTTAGGACTCACTCCAAGTCCTTAGGATATTCAAGATTTTTTATGTATTGAAATTCAAGAAAACACCTAAGTTTGGCCTTTCTAGATCTAATCTAGAAAAGATAAATGACAATGCAGAAAACAAAATAAGATAGCTGAAAATATAATGCAGGTATACAAGAGCTATCTTGGAATGATTCTTTCTTTTGAATGCTCACTAACCTAGGGTTTATTTCATAAAAACCTTTAAAGCAAAGATATACACAAGATAAGTGCACATAAATTATCCCTAGATGTAAGCTAAATAACTTTTCCTTTTAGATGCCTAAGAATCAACAATGAAACCAAATTTTTCAACCAATAGAATTAAAAGAGCACTTATCTAGACCGATGGTTGATTTAGCCTTTTCTGCCTCTTGTCCAATGATATCAAGAATTCCTATTTCTGCAAGATCACTCATGAAACACTAAGAAATAGAATTAGTATTAGGGGGTCTGCATAGGTTGTTGTATGACATACCTAGCAAAAGTCAAGCCCCCTAGGTCCTTTTAGATGACCTTTTATTAAAAAAGTAGAAATTAACCTTTGGATAATTAATCATAAAATAGAAAGATAGCAACAAAAAATAAAAAGAAAATTATAGCAGTATGGTCTAGAAACAGAATGGAATGCAACAGTGAAGACAAAATTTAGAAATTTCCCCCGGTGTTCCCTAGAGGAAAATTGTGCCTCGCCTGGAGCAGGCACGATAACGCAATAGCAAAGTGATACCCTGTATGAACAGGGCATTATTTTGCTTCTGCAAATAACTTTACCCTAATTAGGGCAAGAAAAGGCATGCCTCGCTAATGCTAGGCATGATTTCACTACATACTAAAAAAAATAAGAAGCAAATGCAAAAGATAAAATAAATACAAACAAAAAAGTAATCAAACCCTAATGGAAATCGTAGAAGCAGACATAAGAGAACCAAGTATCCATACGAGCACTCTATCTCTCTGAGCTACACCACAGATTCACTAAGTCACAAAACCAAATCAATCCAATCCACGCAATAGATCAATCCAAAATTCACACTTCGGGAGTTAGCTTGCAGTAGAGAAAATAAATAAGAATGAACTATAAATTTTAAGCTTAATCAATTCGCATAGAGATCACACAAAAGTCTGCATATTACACTTGCACTTATTCTTGTTATGATTAAGCAAAAATATCTTTCTTTTTATAGATAAAATTGGAGGAAGAAAGTGGACACAAATAAAATCACAATCGATGCCAAAACATGTGAGAGGATTTAAACCTGGGTCTAAGCAGGCTCAAAATAATAAAATAAAATAAATTTAAAAACTAGGTTAAACAACAAAGTCGCACCCCGTCCTTATGAGGCGTGATATCGCTAGTACAAAGTCGCACCTCGTATTTTGCTAAAAGGTAAAAAAATTAAAAAAGGGAGGCAAAGAGGTCTTCCCTTGCTCTTGGCAAGGGTTGAGGGCCTCTTAGGGGCACTAAGGAAGATTGCCCACTCAAAGTGGGTCAATTTTTCATGTCTACAATAGGAATCAAAGGCATTTACCAAATAAAGGGTAACAATTAGAGACTTTAAGTGCTTAAAAGCTTTATGAAATTGTAGAGAAATATAAAACTATGCAAATTATATTTTATAGAATGATAATAGATATAAATATGTATTTGAATTTTGTGTAGGGTTTCTTATTTGATATCGTTCAAATGTAAAATCTGTGAAGCTGAGCCAAAAAAAAACCCATTGTCCTTAATTCCTTACCCAGAGATATACCAAACCCTTGTCGCAATGCCAAAATCTACCTTCCATAAGCACAGTGAGTCATATTCTATAACCATCCAAAAATCCAATAATTTCATTAGAAAGATTTTCCAAAAATCCATATGGTGGGAAGCTCTGATGAGATTTCAAGGACATGACCAAGGGGTGGCCAAACAATTCATTTTGAACTATGATCCCACAAAAATGGTCACTAATGTGTGGGGTAGAAGTTGATATTACACCTAGCATTATCTCTAAAGTTTTACACCTTCCAAAAATTGACCAAATGTATTTTAAAACCACAAACAAAGGTGTAACCTAGTTGGCTAACAAGCTAGGAGAAAAATATTTTATTTTGCAAGATAGAGAGGGATGGATCAAGGGGGTGGGAACTTCATCTCTTCATATGAAGTGGCAAGAGGTTACCACCCTGATCATGAAGTTCTTCACTATAGAGGGAAGATTATCAATATGTGGGAGATATCACCTAAAAATGTTGCTTAATCTTAAATTTCTTGAGCCTGAGGATTGCATTATTAACCTCCCATATTTTATTTTTAAAATTCTTAAAGGTTTTAGTTGGTATATTTTAATCGAAGAAGTCTAATACCAGACTCGAATTGCATCTAATAGCCCATCATGGTCTTATTAAATTACTCATCCTACACAAATCCTTGGAAACTAAAATTGCATGGGATAAGATTATGGAGGAGGTAAACTTATTAGTGTAGTCATTTGATTCAAGTGACTTCAAGTCTAATTAGGATATCACATCTAATGAGAGCTCTAAATTAGATAGCTAGGAAGTAGAATAATTTCTTATGTGCAAAAGGTCCACCTAAACCAAATCTACCAGGACTTCCAAACCCTCCTTGCCTGTAATAATGGAGAAGACAAGATTTGAGGAGCATAGCCAAGAAAAAGAAGAAATGTCCAACCTCATATGAGTTCACCTACCTTAGTGTTTACTGAAACCCTAGCCCAATTTTATACCCAGTAGAATCTACTACAAATTAAGTTGGATAGCCTTAGAAAGGAGTTTTTAGAGCATGCAACATTGGTGGAGAAGACTCTCTCCACCTAGTCTGATCTCCTAAGATAATTAGTTAAAAAAAGTGGTCAAACCAGTCGAGCCAATTTTGCAATCACTAATTTCTAGTGCATCACCCAATAAAAGTTCAACAAGTGGGAAGAAATGAGGAAGTCGGTGAATTTTAGTAAGAATTTCAAATTGACCAAAGTATTTGTTGAGGATAACTCACCTAGTTTATTTGAGTTTAGATTCCAAAGGCATTCCACTCCTTAAACATATGACACACAATAGGAAGGTGAAGAACACAAGCTTATACTCAGAAGGGGGGTGAACAGTACAAGACCACTTTTTACTTTTCTTTCCTAAACAATATTAATCAATATAATCAATGGCAATATAAATATCAATAACAAAATAAATGCACAAATCATCACATACAATAGAGACACAGATTTAATGTGGTTCACCCAAATATGGCTACCTCCACGGAGAAAATATTTCTTCTAAATATTTATCAAATAGTCTTATGGGAATCCTTTCCCTATTATAATGTTTATGGACCTCAGTCCAAAGGAGATATTGATCCCCTTATCTCAAGTTTGTGGTTATCTTCCATGGGAGAACTCTTTCCCCTTCTGCTCTGGCTAGTGATCTTCTAGAAGACTCTATCTCTCTGTTGCACTGGTTGGTGGATCTCTCTCCAATTGAAGACTCCTTACTTAGATCTGTCTTCAATTGTCCTAGTTGTTGGATCTCTATCCACTAAGACTCTATCCTCTATACTTTGTCACATCTAAATCTCTATTAATAGGTTCACTCAGAACCTCCTTAAATATGCTCAATAGGCTCACTAAGAACCTTCTCAAATCTGCTCAATAGACTCACTCAAAACCTACTCAAATCTACTCAATAGGCTCACTCAGAACCTACTCATGTCTTCTCAATAGGCTCACTCAAAACTTGCTCAAATCTGCTCAATAGGCTCACTCAAAACCTACTCAAATCTACTCAATAGGCTCACACATAACCTGTCCAAATCTGCTCAATAGGTCCACTCAGAACCTATCCAAATTTGCTCAACAGGTCCACTCAGAACCTATCCAAATCTGCTCAACAAGTCCTCTCTATGACTTGTTCAAATTTGCATAGCAATATTTCACAAAATCTTTCATAAAAATAGTCCAGAAGCTTTCTAAAAGACTTGCCTCAAATCAGCTCAACAAAATATCAACTCAATCTCATAGAATCATAAATAGAATTGTTAGAGACTCAATATGTTCTATACTCAAATCCCAATCCCAATTCAAAGTAATCTCAACTCAACTCAATATTATAGAAGCATAAAGAGAATTGTTAGAGACTCAATATGTTCTATACTCAAATCCTAATCTCAACTCAAAGAAATATCAACTCAATATCATAGAAGCATAAAGAGAATTGTTAGAGACTCAATATGTTCTATTCTCAAGGCTCAATCTCAACTCAATATGAATATAGAATATTTTGTTTCATGGAACTTGAACAACCACTTCATGCAACCACTTGACTAGGCTTAATCAACTCTACTCAACCAATCACTTCAAGAAATAACTCTTTATCAAAAATCCTAGTCCAAGCATCAATCAACTAACTCAAAATGTTTCCAACAATGCTCAAAAACAAATCGTACATAACAATGATAATCATGTTATTTTCTAACTCAAGTTCAAGTTCTTTGCATCACCCATTGGTTTCAACAACAATGCTAATAAGACAAGGTTTTAATCACAACTCTCAATTCAGAAAATCTTGAAGCATAAACTCAAAGTACTTCACTCAACCAATGGTCTAAACAATAATGCTTATAAAACAAGGTTTAATCACAACTCACAATCCAAAAAACCTTGAAGCATTAACTCAACCACTTTCGAAAAGGAAACCACAATCAATCCTTTTCACTCCAATGATATTTCAAAAATCAACCACCCAAATAAAATCAATGGAGAGTATTACTCATACCTTTTTGATGTCTTATTATATGTCCACTAAATCCGTCACACTCAACACACTTTCTTTTTCAACTCTTAACAAGGGTTAGAGATATTGAGTAATAACACAACAATAATATCCAAATAACACCTTATTACTCCTACTTTATTTTAAAATCCACCAAAGTTCTTTTTAAAAGAAAACCCTTACTCAAAATAACTTTCACTAAAAATAACTTTATCAAAAACCCTTATTACTCCTAACAATTTCAAAAAATCATAATTAAAAATAATTCACAACTCAAACAGCCACCATGACCTTATTCCCTAAGGTTACTCAACAAATCAACTAACAAAGCACCTTTACCCCTTATCACTCCACCTTAGGCAATCCAAATAAAATATTAATAAAAACCTTAATATCTGCCTCGAGGGGAATCGAACCCTCATCTTGCCCCAATGTGAATGCCCTAGTCGTGGCCAAGCTGTCGCACGAGCTGCGGACTCGTTGGTGCAAAAGAAGTGCCACCCGCTTCTTATCCTTCACCCTCTTCCACCAGGCGAAAAGTATGCACCTTGGGCGCCTCAACAGAAAAAATCCAAAAATTATGCTTATAGGAATCGAACACACAACCTCCTTGTCACCAACACCTTTGTGTTGAGCAAGGTGCAGCAGGAGTATTGTCATTGTTGTCAACACAGTCAGTTAGATCTAATGATGCAGTGGAAAGGCAGTTCAAAAGCCATTCAGATGCAGAGGACAGGAGTTCTAAGGTTATTCAGAGTATGGACAATGAGTTTCCAAGAAGACCATAGTGGCCCATTTGCAAAAGATCAAAGAAAAAGACAAGTAAGAAAAGTGTCGCGATATCGCGACATATACAACAAGCAAGAAAAATTGTCACGATTTCATGACATATTGGAAGAGAGAGAAGCAACAGGTAAAAGTGTCACGATTTCGCGACATATTGGAGGAGAGAGAAACAACAAGGAAAACTGTCATGATTTCATGACATGTTGGAAGAGAAGAAGGCAAGTGGAAAAACTGTCATGATTTCGTGACATGTTCGAACGAGAGCGCAAGTGGGAAAACTGTGCGATTTTGTGACATGTTGGAAGAGAAGAAGGCAAGTTGAAAAACTGTCGTGATTTCATGACATGTTCGAAGAGAAAGCACAAGCAGGAATAATTGTCACGATTTCGTGACATGTTAGAAGGGGAAGAGTAAACAGGATAAAGTGTCATGATTTCGTGACAAGTCAGAAGAGAAAGTGAAAGCAAGATAAAGTGTCACGATTTCATGACGTGCTACAGAAGAGAGAGTCTGAAGTGAGAACTGTCATGATTTCATGACAAGTTCGAGGAGAGAGAAAGTAAAATGAGAACTGTCATGATTTCGTGACATGCTGCAGAGTTCGAAGTGAGAACTGTCATGATTTTGTGACATGCTGTAGAGTTCGAAGTGAGAACTATCACGATTTCATGACATGGATGAAAATGTTCCAAGTGAGAACTGTCATGATTTCATGACATGTAGAGAGAAAGTGTTCGAAGTGATGAAATGTCATGATTTCATGACAGGTTGAAGAGAAAGTGTACGGATGCAAAAAGTGTCACGATTTCACGACAGTTGAAAGAAAGCATAAGAAGTGTTCAGATTTCAGACAGTAAAGAAAGGAGAAATGAAAGTGTCATGATTTCACGATAAGTTGAAAGAAAGCGTACGGAAATGAAAGTGTCACGATTTCATGATAGATTGAAAAGAAAGCGTACGGATGTAGAAAGTGTCACGATTTCACGATAGAAAGAAGTAGATTCAAAGAAAAGTGTCACGATTTCATGACAAAAGCTAAGAGAAAGAAGTCTTCAAGAGAAGTGTCACGATTTCATGACAAGAGCAGAAAGGAAGACATCGAAGGAGAAGTGTCGCGATATCATGACAAAAGCGAAGATGAAGTTTATGAAGGCAGAAGTGTCACGATATCACGACAAAAGAAAAATCTAGAGTGAAGTCTAAAAGGAGAAGTGTCACGATATCGCGACAAAAGCCAAAAGAAAGTGTACGGAGGCAAAAGTGTCACGATATCGCGACATGTTGTATTTTCATGGCAAAAGCTACAGAAGAGTTACAGAGGCAGTTGAAGCCGACAAAGACAAATGTTAGCCGATGAAGATTAGGGTTTGCAACCGACTAAGATTAGGGTTACAACCGACTAAGATTAAGTTTTTGATCTTGAAAATGTGGTTATAAAAGGAAGGCTATTTTGAAGAGTTTGTTGGGTGTTGAAGTGCGACGTTCGGAGATAGTGCGCAGAGTGCGAAGTTTGATCGTAGTGCATAGAGAGTGAAGTTCGATCGTAGTGTGCAGAGTGAAATTCGTCGAATCATTCTAAGTGCGAAGATCACAAAGGAAGCAGAGTGCGCAAAGGGGAGAAGATGAACGTTCGATAGTTAAGCAGTAGATTGTGCGAAGTGATAGCACAGAGAGAGCAGAGTGCGCACAGGACAAAAAAGTGAAGCAGATCAGTCAGGGTCTTGTCAAAGGCAAAGGTATCTTACTATCATTCTTCTAAGTTTTAGATTTGAAGTCCAAGTTGGTGCTTGGCATAAGGGGTTGGTGCTCCTTCCAGTTGGTGCTGGCAAATCAGGGGTTGGTGCTCCTTCCAGTTGGTGCTGGTAAATCAGGGGGTTGGTGCTCCTTTCTATTGGTTCAAATAAATCAAGGGTTGGTGCTCCTTCCAATGGGTGTTGGTAAACTATTTGTAAAAGTTGTTGCTTTGCAAAGGCTAGATTTGGATGGTAGTCCAAGCAGTCATTTTTGAGGAGTAGCCACATTGGTGAACCTCGTTAAAATCTTGTGTTGTGTGATGTTCTCTTGCTGTTCTTGCTATATCTATTTATAAGTTTTAACTGCTACTATTTTTAGAGTTGTTAATTCATGATTAAAGAGCTACACTGATTCACCCCCCCTCTCAATGCCATTGTAAGTACAACAATTGGTATCAGAGCTAAGTCCCTATACAAGCTTAACCAACTAGGGTGATCTTGGAAATATCACAATGGCAGGTGGTGAAGGTTTCTCATCAAACAAAGCACCATTGTTTGATGGATCTAATTATGCATTCTGGAGAGTCAGGATGCAGACATATCTCTGTGCTTTGGGATATGACATCTGGGATTCAATAGTGAGTGGATACTCAATTCCCATCATTCCTCCAAAAGAAGCAGAGGAAAAGAAACTATTTGAAAACAATTCGAAAGCAAAGAATGCCATCTTGTGTGGATTAGCAGATGCAGTGAACTGGTAAAGGTCATGAACTGTAAGTCAGCAAAAGAAATATGGGACAAATTGAAGAGTGTTCATGAAGGAGATGATAAGATCAAAGAAGCCAAGTTACGTACACATCGAGCTCAGTTCGAAGCATTGAAGATGAATGACGATGAAAACATTGAGGCATTCATGTTGAGAGTTAATGGAATCATCAATGCAATCAGAGGACTCGATGAGAATATCGATGACTCTACTGTCATGAAAAAGGTATTAAGATCCCTTCCTCAAAGATTTGATTCCAAAGTCTCAGCAATAGAAGAAGCTAAAGATCTAAATTATTTTAGTATAGATGAAATGTATGGTTCTTTAACTGCATATGAGATGAGGATAGGAAGATCTAAACCCACCGACAGAGAAGCAGACTTTCAAGGCCCTTAAAAATAAAAACACAAAACAAGAGTCCGAGGAAGAAGAGACATCAGATGAAATGGAAGAAAACTTTGTGAGAAAATTGAAAAAGGGGAAAGGAAAATACAGAGGGAAGCTTCCATTCAAATGCTTCAACTGTGGAGGCATTGGGCATTTTGCAACTAAATGTCCACCGAAAGAGAAGAACAAAAATGATGAAGGATCCCACCAAGAAAGAAGTGACTGGAAGATGAAAGCAAATTTTAGAAAAGGCAACTTCAAAAAGAAAAGTTTCATCTCCAAGAATGTTAGTTCATCAGAAAACAACTCCGATGAAGAGTCCGAAGAAGAAAGAGATGAAGCTCTTTTTATGGCATTTGAAGAAGTTAAATCAGAAAAAGAAGGAGTGACCTCTGAAGTTTGTGGTGAAAATCTCGAGGCTGAAGTAGACTTAGAAGGTGAGTTGATATCTCGCACTTGAAGAGTGGGAGATAGAAAAGAAAAAGAATAAGAAACTATCAAGAAAGCTTGAGGATGCAAATGGAATCATAACCAGACTTAAAAGTTCTAGATAGAAGAATCTAAGAAAATCATCGAAGATCTCGAAGTTCAAATAACCATGAGAATAGACTATTGCAACAAGCTAGAGGAAGAGACTATTGGTCTAAGAATGCAGCTAGAAGAGATGAACAAGAAAATCAGTTGTTATCACAAACGTGAAGAAAGTTCTATGAAACTGGATAAGATCATAAATGACCAAAGACCTGCAGGCATCATGTTTGGTCTGGGTTTTATCGAAGGAGAATCATCAAGTGGATCAAAAGCCAAAAATGTAGAATCCACAAAGAATGAAGATAAGAAACAGGTCGATCAAGGGAAATTGCCTCATGCAAAAGAAAGCAATAATGCCAGGCAGGAAAGGAGAACTGACAATAATGGATTCACCAATGTCACACATCAAAGAAGAAGAAGACCTATGGCTCCTACGGCAACATGGCAAAGACCATCTCCCAGGTTCAATTATCCCTTCTCTGGTTTCTATTTTAAATGCAATGGCTATGGACATAAAATCTCAGACTGCAAGTACAATGTTAGACCAAGGAATTTCACAAGTAGAAATGCTTTTTCTCCTTTGATGAATTACACAATAGAATGTTATAACTGTCACAATTTTGGGCACATTGCAAGAAATTGTAGAAGCACATTTTCATCAAATCAGTTTCAGGGAAGAAAAGTTCAACCAAACAGGATGAGACAAAATAGGAAACTTCCTGTAAAACATGCACAAGCTGCTGATAAGGGAAAAACAAAACAAGAGCCCAAAACTACTATCAAAACAATGTGGAAAGGGAAAGAACAACTGAAGGAAGAAAAGGAATCCTTAATCGTTCAAACTGCTTTCAAAGCATAGAATAAATATGTACCATGGATACTAGATAGTGGATGCTCCAGTCATATGACAGGTGACAAACAAAAATTTGATAAGTTACAAAAATATGAAGGAGGATCAGTAAAATTTGGAAATAATGATGGAGCCAAGATAGTCGGCAAAGGCTCGGTCAAAATTAGTGATGGAAGGATTAAATCAGAAGAAGTCTTATTTGTGGATGGATTGAAACATAATTTATTGAGTGTAAGTCAGATTTGTGATAAAGGTCATGAAGTGGTCTTTATGAAGCGAGGTTGTGAAGTCAAAAAAACCAACAATGGAAAATTGATAGCAACAGGGTCAAGAACATCTGGTAACCTATATACGCTTTTAGAGACCTCAAAAGGAGCTTGCTTTATTGGACAGGAAGAAGAAAATTGGCTGTGGCACAAGAGACTTGGCCATATCAGTTTTGATAATCTAGTGAAAATCACCTCAAAAGGGGCTGTAAGAGATATTCCCACCATCAAGAAACCTGCAAACAACATTTGTGCTTCATGCCAAAAGGGGAAGCAAACTAGAGTCACATTCAAAACTAAAGAATACTACACCAAGCAAACCGCTGGAACTAATACACACCGACTTATGTGGACCCATGAGAACACAAAGCATAAATGGTGACAAGTATTTTATGTTGTGCATTGATGACTATTCCGAAAGACATGGATATTCTTCTTGAAGCAGAAATTAGAAGCTTTTGATATGTTCAAGATCTTCAAAAACCAAGTTGAGAATGAAATAGGAAAGAGGATCAAATGCTTAAGATCAGACAGAGGTGGAGAATTCATTTCAGAGGAGTTTGCAGAATACCGTGAAAAGTATGGTATTAGGAGACAGTTCTCAGCAGCAAGGACACCTCAACAAAATGGGGTGGTAGAAAGAAAGAACAGAACTGTGCAGGAAATGGCACGAACTATGTTGGCTGAAAGCAAAGTAGCTGACATATTTTGGAAAGAAGCAGTCCATACTATGGTGTATATCCAAAATAGATACATGCTGAGAACACATGAAAGCAAAACTCCTTATGAATTGTGGTTCGGTAAAAGGGCAACAACAAAATACCTCAGAGTGTTTGGCAGCAAGTGCTATATCAAAAGAACTCGAAGACAATCTTGGCAAGTTTGAAGATAGAGCAGATGAAGGTATTTTTGTTGGTTACTCACCAAGAAGCAAAGCTTACAAATGCTACAACAAGAGGCTAAAGAAAATTGTGGACAAGTGTTGATGTTAAGTTTGATGAAGGTAAAGAACGAGTGATTAGCCATGAAACGAACTACCCAATTTATGAAGAGGTTATTGAAGGAGATGAGGAAAACGAAATTGAAAAGATACAAAAAATTGACTCAGATGATGTAAGTTGTGATTCAGAAGCAGAAGAGAATAATAAATTCAAAACAGGTAGCTGGCAGAAAAATCATCCTAGAGATCAAATAATTGGAGACCCCAAAGTTGGTGTTCAAACAAGAAGAAGAGTAGCAAGTAACTACTCTTTATTATCCAGCATTGAGCCCAAGAATGTTGCTGAAGCAAGCAAAGATGAAGGTTGGATGAAGGCTATAAATGAAGAATTAGACCAGATTGAGAAAAACAAAACCTGGGAATTAGTACCTAGACCTGCGAACAAAAACATAATCGGGACTAAATGGATCTTTCATAACAAATTGAATGAAGATGGACAAGTCGTTAGGAATAAAGCAATACTGGTTTGTAAGGGTTATGCACAAGTTGAAGGCATTGATTTTGAGGAGACTTTTGCACCTGTGGCCAGACTAGAAGCAATCAGAATGTTTCTGGCCTTAGCAGTCTACAAGAACTTCAAAGTTTATCAAATGGATGTGAAATCAGCCTTTCTGAATGGGAAACTTGAAGAAGAGGTTTATATTGAGCAACTAGATGGGTTCCAACTTGGTGATAATCCAAACTTTGTCTGTAAGTTGAAGAAAGCTTTATATGGCTTAAAACAGGCACCCCGAGCATGGTATGCAAGACTAGACAACTATCTCACTCAACAAAAGTTTAAGAAAGGTTTGGTGGATAGTAACCTGTATGTCAAAACAGAAAATGGGCATCTTATTGTTCTGGTTGTATATGTAGATGATATCATATTTGGCAACAACAAAGATGAGTCATGTCAAGATTTAGCAAATAAGATGCAAAAAGAATTTGAAATGTCAATGATTGGTGAACTGTCATATTTTCTTGGCCTGCAAGTTAATCAAAGTAAGAAGGGCATATTTATTTCTCAAGTTAAATATGTAAAAGAGATGTTAAAGAAATTCACAATGGAGGATTGTAAGCCAGCTTAGCACTCCCATGACGACAGTGCGCAAGTTGAGCAAAGATGACAAATCTCCACCTGTTGATCAAACCATGTACAGATCTATGATTGGAAGTCTACCGTACTCGACGACTACCGGACCCAGATATTTTGCAGGGAGTATGCATGGTAGCACGCTTTCAGGCCAATCCCAAAGAGACTCATGTGACAACAGTAAAGAGGATTCTTCGGTATCTCAAGGGTACTATGGAGTATGGGTTGTGGTATCCAAGAGGTAAAGACTTCACCCTTATATCATATTCGGATGCAGATTGGGCTGGATGTGTAGATGATAGAAAGAGTACTAGTGGAGGTGCATTCTATCCGGGAGACAGATTGGTTGCATGGCACAATAAAAAGTAAGAGTCAGTTTCTTTATCAACAACAGAAGCAGAATATATAGCAACGACAACATGTTGTACGCAGGTTTTGTGGATGAAACAAACCCTGAAAGATCTTGGTATCTGCTTCAGTGAACCAATATCAGTTAAGTGTGATAACACCAATGCCATTAACATCTCCAAGAATCCAGTTATGCATTCACGCACAAAGCACATTGCCATCAGGTATCACTTTTTGAAGGAGAAAGTTGCAGAAGGTGAGGTTAAATTGGATTTTGTCCCAACCACAGAACAAGTAGCAGATATTTTCACAAAACCATTGCCCAAGGAAGTGTTTGAGTACCTTCGAAACAAATTGGGAGTGGTCACACTTCCCAAGAATTGACTAGCTACAGGGATCACTTTCTCGGGGGGAGCATTTGAGTATTTGATTATTCTTTTGCTCATGATCATAATTTGTGCTAAGTGCAACAAATTGTGCCCGAGAATGTTGTGCATGGACTCGGGGGGAGTCTCGCAGTAGCCCTTTGGTATTATTGACAAAGGGGGAGAAGAGTTACAAGAAATTACACATGTGTTGCCAACAATTCCAAAGGGGGAGATTGTTGAGCAAGGTGCAGCAAGAGTATTGTCATTGTTGTCAACACAGTCAGTTAGATCTAATGATGCAGTGGAAAGGTAGTTCAAAAGCCATTCAGATGCAGAGGACAGGAGTTCTAAGGTTATTCAGAGTATGGACAATGAGTTTCCAAGAAGACCATAGTGGCCCATTTGCAAAAGATCAAAGAAAAAGACAAGTAAGAAAAGTGTCGCGATATCGCGACATATACAGCAGGCAAGAAAAACTGTCATGATTTCGTGACATATTGGAAGAGAGAGAAGCAGCAGGTAAAAGTGTCACGATTTCATGACATATTGGAGGAGAGAGAAACAACAGGGAAAACTGTCACGATTTCGTGACATGTTGGAAGAGAAGAAAGCAAGTGGAAAAACACGTGATTTCGTGACATGTTCGAAGCAGAGGCGCAAGCAGGTAAAACTATCACGATTTCATGACATGTTGGAAGAGAAGAAGGCAAGTTGAAAAACTATCACGATTTCGTGACATGTTCGAAGAGAAAGCACAAACAGGAATAACTGTCATGATTTCGTGACATGTTAGAAGAGGAAGAGAAAGCAGGTTAAAGTGTCACGATTTCATGACAAGTCAGAAGAGAAAGTGAAAGCAAGATAAAGTGTCACGATTTCATGACGTGCTAGAAGAGAGAGTCCGAAGTGAGAACTGTCATGATTTCATGACAAGTTCGAGGAGAGAGAAAGTAAAATGAAAAGTGTCACGATTTCACGACATGGAGTTTGAAGTGAGAACTATCATGATTTTATGACATGTCGAGAGTTCAAATGAGAACTATCACGATTTCATGACATGCTGTAGAGTTTGAAGTGAGAACTATCATGATTTCACGACATGCTAAGAGTTCAAAGTGAGAACTGTCACGATTTCACGATAGGTTGAAGAGAAAGCGTAAAAAGTGTCACGATTTCATGACAAGTTGAAAGAAAGTAAGAACGAGGAAAGAAAGTACGAGAAAGTGTCATGATTTCTGACAGTAAAGAAAGCGTACGGATGAAAGTGTCACGATTTCACGACAAAAAAAAAGAAAAGTGTCACATTCATGAAAAAAGCTAAGAAGAGAAGCAATAAAAAAGAGAAAGTGTCACGATTCACCAAAAGAAAGAAGAGAGAGAAGGAAGTTCGCGATTCATCAGAAAGGAAGTCTAAAGAGAGAAGTGTCGCGATATCGCGACAAAAGCCAAAAGAAAGTGTACGGAGGCAAAAGTGTCACGATATCACGACATGTATTTTCATGGCAAAAGCTACAGAAGAGTTACAGAGGCAGTTGAAGCCGACAAAGTCAAATGTTAGCCGATGAAGATTAGGGTTTGCAGCCGACTAAGATTAGGGTTACAATTGACTAAGATTAAGTTTTTGATCTTGAAAATGTGGTTATAAAAGGAAGGCTATTTTGAAGAGTTTGTTGGGTGTTGAAGTGCGACGTTCGGAGATAGTGCGTAGAGTGCGAAGTTCGATTGTAGTGCGCAGAGAGCGAAGTTCGATCGTAGTGTGCAGAGTGAAATTTGTCGAATCATTCTAAGTGCGAAGATCGCAAAGGAAGTAGAGTGCACGAAGGGGAGAAGACGAACGTTTGATAGTTAAGCAGTAGATTGTGCGAAGTGATAGCACAGAGAGAGCAGAGTGCACACAGGACAAAAAAGTGAAGCAGATCAGTCAGGGTCTTGTTAAAGGCAAAGGTATCTTACTATCATTCTTCTAAGTTTTAGATTTGAAGTCCAAGTTGGTGCTTGGCATAAGGGGTTGGTGCTCCTTCTCTGTTGGGTCGGATAAATCAGGGGTTGGTGCTCCTTCCAGTGGGTGCTGGTAAACTATTTGTAAAAGTTGTTGCTTTGCAAAGGCTGGATTTGGATGGTAGTCCAAGCAGTCATTTTTGAGGAGTAGCCACATTGGTGAACCTCGTTAAAATCTTGTGTTGTGTGATGGTCTCTTGTTGTTCTTGCTATATCTGTTTATAAGTTTTAACTGTTGCTATTTTTAGAGCTGTTAATTCATGATTAAAGAGCTACACTGATTCACCCCCCCTCTCAGTGCCATTGTAAGTACAACACTTTGTACAATCCAAGCTGCCACTAGGCCACGTGTTGGTCACAAATCTGCCACAGGAAAGGATTTTGTACATGTATGCGCCCTAGACTTGGCCAACATTGAAAGGCCGAGAGAAAGAGAAGTCTCCCGGGCCAATCTCCAGAGAGGGCTGGCTCCCAAACTACTCTAAACTGGTTTTGAAGATAAGGATGCAGGAAAGAAATGGGAAAATGCTGAAAGAGAGGGAAATAATAGAAAGGAATGGAAATATGGCCACAGGCCGAAGTGTATAATTTGGGGCAGACTAACAGCAAGAATTCCACCAAGTTTTATGACAACATCTAATAAAGGAAAGCAACAGAATTGAACTCACACCTTTGTAGAGATAACCTCCAGATCGCATTTCAAAATATACTCACTAACCAGCAATGTTCGAATTCAAAATGCAGAATTCAAAACCTAACAGCAAGAGCATGAGCATAAACAAAAATGACTTTTAAAACAGAGGGACATCACACACATAAGAATGCTTGCAAATTTTAGAAGCCGAGTCTCTTCTATTGATGCAGAGAACTTAGAGAGTTTTCTTGCAAAATGTCTAACCTTTTTTGCTTTAGATATACATGAATATTTATAGAGGTCTTCCCTCTCTCTTTTGCATCACAACATTTAAAACATACAACAGATTTCGAAGAAGAGGTCCACAAAATATGCACTTGAAAAGAGAAACAATCCCCCTTAATCTGCCTTGGAGAAATCACACATTAAATGACCATTATTAGGGCAAGCCAAAAATTTTTAGGAGACCACGAACAAAACTTTTAATGTTGGAGGCGTCTTTAATTTTGGTGGCATCGAAAACTGCCTCAGGTTCTTCCATCTAGCGCACATCGGTAATCAGCAACATTTAATCTTTGAGCCTCTTTGACCATGATCTGAAAATCAGTTGGAGAGCTTTTACTTGATCCTTATCTTCTCTTCACATTCTCCTATGCAATCTTGAAGGAAAATGCAAACAGAACTGTATCGGGCCTTTTGTCGTTGCTTTGTCACGAAAATGTGACAGGTCACGAAAATGCGACATGTCACGAAATCGTGACACTTTTACCTTACTGTCTTCTATTTCTGCCACCAGTCATGAAAATGCGACATGTCGCGATATCGCGACGTCTTCTCTTAGTTTAGCTTTGTCTTCCATGACATGTCACAAAATCATGACATTCTCCTTTGTTTGGGCTTCTTTCCTCAACATGTCACGAAATCGTGACATTTTCCTTCGCCTGCCTTCTTCGCTACTCCAAGTCACGAAAACTCACCATGTCACGAAATCATGACATCTTCTTCCTTCTGTGTCCTTTTCTTCTGTATACCCATGAAACTGCAACATGTCACGAAATCGTGACATCTTTCTCTTCCTTGGCCTTCATCTTCTTGCAAGTAGCGAAAATGGGACATGTCATGAAATCAAGACATATCGCGATATCACACATTTCATCTTCTGTGCTTCCTTTATCATCACGAAAACATGACATGTCACGAAATCGTGACAATTTCTGTTTGCCTTGTACTTGTCAGCTTTCGTTCCATGAAAACGTGATAGGTCACGAAAATGTGACATGTCACGATATCACGACATTTTCTCCATTTGGCTCTTTCATCTTCAACAAGTCACGAAATCGTGACATGTTTCTCCATTTGGCTTGATCTCCACAATATGTCGTGAAATCATGACATTTTCTATCTTCTTTCACTTTGATGCTTGTAGGCCACAAAAATTTGACATGTCACGAAATCATGACATTCCGTACAATCTGGCTGCCTCCTTGCTTCCTCCTCGTGAAAACGTGACATGTCACGAAATCATGACAATTCTTCACACTTGGCCCTTCTACCCTAACATGTCATGAAATCGTGACACTTTCTTGCACTTCTCTTCGTTGCCGCTTCCTGTCGTGATATCGTGACATCTTCCTCTTGCTTGGCTTCATCTCCAAAAATGTCATGAAATCGTGACATCTTTCATCTGCCTTGTGTTTATCTTCAGCCCTTCCGCGATAACGTGACATGTCGCGATATCACGACAATTTCTTGTACCATTTTCTCCTTTCTCACTTTTCTGTCGTGATATCATGACATTTTTCATTGACATTCTTCCTTGTTGCTTTATGTCATGATATCATGACATTTTCTATCACTCTGCTCTGTGGCCATCGCAAGTCATGAAAATGCGACATGTCGCGATATCGTGACAACTTTTCATTTTAATGCTCCCTCACCGCAACAAGTCACGAAACTCCAACATGTCGCGATATCACGACAGTTTGACCTCCTTGCTGCCTTTGACGTTGACCGTGAAAACGTGACAGGTCATGAAAATGTGACATGTCGCGATATCGTGACACTTTCTTGACTTAGCTCTTTTTTGGTACGGATGTCACGAAAACGTGATAGGTCACGATTTTGTGACATGTCGTGATATCACGACACCTTTGCTTTATCTTACAAACAGAGGAGTGAGTATCTTTACAATTTGAGCATTCTTTTACATGAACAGCAACAACAAAAACAATGTGGCAAAAATGCCAACATTCTTGGCGGCTCATGGGGTATACAGTTCTACTGTATGCATGAACCTCAGGCCTTTATCCATTGGGCAACAGAGTCAAGAAATAGGAGGGACAGAAGAAATGAGTGCTGGTTGATGCTGGACATCTCTGTGGGCTGCTGCAACAATCTCTTGCTGGTACTCGACACTCAAAAATAGGACCTACAACAAAAAATTATGGAAGAGCAGAACTCCCTTATTTCTTTAGAACTACTGCACTTTGCCTAGCTCGGTTGAGCTGGGTAATCACCAGGTGTTGTGAAAGGATCTTCATGGCAGTAGTGAAAAGCACCTGAACTACAAAAATGGAAATGAATGGAGTGATGACCAGCAGATGCGCAGGCCATGGAATGGGAATGGGGAATGATGGAATGGTGGAAGATGGAGGAGTAGAAGTGGTAGATACAACAACAGGGTGCTACTGTGCTACCAGCTATTGGGATGCTATGAAAATAGATAATGAAATGGAAGTGGATGGAATGGAGATGGTAGTAGGAACTATGGCTGTGACGAAGTACTCACAAGACAAAGGACTAGAAGAAAGGGAAAGTAGAAATGGGAACATCAGAGAGGGGAGTAGAAACAATAGCAGTGGCTTGATTATGTACAGAAGAACAAGGAATAGGAATTGCAGAAGAAGGAGTAGGAGAGGAAGGGAATGCATATGAGAAAGGGGAAGAAAGAAGTAGAGGAAAGCCACTAACTACTGGGAAGGAAAAGGAAAAAGAGAAAGAAAAGAAACATACCTGCGGGCTCGTGTGCAAAAGGAGCCGAAGTTAAATTTTTTTTTTTTTTTTTTTTTTTTTGCTATGTACACGGTAACCCCCAAATTTAGCTATGAAATTTTGGGAGAGACCCATACCAGAGCATGGCTCTATGATCTCCTAGATCCCAGACCTTCAACAGACACTCATGGGTCTCCTGATTGGTAATCAGCTCGGAGTCATCAAAGATTTGCAATCGTCGCGCTCCAAGTGTCTCAACCTTCGTGAGACCTAGGCATAAAACCTCATACTCTGTTGTATTAGTTGTGCAGCTCCAGGTCAATTGGTATGAAGAATATTGTTGAATTCTAGAAGGTAATACTCGAACAGTCCCAGCTTCAGCGTCATTTTTGTATTGTGCTCCATCAAAATAGAACTGATCTTGCACAGGATCTTGACCAACTTGATCAGGAGATAACTCTACTTCAACCCCTTCAGGATTTGTAATGGAATAACCACCAATTTCATTTTCCACCATGGCATTAAAATTGAGCATTGAAAACTCATCCTCTAAGCAAGGCTCATCCAGGACTTCATCCATCAAATCAGAATTGTCCAATTCTTCAGTTATCAGATTGACAGAATGTTTGGACTTTTCTTCTTCTCCCATCTTCTCTATATGAAAAGTAGAAGGCTTCTGATTGTAAATACGGATTCTTCTCCCTTTGAAAGGAATCTCCAAGTGAGAATAATCCAGAGAAAGGTAGCCTCCCAGCTTGGCAGTGAATTCTCTCGACAAACACATACTGAAATATGGTTCCAAATCGACCACAACTATCTCCTGAATTACTGTAATCTGAGGCATACTATGTAGAACAATAGGAACATCCTTGATTACACCCACTATTTTCATAGGAGTCCCATCCAACTGCAAGACACCAGGGCTACTTCTTGTATATTCCATACCCATGACTTCACAAACTGCCTTTGGCATGACAGTTGTCGCAACACCAGAATCAATCATGCAGTTGTGCACTATCCAACCCTCCATCCTGAGTGACAAATAAAATGGGGGTGGTCTATTTTTTCCAGTGGCTGAAGTAGTTAATTTTTGAGAAAAAATCATCTGGGTAGGATTCTTCTCATTATCTTTCATAGACTTCAATGATTCTTGTAACAGATCAACTTGCCCAGGTAATTTGAATGCATCATAGAGACTAACCTTGGCTGGAATCTTCTTCAATTCTTCAACAATATTGTATGCAGATGCACCAGACTCCCTCTTTTCACTAGTGTCTTCATATTTGCTTTGATATTGCTGAGTGGCTTCTACCCTCAGTCTTTTAGTCAAAGATGGGTACTTGAGCTTTTCTCTGGCTCGGTCCTCTGTTTTAGCTCTTGCCTACGAAGCTGAGGCTTTTTCTTGCAATATTTCCTTTGCTCATGGTGGCAAAAGATCTTTCAACAAAATAGGTGAATCTGGATTTGGTACTGAAATAGGAGCTTTCACTTGTACTTGTTTCTTCTCATTCTGCATCTTTGGATCAGTCGATACCCTTAATGGTTCCATCTCTATTGGATCTACAATGACTGGCTTCTTCCCAGTTCTCATGAGAACTGAGACTTGTTCTTCAGATGGAACCATAAAATTATGATCTACCTCAGAAATCATATTAACTTGTCCTCCAGAAGAGCTTGCGGCCAATGTTTGCACATAGTTCAGATGAACCATACAAGTGTCTTCACCATGTGGATCATTACATGTAGAGCACCAATATGTTCTTTCTGTAGGGCCAGCTTCTTCATTCGTCAACACAGTCGAGTTCTTTTCAGGCACTCTACTTGTTGAAGCCACTTGTTCTCTAGTGATCGACGAAGGTTGAAATCTCCTGGGTTGGAAATCTCTCTCAGCCTGCTTTCTTTCAAGAACTGTGATTTTATTTCCCATCGCTCTTATAGCTGAATTAGCCGATTGTACCTCTTGTAATAGGATTGTGAAAGGATCAAGATTTGAGGGCGCAGGAGGTGCCGGTAGAGGTAGAGGTGTTGGCGGTGCAGGCAATGCTGGGAATGAAGTGGGAGCTGGTAATTGTGGAATGATTGGTGCAGGAAACTATGGAATAGTTGGAGCAGGAAGCTGGGGAACTGAAATGGGTGCGATCTGAGGTGCACTTGAGCTCCATGATGGAATAGGATACATGGAAGGCATAGGCTATGAAAATGAACCAGAATACAAATGCTTAGGAAGATCAGGTAAGATAGGCATTGTTACCTTTGGAGGAAGCCTACCTATGGCAATCAAGTCAGCTTTCGCCTTTTGTGCTTGTTCGAATAGCTCTGGAAATGTAGTCACATTGGATTTCTGGATAGCCAAGCCGATGTCTGTGTTAAAAGCTCTGAGATAATAGAATGCAACTAGCTCATGAGCGGGCCGAAGACCATCAAGAATTCTCTTCCAGCTTCTGGTAAATCTGACATTGAAGTCAGCTATCTCCTCCTACGGGTGCCTTTGGATCGCATTAAATTGATGCAACAAGGAGTATGGATCAGCTTGTTCATGAAATTTTTTGACTAATAGTTCTCCTAATTGATCCCATGATGCAATGGTGCCTGGTTGCAATGTTCGGTACCAATACAACAATTTTCCTCTCAGTGATAACACCAACAATTTTACCATCACATCCTCATCCGTTATGTCATGGATAGCCGCCAAAGAGGCTACATCATTAATATGCTCATAAGCAGTTTTACCAGTACCATCATAGGTCGGAAAAGCTTTCAAAGCAGCTTGAGGGACTTGATTTTGTGCCAGTAAATTCAAGGCTCCCGAATCATTCCATGCTGAGAACTTCCTTGGTGGAGGATGTTGGGCCATTTGGACTGCTGGATCTAGATGTGGAAAACTCGTAGCAGTACTAGGAGGAGTTGAAGATGGCACAAACTGACCTACGACCTGTGAGGAGATAGCAAATGATGGATTCATAAGGGGACGACCAACTTAGGGTGCTCCCTCCATTTTTGGTTGTCAAGTTCAAAAAACTCAACGGGATTTTTCGATTCTTTGGCCTTCGATCTTGTGATCATGAAGCAAATCAAACTTTCACCAACTTCACGATTTGAAATTTCTAGGTACTATACAATCACCTTCAATAGAGTCACCAGATGAACTTACAATCTCCGCTATGAGGTCAAGATAGTTCATCAAAATCTTGATTCCTCCGGGTGTCAACAAATGGAACTTGTGAGTCCCACCGATTATGGATCTTTTGAGAGAAACAGTCTGTCCCACCGGGCGTGCCAAAAACTGTTGGTCACAAATCTGCCATAGGAAAGGATTTTGTACATGTATGCGCCCTAGACTTGGCCAACATTGAAAGGCCGAGAGAAAGAGAAGTCTCCCGGGCCAATCTCCAGAGAGGGCTGGCTCCCAAACTACTCTAAACTGGTTTTGAAGATAAGGATGCAGGAAAGAAATGGGAAAATGCTGAAAGAGAGGGAAATAACAGAAAGGAATGGAAATATGGCCACAGGCCAAAGTGTATAATTTGGGGCAGACTAACAACAAGAATTCCACCAAGTTTTATGACAACATCTAATAAAGGGAAAGCAATAGAATTGAACTCACACCTTTGTCGAGATAACCTCCAGATCGCATTTCAAAATATACTCACTAACCAGCAACGTTCGAATTCAGAATGCAGAATTCAAAACCTAACAGCAAGAGCATGAGCATAAATAGAAATGACTTTTAAAACAGAGGGACATCACACACATAAGAATGCTTGCAAATTTTAGAAGCCGAGTCTCTTCTATTGATGCAGAGAACTTAGAGAGTTTTCTCACAAAATGTCCAACCTTTTTTGCTTTAGATATACATGAATATTTATAGAGGTCTTCCCTCTCTCTTTTGCATCACAACATTTAAAACATACAACAGATTTCGAAGAAGAGGTCCACAAAATAGGCACTTGAAAAGAGAAACAATCCCCCTTAATCTGCCTCGGAGAAAACACACATTAAATGACCATTATCAGGGCAAGCCAAAATTTGTTAGGAGACCACGAACAAAACTTTTAATGCTGGAGGCATCTTTAATTTTGGTGGCATCGAAAACTGCCTCATGTTCTTCCATCTAGTGCACATCGGTAATCAGCAACATTTAATCTTTGAGCCTCTTTGACCACGATCTGAAAATCAGTTGGAGAGCTTTTACTTGATCCTTATCTTCTCTTCACATTCTCCTATGCAATCTTGAAGGAAAATGCAAACAGAACTGTATCGGGCCTTTGTTATTGCTTCGGTCACGAAAATGTGACAGGTCACGAAAATGCGACATGTCACGAAATCGTGACACTTTTACCTTACTATCTTCTATTTCTGCCACCAGTCGCGAAAATGCGACATGTCGCGATATCGCGACGTCTTCTCTTAGTTTAGCTTTGTCTTCATGACATGTCACGAAATCGTGACATTCTCCTTTGTTTGGGCTTCTTTCCTCAACATGTCACGAAATCGTGACATTTTCCTTCGCCTGCCTTCTTCGCTACTCCAAGTCACGAAAACTCACCATGTCGCGAAATCATGACATCTTCTTCCTTCTATGTCCTTTTCTTTTGTATACCCGTGAAACTGCAACATGTCGCGAAATCGTGACATCTTTCTCTTCCTTGGCCTTCATCTTCCTGCAAGTAGCGAAAATGGGACATGTCACGAAATCGCGATAGTCCGTACCATTTTGCTCCGTTCGCTTTCCATCCAAACAAGACATGTCATGATATCATGACATGTTTCTGTCTTCTTGTTGCTTCTTGCTTTATCATCGCGAAAATGTGACATGTCACGAAATCGCGACAATTTTTGTTTGCCTTGTACTTGTCAGCTTTCATTCCGCAAAAATGCGACAGGTCACGAAAATGCGACATGTCACGATATCGTGACGTTTTCTCCATTTGGCTCTTTCATCTTAAACAAGTCACGAAATCGTGACATGTTTCTCCATTTGGCTTGATCTCCACAATATGTCATGAAATCACGACATTTTCTATCTTCTTTCACTTTGATGCTTTTAGGCCACGAAAATTTGACATGTCGCGAAATCGTGACATTCCGTACAATCTGGCTGCCTCCTTGCTTCCTCCTCGCGAAAACGTGACATGTCACGAAATCGTGACAATTCTCCGCACTTGGCCCTTCTGCCCTGACATGTCATGAAATCGTGACACTTTCTTGTGCTTCTCTTCGTTGCCGCTTCTTGTTGCGATATCGCGACATCTTCCTCTTGCTTGGCTTCATCTCCAAAAATGTCATGAAATCGCGACATCTTTCATGCCTTGTGTTTATCTTCAGCCCTTCCGCGATAACGTGACATGTCGCGATATCGCGACAATTTTCTTTGGACTTGCCTTTTTCTGCCTTCTACCGAAAACTTGACATGTCGTGATATCATGACATGTTTCCTTGGCGCTCTTCCTTGCTGTTGTATGTCGCGATATCGCGACATTTTTCATCACGTTGCTCTATGGCCACCGCAAGTCGCGAAAACGCGACATGTCGCGATATCGCGACAACTTTTCATTTTGATGCTCCCTCACCGCAACAAGTCACGAAACTCCAACATGTCGCGATATCGCGACAGTTTGACCTCCTTGCTGCCTTTGACTACGTTGACCGCGAAAACGCGACAGGTCATGAAAATGCGACATGTCGCGATATCGCGACACTTTCTTGACTTAGCTCTTTTTTGGTACGGACGTCGCGAAAACGCGACAGGTCACGATTTCGTGACATGTCGCGAAATCGCGACACCTTTGCTTTTTCACAAAATTTGTTAAGTGTCTTCACAATTTGAGCATTCTTTTGCTTGAACAGCAACAAAAAAAACAATGTGGCAAAAATGCCAACTCCACGTTGCCCAATACATTTTGGGAAGTGGTCACTATCTCCCTTTAATGTTTGCTGCATCACTTAAATGAAAAACATGAGCTCTTTTTCTTCGTAAATACCAAGCGCAAATATCAACAAGCAAGGATGAATGAATTAAAAAATTCAATGGCATATTTATATGCCTTCCCTTTGTTTTGGAAACATCAGCCTTTTTGAAACTTCCTTCATGACGTCGACGGATAAACTTTTAATTTTAATTTTAAAATTTAAATTTAAATTTTAAATAAATTAAAATTTAAACTAAATCTTTAAAATTAAATATCTCCATCATCGGGGCACATTTTTTGATGAAACAAAAAGCCAACTTGGGTTTTAATAAAAATCCATTTCAAATTTGTCATCCATAGTTTTAAATAAAAACCTTTTGCAAAGCTTCCCTTGAATCTCCTTTTGGAACCAAATGTCGTGCATCCCTTCTTGAACCTTTGATCAAAAACCTTTGCTTCTCATGAAGCTCTTTGTGAAACACAAACATAGTGCTTACTTACATAGATTATTTTGACATCAATGACAACTCTTAGCTTAGGGACTCAAAATGTCCAACAATATCCCCCTTTGTCATTGATGGCAACCCATATCCTTTTACTAAAATTTGACCTTATTTTATGCTCCCCCTGGGACTTTGCTCCCCCTAGCTCAAATATTTCTCAAATATCAAATCTCTCCCCATATCAAAAACTCTCCTCAATATACACAAATATCTCCCCCTTTTTCATCAATGGCAAAGGGTCACCTTTGGGGCTCGGGGCTAAGAATGAGCCATTTAGTTTAGCCCCTCCTCCACCTCCACATGAGGTGGTTAATTTTGGGGTGGGAGTATTTCTACTCCCCAAAAGAACTATTCTTTATCTTTACCTTTCTCTCTTCCTTTTTGAGTTTTTTGAATCCTCTCACTATTTCTTACCAAGTCATCATCCTTGTTCCTGTCATCACTTATGTTCCTATTCTTATTCTTGTTCTTATCCATGTTCCTATTTTTGTTCTTGTTCTTGTTCTTGTTCTCATCCATGTTCCTGTTCCTGTTCATGCCTAATTCTGGAATATTTTCTCTACACCATCTTGTTGTGTGACCATCATTATTGCACTTATAACACTTAATGTTATTATTCCTTGGAAGTGCAAATGTCTTAGGATATCTCCTAGTGAATCCATATCCTCTTCTGCCATGAACCCTGCAATTTATTGCCTTGTGACCAAACTCATTGCATAAGTAGAAATACCCATGGAAAAGTTGTCCTTTCCCATATTCCTATCTTTTGTATGACCTACACTGTGAATCCATGTGCCCAAACCTGTGACATGAGAAGCATCTCCCATTGAATCTTCCTTGCCTAGACCTCATTGGTCTCATATTTTGATTTTTGTTCCATCTGTATCTTCTTTGTGCATTGTTTCTATCTTTGACCTCTTTGTTGTCCAACTCATCCTTTGATGTCTCATTCCAACTTACACTATTATTTTCTGAAGTATCTTCTTCTGAAATTCCTTCTTCTTCTAGACTTGAAGTATACTTTTCTTCCCATTTCTTTTGATCTTATTTGGAACCAAGACCTGTCTTTTTTGTTGCTCCTCTTTGTATCTTGATTATTTTGTCTACACTCTTTACACTGTTCACATATTTGTACAACTTTTTCTTGGAATCCTCTAAATCTTCCTTTAGTAGTGCCACTTCTTGTGTTAACTTTTCACACTCCAAAATATTTGCTTCTAAATTATCCTTGAACTTACTTGCCTTAGCCTTTGACTTTTCTAAGTCCTCTATGAGCAATAATATTTCTTCATCACATTCTTGAAACTGAATTTCAAGCTTAGAGATTTTATTTCTTACCTTCTTTACTGTGTCAAGAGCATAGATAAGTTCTTCCTTGAGATCATATCCATTCTCCACTAAATAATACTCTATTTTTTTGCCTTTGTACCTATCTTCTATAGGATCACTTACTTCATCTTCTAATTCCATTAGAAGATTCTCATATGGTCTTTCAAGTGCATATTCAAAATCATCACTGAAACTATAGCCATCCCTAGCGCAATTATCTTCAAAATATCCAAATTTACTACATCTAAAACATGTTGCAAGTGTGAAGAGGGTTTCACCTTAAGTGGCTTAGAAAAAAACACTTTTCTAGCCCTAAGTGTGAATATCCCTAAGTTTGTCGGCAACTATTTGTTTTTATTTTTCCTAACTCCCCTCCTATATTCCCTCCTTATCCCTCCATTTCCTCCTTATCCCTCCGTTATTCCTTCTTCCCTTATCCCTCCAACTCCATTCCCCTTATTCCTCCAACCTCCTTATCCCTCCGCACCTTCCTATCCCCTATTTTCTCCCTTCTACGTCTATATAATTATATTTGAAATTGAATGTAAGGTTGAGGGGGTGCATTTTAATAATATTATTCTGCTGCAAATTTATTTTATATTTGGCTGTGTCACTTTTTTGGAGATAACGTGTGCCTATTCAAACACTGGTATCAAAGCGGGCACGGTTCCCGAGGCGAGGCGAGGCCAGGCGGGCACGCATCCTGAAGCAAGAGTCAGTAGGCTCGAATCTCAAGGTGGATCATGAGCAGGCTTGGGCACAGATCCCAAGGTAGATCAAGCACATATCTCGAGGTGGATCATGCATAGGCTTGGCATGGATCCCGAGGTGGCAGCTGACGTGGCGACGATCGATTGGTAGTTGACGGCATGCGGATCGAGGCAGCGAGTGACGTGGCAGCGTGCAATTGGCTGACATGGCGACGATCGAGCTGGCAGTTGACGGCACATAGATCAAGGCAGCGAGTGACGTGGCAACGTGCGTGGTAGCGTGCGATTTGCTGACGTGGCGGTGATCGAGCTGAGGTGGCGACGTGCGATTTGTCAAAAAGTGTGCATTGGTCGATGTGGCGGTTTGTGGTTGGCTCCGGTTTCGACAAAATTAGTGACTGTGACTGCCCGAAGGCAGTCGATTGCTCTTGTGTGTTTTCGGGTTTAAAGACCCCGCCTGCGCTCCCACACAGCGCATGTGGGATAAACATATATTTTTTTTTAATTTTTCGCCCCGTGTTTTTTAAATCAGCCCCCGTCGCCTTTGAGACTCGTCCGAGGGACGTAGCCCAGCAGACAAGGTGGTCCGCTAGCAGAGAGGCGGACACGGGATCAAATCCCGTCGGTAGGTTTCGCAACATAAAATATTTTTTTTAACAAAAATCGTAGCCGCCGAAGATAAAAGGGAGGAAATCCCTTGTTGTTTCAGCCAAGCCGCTTGGCGTAGTGGCAAAACCTACCTTCCGGTGGTCGGGAGGTCGCGGGGTCGAATCACCCGCGTGCAGAAAACAAGGTAAAAGTTTTGTTAAAAAAAAATTAATTTTATAAAGTTTTTTTTATTAAATTATTTAATAAGTTTAAATTATATTTTTTAATATTATCTTTTTAATAATAAATTTAAAAGGTAATTTAAAAAATATAAAAACTGTATTAAATTTAAAAAAAAAAAAAGACTATAAAAATTAAAAAAAAACCTTGTTAGAAGAGTTTTTTGTGAAAAGGAGAAATAATGTGCCCGTGAAATGTTAGATGATCCGGTCTGGGGGGTGTTATAATGCACTTCTCTCGATTTTGAGACGAGAGACACCGAAATCCTTTGATGAAAGGGTTCGACGAACAAGTCTCCATACAGTGTTTTGTCAGCTAGAAAATCAGGTGATTGATCATCTGAGGAAGTCGAATTTAGGGTACGAGGCAGATTCAGAAGACAACATTTTTGGACAAAGAATTGAAGAGTCCGAAACTGTGGAAGTTGTACCAGAGGAAGTTGTTCCAGAGGATCAAGCAAGTGCCAGTTATACACCTGGTGTACGGGCAGCAGAATCAAGTGAGAGCTATTCACCACGCTCTCCTGAACCCGAAGCAGCAGCAGAAGAAGAAGACAAAAAGAAGCAACAGAAGAAGAAGTAAAAGAAGAAGAAGAAGATCCAGAGGAAGTGGATCCTGAAGAACCTGAAGTCATTGTCATCAGCAGCAATTCTGAAGCAGAACCTGAATGTACTAAAAAGGCGAGATTTGATTTGAATCATTAATCTCTTTGTACTGCTTTATAGTACTTGTTTGCTTCAAATAAAGTTTTTTTTATTCTGTAATGGCATCCAATACTAGTCTTTCGATTCCTGAGTTCAATGGAGGAGACTATGAATATTGGTCTATTAAAATGAAAACCCTTTTGATAGGAAAAGGTTTATGGGATGTAGTCGAAGAGGGCTATACTGAACCAACTGCTGCTGAATGGGCAGCTTTCTCTAATGCTGATAAAAAGGCTAGAAAAAAAGCACAAAAAAACAATGCTTTTGCCCTTTATCACATACATGCTGCCCTAGATAAAAGTATCTTTCCTAGATTTGCCTCTTATGTAATTGCACAAGATGCCTGGAATGCCCTAAAAGAAAGCTATAGAGGTAGTGACTAAGTAAAGCAGGTAAAGCTACAAACATTGAAACGAGATTTTGAAAATCTCAAGATGCAAGAAAATGAAAAAGTGGGAGATTACTGCGTGCGAGTGAAAGCCGTAGTTGATAAAATGGTCACACTAGGGGAAGATATTAAGCCAGAGGTTATGGTGAAGAAAGTGTTGAGAACACTTCTTCCTAAATGGAATTCAGTTGCAATAATTATTGAAGAATCCAAAGATTTAACCTCGTTGTCTTTTGATGCACTAACTGGTTCACTTCTCTCACATGAAGAGAGGTTATAGGAAACTCCTACCACCAGTTATGGAGGAGATGATAAAGCTTTTGCCACACATGAAGGAAGAGGTAGAGGCCATGGCAGAGGACAACAAAGAGGCAAAGACAGGAATAATCAAAGAGGGGGAACTCCTAACAGAGGAGGATCATCCAACAAAGGTGGAAATCAGAATAGAGGAGGACAACAACAATATAGAGGGAAACAATCTGGCAAAGGGAAAGGAGGAGATAAATCAAAACAAGTTTGGTACAATTGTGGCAAACCTGGCCATTATGCTCGAGATTGTTGGTCAAAGTCTTCACAAGGAAGCAGCAGCAACCAGAGCAGTCAGTTTGGGAATTTTGGAGAAGAGGAAGAGTCCACAAATCTCTTTCTTTTTTATGTCCAGACAGAGCAAAATATGAATGATACATGGATTTTGGACACTGGGTGTTCAAATCACATGAGTGGCAAAGAAGAACTCTTTGCTACTTTAGAATCCTCATACAAATCCAGCATCCGATTGGGTGATGACAAGTCATTGGCAGTTGAAGGCATTGGAGCCATGGAGGTTCCAACGAAAGAAGGCATCAAGCAAGTAAGTGATATCTATTGAACACCTCATATTCAACACAATATTTTAAGTGTTGGTCAAATGCTAGAAAAGAATTATAAGTTGATTTTTGATGAGGGTAAATGCACCATTTTTGACAAGAACAATAGTAATAGAATCATTACACAAGTGCCAATGTCAAAGAATAGATTATTCCCTTTGAAGTTTGGCCAGCCAGGAGGAAATAAGTTAGCAAATGTTGCAATTACCAATCCAAGTGTCCTATGGCACTTGAGATATGGTCATTTGAATTCAACAAGTTTGAAAATGCTAACTTCAAAAGCAATGGTGACTGGACATCCCAAAATTCAAGAGAGTAAGGAAGTCTGTGAAGGGTGTGCCTTGGGCAAGCATGCTAGATCAAAATTTCCTCATGGACAAGCATGGCGGGCCAGCTATCCACTTTAGTTAGTGCATTCAGACATCTGTGGTCCGATGCAAACCAAGAGTCTAGGTAACCACTCTTACTTCCTTCTTTTCATTGATGATTGCACAAGAATGTGTTGGATATATTTTTTGAAGCATAAGGATGAAGCATTTGCATGCTTTGTTGATTTTAAAGCAAAAGTTGAAAGTGAGAGTGGGTATTCAATAAAATGTCTTAGATCAGATAGAGGAGGAGAATACTCCTCTAATCAATTTTTGAATTTTTGTAAACATCATGGCATCAAGAGGCGGTTCACAACTGCCTACACTCCACAAAAAATGGTGTTGCAGAAAGGAAGAATCGCACCATTGTGGAGATGGCAAGATCAATGCTTCAGACAAAGCATTTGAGTAATTCATATTGAGGAGATGCAACAAGGACTAGTGTTCACATCTTGAACAGAAGTCCTACTTCAAGTTTGAAAGGGAATACACCTTACCAAGCCTGGTATGGTAAGAAACCAAATGTGAAGTATTTCAGAGTATTTGGTTCATTGGCATATGCTCACATTCCTGATGAGCTGAGGAAGAAGCTGGATCCAAAGAGTCAAGCATGCATTTTTGTAGGATATTGTGAAAACACAAAGGGTTATAGACTCTACAATCCTACAACTCAAAAGATAGTGATTTCAAGGGATGTGATTTTTGATGAAGGGGGAGAGTGGGGTAAGCCATAAATATTCAGTGATGTTGAAGCCACTGATGTAGTTGCTCAGCAGGTGCAACCACAGCTCCCATAGAAAGAAAAGCAGTCTCCTCCAACACATCCTCCAAGTCCATCTATAGATTCAACTTCTTCACCAAGTCCTTCTCCACAATGATCAGTAAGTTCCTCACCAATGGACATTGATGTTCCATCCAAAGGTAAGAGAACTCTACAATATCATCCATCATCTCAGATGTTGGATAAATTTTTTTCAAGAAGATACACTAGGAGTCAAGCTAGTGAAATGGAATCTGTTTTACATAGATTAGAAAGTATGCACTTGTATGGTGATGATGAATCCCAACAGGAACCTAGGGGAGATCAAGTTAACTATGCTTTGTTAACTAGTGCACAACTTGAACCTTCTAGTTATGAGAAGGCATGTACTCAGAAGATTTGGCAAGATGCCATGAAAGAGGAGATAACCTCTATAAAAAACAATGACACTTGGGAGCTCGTGAAGCTTCCGAAAGGAAAGAAATGTGTTGGCTGTAAATGGATCTTCAAGACCAATTTTAATGCTAATGGAAGCATTGAGAAGCACAAGGAAAGATTAGTAGCAAAGGGTTTTACTCAAAAATATGGAATAGATTATGAAGAGACTTTTGCTCCTGTAGCTAGACAGGAGACTATCAGAATAGTTCTTGCCTTAGCTGCACACAAAGGATGGAAAGTACAACACATGGATGTAAAGAGTGCATTTCTCAATGGTTACTTGATAGAAGAAGTGTACGTTGAGCAACCACAGGGATTTGAAGTGCAAGGTAAGGAACACCTTGTTTACAGATTGAAGAAGGCACTCTATGGTCTTAAACAGGCACCAAGAGCTTAGTACTCACGCATTGATGGGTACTTCAAAGATTATGGGTTCACCAAGAGCAAAAATGAACCCACACTCTATTATCTAAAGTAAGGTAAAGACATCCTCATAGTTTGCTTGTATGTGGATGATATCATTTTTATGGGTAGTAATGAAAAAATGAATATGGAGTTCAAAAACTCCATGATGACGCAGTTTGAGATGAAGGATCTGTTTAATGCACTACTACCTTGGAATGGGGGTTCATCAGTCAGATACATGAATATTCATCTGTCAACATAAGTATGCTTAGGACATGATCAAGAAGTTTGCTATGGAGAATTGCAAACCAGTTGCAACTCCAGTTGGACATGGGATCCAATTAAGCAAAGATGATGGAGCACCAAAAATTGACGTGACCACTTTCAAAAGCATGGTTGGGAGTTTGATTTTTCTTGCCAACACCAGACTAGATATTCAGTATGTTGTATCTCTTGTTTCTAGATTTATGTCTAATCCATCTGAGTTGCATTTACAGGCAGCTAAAAGAATTTTGAGATATGTGAAGGGTACATTGGATTTTGGAATCCAGTACCATAAATGTAACACTATCAAGCTTGTAGGCTTCAGGGATAGTGATTGGGGTAGCAATATTGATGACGGGAAGTCAACATCGGAAACATTTTTAGTTTGGGATCGGGACTAATAACTTGGAGTTCCAAAAAGTAGATCGTAGTAGCACTATCTTCAACGAAAGCTGAGTATATAGCAATTACTTATGCAAGTACTCAAGCCTTGTGGCTAAGGAAAGTACTAGAAGAGATTGGAGAACAGCAAAGTGGTCCGACCAGAATCTACTACGACAAAATCAGTGCCATTCAGTTGGCATATAATCCTGTCCACCATAGCAGAACAAAGCATTTTGATATGAAGTACCACTTCATCAGAGATATGGTGGAACATGAAATTGTTGAGCTTCAATCATTGTCACACTTTGGAGAACGTCGCTGACATCTTCACCAAGGCGATGACAAAAGCTCAATTTGTAAAGCTGAGAGACTGTGTAGTCAGTCCTCTCAACTTTAAGGGGGAGAATGTTGCAAGTGTGAAGAGGGTTTCACCTTAAGTGGCTTAGAAAAAAACACTTTTCTAGTCCTAAGTGTGAATATCCCTAAGTTTGTCGGCAAATTTTGTCGGCAACTATTTTTTTTTATTTTTCCTAACTCCCCTCCTATATTCCCTCCTTATCCCTCCATTTTCTCCTTATCCCTCCGTTATTCCTTCTTCCCTTATCCCTCCAACTCCATTCCCCTTATTCCTCCAACCTCCTTATCCCTCCGCACCTTCCTATCCCCTATTTTCTCCCTTCTACGTCTATATAATTATATTTGAAATTGAATGTAAGGTTGAGGGGGTGCATTTTAATAATATTATTTTGCTGCAAATTTATTTTATATTTGGTTGTGTCACTTTTTTGGAGATAACGTGCGCCTATTCAAACAAAACACTTGAGAATAACTGGAGTCCTTTTCTCTCTAACCATAAATAGGACTTCATCTCTATCATTGTTTGAAAAACTAGCATCACTATCATTTGAGTACTTACTTGCATTATCTGCATAGTAGCTTTTATTTTGCCTTAGAAATAACTTATTTCCTTGTCTGCTTTGTTCGTCCTTGCCTTTATTTTTGTACCTGTGTCTTTTTGATTCTCTGTACTTGTGATCCTATTTTTCTTCGTCACTGTTGTACTTTGGCTCTTTGCACTCTATCGCATAGTGTCCATACTTTCCACAATTGAAGCACTTAATAGATATTACATCTATAAATATTTTGGAACCTTTATCTCTTCTACCATAGTTAGCTTCTTCATCACTAGATGACTCACTGCTTGATTCTGTCTTTTTACCCTTTTTCTTTTTTTCCACTTTGAATGCAACTTTTTTCGGAGGAATAGGATCTTTTGTTCTTATCTCAAAAGTAGTAAGCATGCCAAGAAAAGAATTCCTTATCAAATAATCACTATAAATTGATGTTTCTATAGCAGAAACCTTTTCACTATACCTTTTCGAAAGAGTTCTCAAGATCTTATCACAAGCATCACATTCATAAACCTTCATTCCAAGACCTCTCATCTCATGTACAAGTTCATAAATATTACTGAGATAATCACGAATATTTTCATCATATCTCATTCTTAAGTTCCTAAATTCTCTTTTGAGATTTTTGATCTTAGCTTTCCTGACACCTTTATCACCCTCATATATGTCATGTAGTAGGTCCCATATATCTTTTGTTGTTTTACAATCCATAACCTTCATAGATTATGATCTACACAATCCTTTTATAATTGCATTCATAGCTCTTGAATTTGTATGCATTAGAAGCTTAGCTTACTTATATGTAGGAGGATTGATTGTAGAATCATATCCAAGTTCCACTGCATCCCAAATTTCATTTCTAAGTACCATCGGGTGAAATCTCATCAGCATACACAAATACAAGAAGTCACTTCCATAAAATACTAGTACTGCATTATTTAAGGACCCATCCTTTTGATCCTTGTGATAAATACAAGAAGTCACTTCCATAAAATACTAGTACTGTATTATTTAAGGACCCATCCTTTTGATCCTTGTGATCTATTGTGTTCTTAGACCGTTTTTCCTTCAAGCTATCAAAATCTTCAGAAGGAACCTGACTTTGATACCAATTGAAGAACACAAGCTTATACTGAGAAGGGGGTGAACAATATAAGACCACTTTTTACTTTTCTTTCCCAAATAGTATTAATCAATATAAGAAATGGCAGTATCAATAGCAATAACCAAAGAAATGCACAAATCATCATCCACAATAGTGACACAACAATTTTAACGTGGTTCACCCAATGAGGGCTACCTCCATGGAGAAAATATTTCTTCTAAATATTTCTCAAACAATATCATGGGAATCCTTCCCTATTACAATGTTTATGGACCTCTAGTCCAAAGGAGATGATGATCCCCTAAATCTCAAGTTCGTGGATCTCTTCCATAGGAGAACTCTTTCCCCTTCTACTCTGGCTAGTGATCTTCTAGAAGACTTTGTCTCTCTATTGCACTTACTGGTGGATCTCTCTCCACTTGAAGACTCCTCACTCAGATCTGTCTTCAATTGTCCTGGTTGTTGGATCTCTATCCACTGAGACTCTTTCCTCTATACTCTGTCACCTCCAAAGCTCTGTCAATAGGTTCACTTAGAACCTCCTCAAATATTCTCAATAGGCTCACTCAGAACCTGCTCAAATCTGCTCAATAGGCTCACTCAGAACCTGCTCAAATCTGCTCAATAGGCTCACTCAGAACCTGCTCAAATATGCTCAATAGGCTCACTCAAAACCTACTCAAATATGCTCAATAGGCTCACTCAAAACCTGCTCAAGTCTGCTCAATAGGCTCACTCAGAACCTACTCAAATCTGCTCAATAGGCTCACTCAAAACCTTCTCCCCCCCCTACTCAAATCTGCTCAACAAGCTCACACAGAACTTGTCCCAATCTGCTCAATAAGTCCTCTCTAGGACTTGCTCAAATCTGCATAGAAAGCTTTCACAAAAGCTTACACAAAAATAGTCCACAAGCCTTCTCAAAGACTTGCCTCAAATCAGCTCAACAAAATATCAACTCAATCTCATAGAAGCATAAAGAGAATTGTTAGAGACTCAATATGTTCTATACTCAAATCCCAATCTCAATTCAAAGCAATCTCAACTCAGCTCAATCTTATAGAAGCATAAAGAGAATTGTTAGAGACTCAATATGTTCTATACTCAAATCCCAATCTCAACTCAAAGCAATCTCAACTCAACTCAATCTCATAGAAGCATAAAGAGAATTGTTAGAGACTCAATATGTTCTATTCTCAAGGCTCAATCTCAACTCAATCAGAATATATAATAGTTTGTTTCATGGAACTTGAACAACCACTTCATGCAACCACTTGACTAGGCTCAATCAACTCTACTCAACCAATCACTTCAAGAAACAACTCTTTCTCACAAACCCTAGTCCAAGCATGAATCAACTAACTCAAAATATTTCCAACAATACTCAACAACAAATCTTACATAACAATGATACTCATGTTCTTTTCTAACTCAAGTTCAAGTTCTTTGCATCACCCATTGGTTTCAACAACAATGCTAATAAGACAAGGTTTTAATCACAACTCTCAATTCAGAAAATCTTGAAGCATAAACTCAAAGTACTTCACTCAACCAATGGTCTAAACAACAATGCTTATCAAACAAGGTTTAATCACAACTCACAATCCAGAAAACCTTGAAGCATTAACTCAACCACTTTCAAAAAGGAAACCACAATCAATCATTTTCACTCCAATGATATTTCAAAAATCAACCACCCAAATAAAATCAATGGAGAGTATTACTCATACCTTTTTGATGCCTTATGAGTTGTCCACTAAATCTGTCACACTCAACACACTTTCTTTTTCAACTCTTAACAAGGGTTAGAGATCTTGAGTAATAACACAACAATAATATCCAAATAACACCTTATTACTCCTACTTTATTTTAACATCCACCAAAGTTCTTTTTAAAAGAAAACCCTTACTCAAAATAACTTTCACTAAAAAGAACTTTATCAAAAACCCTTATTACTCCTAACAATTTCAAAAAATCACAATTAAAAATAATTCACAACTCAAATAGCCACCATGACCTTATTCCCTAAGGTTACTCAACAAATCAACTAACGAAGCACCTTTACCCCTTATCACTCCACCTTAGGCAATCCAAACAAAATATTAATAAAAACCTTAATACCTACCTCGAGGGGAATCGAACCCTCGTCTTGCCCCAACGCGAATGCCCTAGCCGCGACCAAGCTACCACACGAGCTGCGGGCTTGTTGGTGAAAAATAAGTGCCACCCGCTTCTTATCCTTCACCCTCTTCCACCAAGCGAAAAGTATGCGCCTTGGGCGCCTCAACAGAACAAAGCCAAAAATGATGCTTGCGGGAATCGAACGCACAACCTCCTTGTCACCAACACCTTTGCACAATCCAAGCTGCCACTAGGCCACGCTGCCCAATGCATTTTGGGAAGTGGTCGTTGTCTCCCTTTAATGTTCACTGCGTCACTTAAACGAAAAACATGAGCTCTTTTTCTTCGCAAATACCAAGCGCAAATATCAACGAGCAAGGATGAATGAATTAAAAAATTCAATGGCATATTTATATGCCTTCCCTTTGCTTTGGAAACGTCGGCCTTTTTGAAAATTCCTTCATGACGTCGACGGATAAACTTTTAATTTTAATTTTAAAATTTAAATTTAAATTTTAAATAAATTAAAATTTAAACTAAATCTTTAAAATTAAATATCTCCATCACCGGGGCACCTTTTTCGATGAAACATAAAGCCAACTTGGGTTTTAAGAAAAACCCATTTCAAATCTGCCATCCATGGTTTTAAATAAAAACCTTTTGCAAAGCTTCCCTTGAAGCTCCTTTTGGAACCAAATGCCATGCATCCCTTCTTGAACCTTTGATCAAAAACCTTTGCTTCTCATGAAGCTCTTTGTGAAACACAAACATAGTGCTTACTTAGATAGATCCTTTTGACATCAATGACAAATCTTAGCTTAGGGACTCAAAATGTCCAACAGAAGGTCCAAGAGTGGAGATCGAGATATTGATAGAAGTGGATAAGGTGATCAACATGGTCATTGTATCTATAGGGTAGTCATCCCCACCAACAAATCAAGGGTTTTCACGTGGCATAAAGGACATAGGAGGTTTATCAAAAGAGGTTGCATACTTTAAGACCATGGCTATTGAACAACCACCAAATCCTCATAAAGCTGGAGCACAAGTGCAGAAGGTTAAGCATGAAAAATTGAAATTAGATCTCCCTATTCCAACCTAGGTTTCATCTCGGATCAGATCCAGAAACGTTTAAGTTTTAAACATTATTAAAATTTTGGTCATAAATAGAAAAAATTGCATATTTATATTTATCATTATTCATGTTATATTTTTGTAGCACTAATTTTGCATGCATGAGGACATGCATTCCCTTCAGTTTGGGAGAATTATGAGTGTTAAATTGTGATTATAATATGCAGTTTTATTTTGGTTTTTAGATGCATATCTAATGGTTATGAATATGTTTTGATAAATGTTATGCATAATTTACATGATTTTTGATAAAATTGATCCATGAGATATTATGTGACATATGTTGGTAATTTTATGCAAATTATGCAAGATTGTTGTGTTTTCAGGAGGTGGATATTGCAGGTAGTCCATAGAAAATGTTACAACTGAATGCAAATGAACCAAATCATGAGAAAACACATCAATAGCAGGTTATGAAAAGCACCTACCAAAATTTGCTACAGATACAATTTACAAAAACTAGCTGATGATGTAAATATGTTTGGCATGGTGGAAATTGCCACGTATGCTAATAGCTTAGCAAACATAGCTTGTATTCCAAAGTCAGCATGGTCATCATTCTATTTTTTGATCGTATAAATTTGTTATGTAGTTTATTAATTATTATGTAATTTGTTAATTATTTGGATATTGTGTAATCGAAATGTAACGACTTTGTCCTCCTTGAGAAAAGGAAAAAAGAGTTGTTTTACTTTGTTAGTATCTTGTTAGTAAGTTATAGGTCTTTGTTATGTATATTTTTTATTATGTCATTTGGACATATCCATTTGTAATAAGTCCAAAGTAGTTATTAGGTTGTTTTAATTTTAGATTATTTTGTTATGTAATATTAGTATTCAATCTATAACAGTTTGATTTGTAACAGTAAAAGGTTGTAAATTCTATTGTAAAGGATGAAGGTAACAGTATAAATTACAATGTAAAGACCCTGAAAAAGGTCTACCTTCTATTGCTTTTCTATCATATGTCCAAGCTATTTTAGCATATTACATTGTACGAATTATGAATATTGGAATAAAGTGATACATTAGCAACAACATTTTATTCTAAGTATGGTAACTATGTTTTGTATTTTCTTCATGTTTTGCTTGTTTGTGTAACTTGATTTATTTTCCTACACACATCAATTAAATAGAATAAATATTAGTTTAATGAAAATAGATTGCATATGGCATATGTCCAAGCTAGGTTGTTTAGGTTGTTTTAAATTTAAATTATTTTGTTATGTAATATTAGTATTCAATCTGTAACAGTTTGATTTGCAACAGTAAAAGGTTGTGAATTATATTGTAGAGGATGAAGGTAACAATATAATTTACAATATAAATACCCTAAAAAGGGTCTACCTTATGTTGCTTTTCTGTCATATGTCTAAGCTATTTTAGCATATTACATTGTACAAATTATGAAGATGGAAATAAAGTGATACATTAGCAACAATATTTTCTTCTAAGTATGGTAAATGTGTTTTGTATTTTCTTCATGTTTTGCTTATTTCTATAACTTGATTTATTTTCCTACACACATCATTTAAATAGCATAAATACTAGTTTAATGAAAATATCATAAATATTAGTTTAATGAATATGGTAGGAGACTTCCCGCTTTGCATGGGATGTCCCGCTCTACTTTCCTACCTCCCCTTCCCCTATTTTTACCCCAATTTTATGGCATATTCCAAGCCCCTCTCTCTAGGCTTGCTACTACTGCAGACAATCTCCTTTGGATGGGAGGTCCCTGATCCACTTATCTGCTCCTTTCCTAACCTGTTTGTGGGTTTCTTGCCTGTGCCCCTGACCTGGGACATCCTTGGGTTCTCCCTTGGGTTTCTTGTTGAGCTTTCGAGATCCTCTTTCCTAGTTGCTCTCAAGTCTTTCCTAGGTTTTTGTAGGTTTTCTACTTGATGTTGAATTCATGTTTTCCTCGACAATGGAGTGTTGTGGCTTTGGGCTCGGGGTTTGACATTCCTGTAGTTCAACCTTATGTGCAAGGGGATCTCATGGCCTATGGAGATCCTCAGACTTACTGATCCATTTTCTAGGCTCTGTGTGAGAAGTTGCTTCTTGGACTACCTTCTCAGGCCATCCCTGGGTAGGATCCTGGTTTTTTTTTCAGTTGTTCCCGCTTTCTTGCAACAATTTTTGGTTTTCCTAGGTGGGATTCCAGTTGTTTTTGTTTACTTGTTAACAATTATTGATAAAAATATATTACATTATTGTAAAGGGGGAAAAATAGTGCATGAGTGCTCTCTAGTTTAGTTGGGGTGGTTAGTAGTTTCTCAACTACTTCCCCATTGTATTTATTTCATTCATCATCAATGCAAATGCTGCTAAATTGCTCTATTTCATACATGGTATCATAGCAAGGATTGGACAAGGTGATTCACATAGTTGGGCAAGGTAGTTTAGCAACTACTCCTTCCCCAAATTTACTCCAATATGCACAGTAGACAGAACGAAGGATGAGGACACATATTAGACCCTAATACATACTACACTGATAAACCAAAAAATGCAGATAGTGCTGATGAACCAAACAACACAGACAACACTGATGACACCAAACTGACGCAGATGCAGGATGTAGATGAACCGGGCAGGATGTAGATAGATGCTAACCAATATGGGAGACACGCTAAGCAGGTGGATAGTTGCATTATCAAATATGGCAAGTCGTATTTTGAGATATGCTAATTGATATGGGAGATACACTAATCAAGATGAGACTCAAACATGTAATTCGATATACATGGCAGTGATTGATTGGGATAGACTGCACACAAGGTGGTTACATGGCAGTTATCCATAGGTGGTTACGTGGAGGTTCTCTATTGGTTGGTGGGAGGTAAAATATGGGAGGTGTGACCGCTCGAAGGTAGTCACCTTACTACGTCTACCTTCTAGTTTAAAAACCAGGTTGAACACATCAAATGGATTTTCAATGTTCGGTGGGTCCTGTTGCTCGTCTGGTCAATGCACTTGGTGGTTTGACGAATATCTTCAGTTCAAATCTCATGGATTGATTACAAAGTTTTCTTTTTCAAAGCTCATGGTCAACAACTTAATAAAAGCATATTGATGTTTTTTTAACCTCAACGGGTCTTGTAGCTCGCCTGGTTAGCGTGCTTGGTGGTTTGGAAAAGGTCTTCGGTTCGAATCCCACGAAGGGATTAAAAACCAAAACACATATTTTTGCCCACCCAATTTTTTTGCTTAGCAACTTTTTCTTGCTCAACAACTTTTGCTTAGCAATTTTTTTTGCTCAACAACATTTTCTAGCAATTATTTTTTGCTAATGCAATATTGACAATTTTTTGTCAGCATTTTTTTTGTCAAAGAAGGGTCATTTTTTTTACCAAGAAGGGGCATTTATTGAAAAAGAAGGGCAAAGAAGTGGATTTTTCTTCTGCTAAAGCACGCGAAGGAGCTATTTAAGAGGTATTTTTCAAAAATACTTTGTTTATTCCTTTCAAGCAATTTTTTTGGAGGGATAAGTAATTTTTTTAACTTGAAAGGGTATTGCACAATTTTTTCATCCTTGTTTATTTTGCAACAAAAATGGGGGATCCAAAGCATTTTATTTTGCAAAATTCTAAGACAAAGGGGGGAAAAAAATTGTTGATTTTTTGGAAGTGAATATCTTCATTATAAAACTGGCATTGTAATAGGTGCATTTTCGGTGGAAACCGACACCTAAAGTGTTTAAATTTGTGGGCACTTGTGATTGTATTTTGCATTTAAATTTCCTATTTTCTTGCATTTCAATCATAAATTAAAATATACAAAGCAAATAAAAGACCCCAAATTTTATACCTTTTTTGTGCAATTTATTGCACAACAGCGTTTGGTATATATGATACCTTTGGTCCACACTTATAGCTGATTTTTTCATGCTTTGACTACTGTATCTAATGCCTAATATAGCTGCAACAACAACATCTGAGCTATTGTTCTCTATTAATCATCATGAAGAAATAAGGTAAACCAATTCTGATATTCACTCCATTTAATACCCTAATTCTTTCTGATTGCTTGGCTTAATTTCCTCCAACTCATCAACCTTCTTTCGAAAGGGTTTTGAGGTAGGTGCCATCAATATTGATCGAATTCCCTTTCATGTACTCTTGCAAGTATAAATAAAGGGTACCATTTGGTGTTATAAGGAACCTTCACAATGGCCACTGTTCATAAATATCTATCAAATTCATAGTTTATCAAAGGTTCTAATTTTGCACCATGGAAGACAAAGATGAGAGCTATCCTTCAGGTTGAATATTTGTGGGATGTAGTGACTGGAACTACAAAACATCCTACAATAGTAGGGGCAGATCAAGAGGCCTTTTATAAGGATAGAAGATGTCTCATGTTTATTCTACTTTCTACTACAGATGAGGTCCAACCTCATATCTATGATGCCAAAATTGGTAAGGAAGCTTGGGATGCTTTGATTACCATTTATGAAGGAAAGAATCAGTCCACTATTCTAAACCTTCAAACTCAACTACATACACTCAGTATGAAATCTAGTGAGACAGTTGACCTATTCCTATGTAGAGTGGCAGAATTGAAAGCCAAATTGAATGCTATGGGAAAAATAGTGGAAGATGCTCTCTTGACCTCAATCATATTGAGAGCTTCACCAAAATCCTATAAAGTGTTGATCATCTCTCTTAATGTATCTAGTAGACAAGTTTTATTTATGGAATTGGTGAATTTGCTTCAAACTTAGGAGGCAAATCAGTTTTAGAAAGATGAAGTGCTAGATAATGCCCTCTACACCAAAAAATGGGGTAAGAAACAAGGTCATTTTCAAAAGGGAGGATCTTCCTCAAAAGGAAAAGGGAAACAACATCAACAGAAAGATAAACAATATTGCAAGATTTGTGATATGAATAAACATAACACCAATAAGTGTTGATTAATAACAAACAATAAAATGACCAAGATCACAAGAAGAAGGACAAAGGGAAATACAAACCATAGAAAAAGAATAAGCAACCCAAGGGGAATGTTGCTTATGTTGAATCAGACTCAGACTTAGATTCTGATCAAGCACACAAGGTGCTCATAACTCATACTTCATCTAAGCTAAAATATGCAGTGTGGTATATTGATTCAGGTTCTAGTAAACACATGACTGGAGATAGATCATGGTTTGATATATTTGAGGAAAAGGAAGGTAAGCTAGTGATAATTCTTGACAATAAAACCTACTGATTCCAGGGTGAAGGAAATGTTTTCATCACTCTTCCAGATGGCAAATGTCATATTGAGAAGGTACTCTATGTTCCTGGATTTGCCAAAAAAATTTGTCCGTATCTTAGATCTTGGATAGAGATATGAATGTTGTTTTTCATGTTGAGAAGGGTAAAAAGAGATGTTTCATCACCAACAAGGGAAAGCATGTAGCAATAGGATCATACAAGCATGGCTTGTTCATCTTAGATATTGTTTCCATGCCTCATGTTGCCATGGTAGCAACAACAAAGGAGGCTACTTCTCTTTGGCACAAGATATATGGGCATATGATTTTAGGATATTTTCTTGAGTTGAGAAAATATGAGATGGTGAAAGGCCTTCCCAACCTTTCATACACATTGCTAGTCTGCTCGGATTGCTTAGCATGGAAGAAACACTGGGTACCATTTGAGGTTAGCTCTTTAAGAGCTAATAAACCTTTAGAGTTGGTACACACCAATCTGTGCGGTCCTATGCCAAACAGCTATGGTGGAAAGATGGTGTAAACTCAGCTATAAGAGACCAACAAATGGACTCCAATCACATAACACAAATGCAATATAATGTAAGAAAACTGTAAATTGATATTCTTCTCATTCCTGAATTCACACCCCTTCTCCAATAGAATACAATCTGTCTTATAGCAACTGAAAACCAAAGAAACCCTAAAAAACATTTTTTTTCTAAAAAATGCTAAAAAGAATGAGTCGGATTGCACCCAAATTTGGTGCACACATCCCTCTTACAATAAGGAACCTTACTTTAAAATATCTAGTCTCAACTTAAGGTATAACAAAAGATAATAAAGTTCTAACATTAAAAAAAAACCCAAAAAACCCGGGAACCTATTCTAAAAGTTAATTTTGGGACACTAGATGGAAGATTTAGGTCCCAAAAATATGATTTTTGGAGGGTCAAGCGCATCAAATATGAGCCTGATGAAGAACACGCACGCGGAACAACTTGTTAAAATTCAAGGCAAACGGGTGTACGATTCACAAGTTATGGCTTCGGCAAGGTGCATCATATGCCTACGATGGAGAATCTAGTATAGCAATTATCCTTACCTAGAAGTATTATGAAGGAAGTGAAAATCCTATCACATTATTTAGCCAAAACCTAAAGGGCTATAAGGAGAGATATGGTTTTGTCAAAAAATAGGTATACGCCTTGACAAAAATCCTAAAACATTTCAAGCATTTTATTTCAAATAATATATTTATTGCTAGAAACGTCCATTCAAGCATCAAATACTACATTATAAATGAGGATATCAATGAAAAAGAGTAGTATGGATCACTTGGATCCTCAAATACGATATTGAAATTAAAATAATTAAGTTGATCAAAGGTAGAGCATTATGTCAAAAGTGTGCATAGGACATTGTCAATGGAGAGAAAGGAGAGGCACCTTATTTTATCATCACCATACATAACCAATACTGGGTAAAAGACTCTATGATTACATACAATAGAGTTTATATCCCCCGAACTTGATTCAAACTCAAAGAATGGCATACAGATAGAAAAATGCATATTACACCCTCATTGGATGGGCGCTATTATAAATAAATTTTGATGGCATCCTCTTGAGATATGTGGAAACTAGACAAATTGCTTCACTACTCAAAACATTCCATCAATGGTTCTTTGGTGGATATTATTTGGCTCATACAATTATAGTGAATATTATGAGAGTGGGTAACTACTGGCCCACCATGTTGAAAAATGCTTACTAGTGGGTAAGGGAGTGCAATAAGTTTAAATTCTTCATCGGAAGGAACCAATATATCCCTTAACTTCTTAATCCCATTATAATAGATGAACTCTTCTCTTAGTGGGGACTTGATTTCATTAGCACAATAAATATGTCATCCTGGCCACTCCAACCTCACTCTTCATTTTTTAATTTCTTCAAACCACTATGGCCCTTTTTCATCTTCAAACATGGTATCTAAATTCACTACTCTCTTCCTAACCATTCAGTCATTCTCCCTACCATTTCTCAAGCCCTTTCCTCTACCCCAAAAAATTAGTTTTAGATGTATGGTCCTTGGCCCATTACTTCAATCCTTTATTTAGTACCCTATCTCTAGCAAGCTCAATATTACAATCAACAACAAACATAATGGAAGATAGAATGGTGAGCAACTCAACCTACTACTACATAGACTAGGTTTGTCTTCATTCCTCAAGAGGATGGACTAGGAATGTTCCTATTTGAGCCCATTATTTCTAAAGTACAAGAAGACATATGGGCCCTTACTGGATGTCATCCATTGAGATCAACTTTAAGGATGCACCACAAAATAGAAGAATCAAATTCTCTAAGTAGGCAACCCATGTGGTGAGTCATGACTATATAATAGTCATGAGAAAGCTGACTAGTAAAGAGAAGCTAGAGAAAACTAAGCAAATGCTTAGGGCCTCCCAAGTCAAATTCAAAGTGTTGAAAGTTGAGCAATCCTGCCTTGCATCAAATTTTGAAGAATTAGAGGTCAAATTGGGGGAACAAAAGAAGAATGTGGTAAAGTTAGAACATGCATCAAGTGGTGCAAAGTAATTCTCATAAATCAGCTAGGTATTATGGAGAGAAATTTTCCTAGGAGATAAAGAAGTTTTTTCAATATTTGGCCCAGGTAATCACCTCTCTAAGTTTAAAAGGAAATAAGGAGCTTGAGCAACTCAAGGATACTACCAACCTCAAGTTACAATAAGCACAAACATTCAAGGGTATCTTAGCACAAGTTGATCATCAGTGATGGATGATGACAAGAATTATTGTTAGGGACATCATAACCCACAAGATCATTGGAGTTTTGGCAATCTAGCAAGTATCATGTTAATGCAATGAGTATATAGAGGCCTTAGCTTAGAGAATCGAGGATTGGAAATGATGCATCTCTTCACTAGTATTAGTGGGACTCCCTTCTCCTTGGGACCTCAATGATGAGCCTCTCCCAAATCTATAATATAGAAAATGACTAAACCAACAAGCACAAATTGAAATACCATCGGATGCATCTACCGATGACTAGGTAAACTTACCCATGAAGCCCATAGTCATTCTTGAGCCACTCCTCCATAAGGCCAAGCACAAATTTATCCCTTCCCTCATGGAATAATTGTGTGATCTCGAGTAGAGTTATTTGCACCTCACTTGGGCTAAGATTCCTTCATAAGAGGAGTGGATGGAAGTCATCAAGGAAATTGCTAAGCTCTAATATTGACTTTACACCCAAAGATAAGGCTTTCAAATTTAGGTTCCTCATCCCCAATAGGTTGGAGATCCTCTATGATCCACCATTACTACAATAAATTTTTCACTACACATAGAATCTAAAAGTAGTACCCTACCTAGATCGAAGTTCCATAATGGAGCCAATGCAAAAGGAGTGCCACCAGAGCAATCAAATCCATGGAAGGGGCCTTAGGTAAAAGGTAGTTCCCAAGGTCCAATAACCAAGTCCTAGAAGAACAAAAATAGTAGAAGAAGGAAGAATCAAAGTCCCTAGCAAATATTATTTGAGACTAGCATCATTAAGATTTGGTAAAGCCAAGCAAACATGAAGAAGGAGTCCATGTAATCTCAAGATTTGTAATAAAAATTATCTAGCAAGGGTTAGCATCACTTGAGTTCGAGTTTCCAAGGGAGGCCTATTAATGACACTTCTAAGGAGTGACACTCTACTTGTAGATTATTTATAGCAATGAGATCCTGCTTAGGATTTTTAGGAGGAGTTTGAATTTTGACTTTTGAGATAGGTTGTATAAATATCTTTTTGCAACTAAAAAGGGGAGGAAGAGCAATATTTTTGTGCCTAGTATTTCGCCTTGGGTAGAGTTTTTCTTTCATTTTCCTTCTATGTATCAATTTGGACTTGAGCCTTGAGTCAATGCATGTATAGACCTTTGAGCTTCTTTCATTTTTGTATGATTATAAAGTGCTTGCAAACATAAATACAAGGAGTTGTGACTGCTTGAATTTAGTCCTAGTCTTTGTATGTATCTTTGTGTAAAGGACTCTAACTAGTATCTATCTTGGTCTTTATATGAGATTGATAGATGAGTAATTGTATTGACTTGAAACCATATTCACCTTTAATTGTCATGTTTTGATGCATGTTTCAACTAATCCCATTGGCAGATAGAAGAAATTTATAATTCTTGGTGCATCACCACCCCTTAAATTAGGTTAGTTAGTTTTATTACTTTCTCTCTTATCACTTTTTCCAAATAAAAATAGGCTAGGCTATATTAGGACAAGAGTGTCAAGAATACATCCAAACAAGGATGTGACCTTGGTAAAATTCTTGGAGATTATCCCTGGAGTCACATCCTATGCTCAAAATGTTTAACTATGCGCTCCATGTGAGACACGAGCACCAAACACACCCAACAACCATAACGAGTGGTCATTGTGTCTGAAGCGTGCAACCAAAAATGGTCCTCGAATAGCTTTGACCATCTAACACCTTGGTTTATATCTATATAAAATAAAGTTGAATGTTATTATAATAAAATATTTCATCTATTCCTTATGTCCCAAATGCCTATGAAGATTAGAAAAACAATTTATGCTTGTGATCGAATGAATAATGGAAGGATTTGAGTAAATCTATCTTCATTCATGATTAAGCAATGACGTTCAACATCTACTTTGATATCATGTTGGATTTTATAATACTTTATGAGAATAAATAGAACTAACACACCAACACAAATTATATAGTAGAATCTGAAGGACCAAAAAGAAAGAGTCATTGACACACAAAATAATAAGGATCCCCTTAAGTGCTCACATAAATGATCAAGATAAGATCATACAAATACAATAGATTGGATGGTTGAGAAGTAATTATACCATGTCCTTAATGATTAATTACAAGTTTCTTAACCCTTACCAACATCACATTAATCAATAAAGGTCAATTGTCACAAGGTCAAACCATGGCCTCATGGCCTCATTAACTAATTACATTAATTAATAATATTTTTTATTATATCTTATAGTGAAAAATATGAATAGTCATATATATTGTTTTTTTTCCCGGGAAAAAAAAATCGTAATTTTATATTAAGAAAATATGAAATTACATTCTTCATATGCCTTTTTTTGGCATTTCTTCAAAATTTCAGTAGTGACCTAAAAATCAGGTCACTTATACATCATAACTAGCTGTCTATATCATGCTAAGTTATATCCTTAAGAATATTCCCAATTTATCAAATAGTATCTTTTAAATCACTTATGAGTTTTTTTTTGGAGAAGTTGCTTTAATTGTGCTTGCTTTTACTAGATTGTATTAGTCCCAAATAGATATTTGGAACAACTGCAATGCATTGCCCTCATTGAATTATTATACTAAGCACATACTTGGATCAATCTGAAGTGCCTCCTTTGAGAGTTCATCTACTTCCCTATTTAGTTCTCTAAAAATATGATAAAAAGTAAAAGCTTCACTTCTATCCATAGCTTCTTTTATTTGAGAGAAGATGGGTTGTAGAATCATGTTTTTCATCCTAAAAACACCAAGCATCCAGTTTATTACCACTTGTGAATCTCCGTAAATTTGAATTTTATGTTGATTCTGCCAACTGAACCAACAATTTGAGAGCTATAATTTCGACATAATTATTAGAACCTTCTTCCAATTCAGCCTTGAATTTAAAATAACGAAAGTCAGAAATATATAGTAATCCTCCTGCTCCACAAACTCTAGGGACTCCCTGTTTTACTCTATCAAAAAAACCCCAAGCCCCTAATTTATCAATCTTTCTGTTAATATTTATAGTTACTGGAACCTTACACTTTATATTGTTGCTTACACAACAATCTATTGATAAATCCTTACACAACAATTTATTTATATTTTATCTAATTTAAATATCAAATTCAATCCTTTAAAAGAAAAAGTTTTCTCCCCGATATATAAGCTGCAACTGATAATTTTATTTGCCGTAACTTGAGGTATGGTCTGTATCGTCTGATAAGCTTAAGAAATTGAATCCACATCGGGATGATCATTGTTGTGGATTGCATGCGACATCTTTTCTATGACACTCTCCACCTCTCTCATTGTGGGTCGATCTTCTGGAGCCTCAGACGCGCACCATAATCCAAGTTGCAGCAGACCTTCAAGGGTTGAATATTTGAGATTCTCTTCAGTGTTTTCATCTCTGTTATCAGTCCCTTCGAAAGGGATAGCTTGACTACCGCCTTCTGATACACTCGCAAAGGTTGATGAAACCCAACTGGATAAGGTTAGCTCATTCGCAAACATCGGGTATGCTTCCGTAGAATCTGTTCATGCTCAAGTTCAGCTCTCTGAGACTGTCGAGTTTTCCAACGGTGTCGGGGATCAACCCAGAAAATTTATTATCAGACATAGACATATATTGAAGGGTTCAATGTATTTCTTGAATTTCAGTCGGAATGTTCCCTTGCTATAGATCTGAGTTCCCTACTGACCCGGGAATGGTGCCTGTGTGCCCATTTCCATAACAAGACAGAATTTGCAGGTTGCCTAAATTGCCCAACTCAGGCGGAATGCTTCCTCCCACTTTATTCATGGAGAGGTAAAGCTCCTTCAATCGTCTTAGGCGTCCCAGTGCTGAAGGATTGTGGCCCGTGAGCTTATTTTGGGAGAGTTCAAGCAATTGGAGGGACGAGAGATTCCCCAGCTCGGGAGGGATGAAACCTCCCAAGCTCAGATTTCGGAGACCGATCCCAATAACAACACCCCGTGGCAATGGATACCCTTCCAATTGCAGAAATTGTGAGATGTCTCGTTCCAATTTTGCAATGCCGAAGAAGGATCGTCTCTCACTGCAGCTTTCAATGCCATGAGATGCCAATAGACTTATAGCCCATAAATATAAAAATATCTTAAAATAACAATTATGTTTATAGTGTTTTTAAAATTACGATTAAGTTCATTTTTCTTTTTTATTAAATCCGCTGTTGACCTTAGTTGTTTCTCCCCCAGGTCGGACTTGTTCTAGATAACTTCCCGGAATTTAATAAAATTCGGTCAACATACAAAGGATGACAAATTCATTGGGTTAGACTTGGGAGCCCTTACGATCACCCTATCAAACCCTAAACGTCAAGTCAAGTAAGTTGAACGAGCGTCCCCTATGCCATTTTTTTAACATAAAGAATGGGTAGCATTTTTGTGTAATAAAGGTAGTATTTTTATTCAAAACAGGGTAGGTCATCGCCTTGAATCCACCTTTTCTAATATTAAATCGGGGCATTTTTAACATCAGATTGAATCTATTTTTCTTAAAATTAAATTAAGTATTATTAAGAAATAAATATGTTGTAGGATAGTCAACTAGTAAATACTTGAATATTATCAATATATATTTTTAAATATGTTATAGTTTGAATCTAAATCTTCCAAAAACTTTTTAAATAAAACATAAATTAAAAAAAAATTCTTTTATAAAATAATATAAACTAGATTTTATAAACCAAAACCTAAAACCATAACACTATACCATCAATTAATATTTAAACCCTCTATGCCACTTGGTCCAAATGAACGTCGTCTCCTCTGATTGTAGCCAGTTACTTTAGCACAAAAATAATATTGCATGGGACAGTACCGACTTTAATTTTTTTAGAACTAAATTTAAACCACGTATCTCTAAACTACATTAAGATATGTATGTGTGGTTAAAAAAATAAAAAACAATTAAAAATTACTTTTTACCTCCAACTCAAGGAATATAAATCACTTTAAGGTAGACTTCGTACAACATTTTCCAGCTGTCCACTTCGTACCATTTTCCAGCTGTAAATCAGTCTATCAGACTCTATCAATGAAGGCCAGTACAATTACCGATTCCAAGCTGTACCACTTGGTGCCATTTTCCAGCTCTAAATCACGTTATCACTAAAGGTAAGTACAATTACTGAAACAGGTTAACATGGACAGCATCCTGTGAAAATTTGAGTGAATGGCATGGAAATTAAGTGTCGTCGACGATGCATTTTGAAAACGAAGTTTCTTATTGTCTATCTAATAAGATAACTATTAATTTTATTTTTTTATAATAAAAATAATTACAATTTAAATTAAAGTTTAATTTTAAAAGTAGGACTTTCCTAGTCCTTCTTCTTCCAAATTTGGAAGTCCTTTAATGAGATCTTCTTCTCATCTCTTTTGCTTCAAGTGTTGAATTGATTTTGAAGAAGATACCCTTCCTAACTTTCTTGTAGGAAGTTTCCCAACTCACTAAATCTTCTTTTCCTACAACAAAAATGTTAATACTGAAATCTTAATCTACTTCTGAATCAAATATTCCTTTCAAATTCTTCCTCAGGATCAAGGCTTTTGTGGCCTATTTCAGTATCAAGGCTTATGTGGCCTTTTTAGTATCAAGGCTTATGTGGCCTTTTCAATATCAAGGTTTTTGTGGCTTCTACTTCAAGGCTTCTATGGCCTTTTTGTATCAAGGCTTCTATGGCCTTTTTGTATCAAGGCTACTATGGCCTATTCTTCAAGGCTACTATGGTATTTTTGTGTCAAGGCTTCTATGGCTTGTTCTTCAATATGTATGCATCATGTTCCTTATGCTAGTGTTGTTGGTAGTATGATGTATGCAATAGTTTGTACTAGACCTGATATTGCACATGCAATGGGAGTAGTTAGCAGATTTATGTCCAATATAGGAAAGGAACATTGGATTGCTATAAAGAGGATCTTTAGATACTTGCATGGAACTTTAGATTATACTATCTATTACCAAGGATAATATGGAGATAGTAATATTGTAAATCTACAAGGTTTTGTGGATGTTGACTGGGTTGGAGATCTTGACAAGAGAATATCCATGAGTGCTTATGTGTTCAAACTATTTGGAGGGGTAATAAGTTGGATGAATAAAAAGCAATCAGTGGTTGCTTTGTCCACAACAAAGGTAGAGTACATTGCAACAACTCATGCCTATAAAGAAGTAGTATGGCTATAGAGGTTGTGTTCAACATTTGGTCTTAAGCATAATACTGTGAGAATTGGCAGTGATAGTCAGAGTGCAATATTTTTGGCCAAAAATCCTGGTTTTCATGATCAATCAAAACATATTGATATCAAGTACCATTTTGTGATAGATATGGTTGAAGGGAATCAGGTGATGCTGGAGAAAGTTGATATAGAGAATAATATTTTTGATTCATTAACAAAGGTTGTACCTACTCAAAAATTTTCTTGGTGTAGAAGATCTATGGGCGTGATTTCCCTTGACAGTTGAAAATGGTAGTTTTTGACCCCTATGGAAAGTATTCAACAAGCGGGAGAATGTTGGAAACATGTTGAACATTTTCCATGTTATTTTGGCAGGGTTAACTCTAAAAGGTACTGGACACTCTCCATGTATTCTTGTTGAAATTTTTAGGGTTTTTAAAGCTATTTGTAGACCCATATGGGTTGTTTTAGGTTAATATATTGGAACCCATGGTATTGTAAAATCCATTCTTGTGTTGTTATTTAATTGCACTTTCATCAAGGTTTGAAGAGAGATGAACATTATTGTATTGGGGACGATTAAGTTTATACAATAAGGAGATATTACAATGTTGGGTTTTTTCCTGAAAGAGTTTTCCTAGGTGAAATACTATGTTATGTGTGTATCTGTTATCTTCTTCTTTTTCCTTTGATTTTGCATTTATTACTTTTATAGATTTAGTTTATTGAGGATTTTTGCTCTTCAATCAAGGCCAGTAAAACTTTATTGATCCTCACCAACAACCCAAGGATAAATTTGGCTTAGGCTATCATTGTGACCACATGGACATTCTTGAGGATAAACTCTAATGCCTTACCCTTGACACTATAGAGAATGATTTTGGAAAGCATATTGATCATGAGTATGATCCTCTTAGAAAGAACCTCTCCCTCCAATCCATGGTGGATATTCCCCTAACTTTTTCTAAGTTTCCTTGATCCACGTCGTTTCAATTGATACTTTTGAATATGACCTCAATGAGAGATTTAATGATCTCTCAATTGCTTCTACTAGCTCTAAAGATGTCTTTCTGCATCCTACCCATAATCAATAATCCTAATGATTGACCATCCCATCTCATTTTTCCCCGCATCAACCACATCCTCCTCCACTTATTCTCCAACAGTTCTTACACTAATCACCAAACCCATCAACATAGAATACATCCTCTAGTGACTCTATATTCTCACCTCATCTTTCTATAAATATGATTTTAGTTAATATTTTTCACCCTGCTTTCATCTCGATTGGATTGTTAGTATCGAATTCAACTATCTTCTTTCCAATCCCTCCCCACACAACTTCATACCCTCAAAACATGTGACACAATACTCCAATGCTTACCTTCCTCCTTTTCCTTCTCAATCTTCTTCCATACACCAATTTGAAGTCATTCATAATGATGAAGTCCTTGTTGAGAATGTGGTGGATAATATACATCTCATCCCCATTACTTCCCAACTTGAGGAAGGCTTTGACATGCTTGTGGAAGACAACATCAACATTGACCTTACTACTAATCATGTCAATCCTTGTATCATCAAACTTGGAAAGATATTATCCCCTAAAGAGCGAGAAATCTTCATAGTGCTCCTGACACAATATAAGAAAGTGTTCACATGGTCTTACATAGATATGCCTAGAATTGATCCAACTTTGATGGTCCACAACCTAACAATAATGTAAATTTGATCAAATAAAAACACAATAAAATGCACCCCACCATCACTTTAATAGTCAAAGAAAAGTTGTAAAAACTCTTTGACATTGGATTTATTCAATCAATCGATTATCCAAAGTGGGTATCAAACATTGTACATGTTGGAAAGCCAAAAAGGGATACACATGTACACTAATTTAAAAGATATCAATAAAGCATGTCCCAAGGACAAATTCCCCCTACCCAACACCAACACTCTCTTCGATTCGACTGTTGGTCACAAAATGATCTCCTTGATGGATGGTTTTTTAGGTTATAACCAAATTTGAGTTAACCCTAATGATCAACACAAAACTACCTTCACCACCCCTTGGGGAACATTTTGCTATAAGGTCATACCATTTGGCCTTGAAAATGTAGGCACCACATACAAACGCACCATGACCTACAACTTTCATGACTACATCCATAAAATTATGGAAGATTACATGGATGATTTATTGGATAAATCCAAAAGGTGCAATCAACACATTGATGTATTGTGCAAAGTATTTGACCAAATTTTAGAACATAATGTGAGACTAAATCTGAATGAGTGCATCTTTGATGTTATCTCACACAAGCTTTTAGGCTTCATCATCTCTAAAAGAGGTATTGAAGTGGAACCCAACAAAGTTAAGGTAATCATAAAAATGCTTCCCCCTACAAACTTAAGGTAATTGTGTAGCTTGCAAGGAAATATTCAAATGATTCGTCACTTCATCGCGCAATTATCCGACAAGTGCAAGCCATTCAACCATATCTTACAAAAGGGGGTCACATTCAAATGAAATCAAGAATGTCATACAACATGTACATGTAACAACCCTCCACAAGTCTTCTATTTCTAAGAAGACCTCTCATGATGATGTGGACATCAATTTTGTTCAAACAGAGCCTTATGAGTCTTGGTTTTTCCAAATCAAAGATTATTTACCCCATGCTAGAAAGAGGACCTTCAAACAAAAAGCTACAAGATAAACCCTCTTGGGGGACATCCTCTACAAGTGTAGCTATGATACTTGTCTAGAACCACACAAAGCCAATCATGTCATCTTTACAACTCATGACGATACTTGTGGTGGCCATTTTAATGGAATCACCATCACTAAGCACATCTTGTGCATGGGTTACTATTGGCCCACCATGGAACACAATTTCTAAGCATACACCAAGAAATATGTGAAATGCCAACAACACACCAATTTAACCATTTTACCCTCACAAGCTTTACATCTCATCCAATCCATGTGGCCATTTTCCTAATGGGGTCTTGAACTTGTAGATAAAATCACCTCTACATCATCAAGGAAACACAAATTCATTATAATAGCAATGGAATACTTTACCAAGTGGGTCAAATTTGTTCCCCTTTTCTAAACGATAGGTCTCAAAATTATTGAATCATAGTGCATCACATCATATGTCGTTTTGATATTCCCTCTAAAATCATCTTTGACAATGGTACATCATTCAAGAATAAGGAGGTTTGAGTAATGTGTGAAAAATATAACATCCATCATAGTTTCTTGACTCCTTACTATCCTCAAGGTAATGGCCAAGCCAAAGCTACCAACAAAACCATTTGCATCATCTTTCGCAAGATGGTTGCAAAGTCTCATTGTGATTGGCACAATCAAATTCATCTATCACTATGGGCATACAGAACAAGTATTTGCACACCCACTGGGGCAAATCCCTTCTCATTAGTCCATGGCATTGAGGCCATTATGCCCCTAGAGTTGGAAATTCCTTCTTTACAAATTTTGTTGCAAGAATTCATTAATGATGACATCACATGCCAAGCTTATTTAGACTAGCTTACACTTTTTGCTAAACATCAAATAAATGCTATTGAACATGTTTGAGTTTATCAAGATCATGTTCAACGTGTGTACAATAAAAAAGTCCATGAGCATGAATTCCAAGTTAGGGACCTTGTGCTAAAAGAAAATTAATAGAATCCAAATCAACCATACCACTTGTGGGATAGATTTGCTCCTAATTGGATGGGCCCTTACATTATCAAACAAAAATTTAGTTTTAGAGCTTACAAGCTTGCCAATCTCAAAAGAATAGAACCCTAGCCCCTCAATATCATCCATCTCCATGCTTTTTATACCTAACATTATCAAATAAGGATCTTAAATTCTTGTACATTCTTATTCAAAAATGACAAAAACAAAACAAATACAAAATCAAAATACACAAAAACAACAACAAATACATTCAACTGTAATGTTCAAACCATTCTTCTAGTTCTCATTTCAAGCACTTAACATAAGTGCCTCAAGGATTCTCTATTCAATTAGCTCCTTTCTTATTTATCTTTTCTTCTCTTCTTCCACCTTTCTCCACTTCTTTTTTCTCATTCTCTCACTAAGACCCATATCAATGTTGTATGGTCATGCACAAGGAGCTACATACCTTCAACCAGTCTTATTTCTTCTCCTTTCTTTTTCTCATTCTTTTCTCCTTCCCTAACTTTATTTTCTTCTTCCATATTTTTTTTCCACAAGTCCCATGGCAATGTTGTATGATTACGTGTAAGCAACTACATACCTTTGACCGGTCCTTTCTTTTCTTTTCCATTCTTCTTTCCTTCCACTATCCCTTTTTCCAACCTCTTCTTTCTATTCTCCTTCCTCTTATTCACATTATTTTATCTTTTCCTCCTATTCTATCGTAAGATTTTACATTTCTTCCACATCATCTTTTTTCATTTCACTTATTTAATATTCATGCGTAAGTAACATTCAGATCATAGTGTGCATATTTAGTCACCTTTTGGATATGTGGATACGTGTTGATCAATCTAAATTGGCATAATTAATCAATGACATGATCATCGCATATGTTTTTTCATATCTATATGCATTATGTTTGTAGCATTGTAATGTGTCTAAATATACTATGTTGTTCGTTGTCAAGTTGTCTTGTCCATCATGTTGCATATAAGTATATTTGATCTTTTGGACATTAGTCCATAAGCATATACTAGTTTCTGCAATTATCATGATGTCTCATTCCATCCTATTCTTAGGTTGGTTGGTAATAGAAGTATTTTATATTATTCAGCCATTGTTAGTTGATCCAATTAACCTTTATCGAATGTCATTGAGTTCTAAAGTGATTTTAGGCTTCCTTGACTGACTTGAGTTATTTCTTGGACCAATCACATATCAAACATTAAACAAATTTTGAGCTTAGGGAAGACAAAACCTTGTGTAATATTGCCACAAAGTGAATGTTTTTTTGCTCATATTATTATTTACATGATCGAAGCCTAAGGATCCAAAAAAGATAAGTTACAAAAAAATAAAATGAAAAAAGAACAAAACAAAAAACAAAAAAAGAGCATTAAAAACTCAAAAGCAAAAGAACAAAAAAAAACTACCAACAAATTGTCCTTGGTTTCCTCAAGTATTTTAGATGCCTTCACCAGGGCTATAGACACTTGGTTGGTAGTGGAGCAACATTGATAGATTGTGGAGATAACCTCCATCAAGGCTATAGACATTTGTCTGGCAGTAGAGTATACCTTTCAAGTGGCAACATGTCTATCATATTAAAAACATTTTTATAGACCACTGCATGCTTGTGGATGAGCTAGCTTATATTGGCTAAGCTTACAATTGGTTAGTCCAACCTCACTCAAAATAGAAAAATGAACATCATTGCACACACTCTGGTCCATGATAAGCTTAATATTATTCGAGATGGTTAAGATTTCTATATGATATCGATTGAAAAATTAATGAGTTTGATTATTCAAACTTAGGTGTTTGAATTTTCAAAAATTCTTCTAACATCCAAAATCCCTAGGAAGTAGAAAAAAACAACATCATGGCTAGTTTCACCTATCAATAGCGTTATATTCAAATCATTACTCCAATGTTCAATCGTCATGGTCTTATATCCATTATTCATAGTCATTAAGTTAATGACAAAACCATTATTTTCACAGGTCTAACTATGTTCCATATTAGACTTACATTCATCATATACATTACATGTTTGCCTATCTTATGTTAACATGTTTGTATGACAACCAACTTGTCATTAATTAATTAAACCATTCGTGATTGTGAAATTCAAATTCATACATCCAAAAATTTGATTAATCAAACATATATGAAGTTAAACTATGCATTTACGCAACCATACATTTCCATTCATAACATCAACCATATCAAAATGAATGCCACATATCATATCACATATATCTAATCGCATGCACCAATGCATCATTACATTAAATCAATCTCATAAAAATACATCACATAGCAATAACACAATAAAGGTACATCATATTGTAAATTCTCATCATGTATATATAAAAAATTATGAGTACATCATCAAAATTATTGTAGGCTACATCATATATGCATCTATATATGTTGCATTGTACATCATGATACTCACCTCATACAAAAATAAAGCTCTACAAAAATGGTAGCCCATCTACCACACCAAAAAAATCACCCTTGCTTATCACTAAGAGTCTCCCCACTCCCCTTCTATCCTCTAGTTCCCTCACCACCCTACGTCGATGCTAATCCCCCTACCTAATATGTTGCTAGATTCGTGAAATGCGACATTGTTAGAGTCATTGATGTGCTCCTATGTTTGTGACAAGATCTAAAACTTGAGCAAGATGGAAGAGTTAAAATCTAAATAATCAATGCATCCTCACAAACCATCACTCTATCCTTCTCCTGCATATAGGCTCCCCTATGCTCATCCTAGGCATGTTGTAGCTCTGCGACCTTTGCCTATAAAGCTACCATATCACCTTGAGCTCTCAATCACTCTACCTCCTCTTAGAGTCTATCCCTCTCTATAAACACATCTCGCTCTCTCTAAGATCCTCCCTCTCTACTTGGATCCTATCCTACTCTACAATCAATGTGTCTAATCGCTCCTAGAGCCTATCTCTCTCTATTATCACTCCATCCCTCTCTACAATAGTTGAGTCTCTCTCGCTCTGCAACCTCTCTTTCTCCACAATCAATGTATCCACTCACCCCTGAAACCTTTCTCACTCTACTAAAGTAGAGTCTCTCTCACCCTATAGTCCCATCCTCTGTAGTGCCCAGACAACCTCCTAATATTCCATTCGTGCATCCACCTATTGAACCCTATCCCTCAGCATCTTAGCCTCATGTATGGTATCCATCACATCCCCCACTATATGCTATTATCAAAATTAGGTACCCCAAAATCTGGTGTTGACCCCTCCATTATCACCCCTAATGGGCCTAATCACACTTATATATGATGACATACTCATTGCCTAAGCGGCTCATCATCATCATCATCATCATCATCATAATCATCATCATTTGCCCCACCAACTACCTCGCTTGCCTTACCAACTACCTCTCCTACATTGCCAGTTGTTGTTGCACCCTCCTCTCTACCCACATCATCCCTTGACACTCTCCTTGGCTGCCATCCTTATGTCACCCACCATGCATCAAACTCTATGATAGTCCATGCATCATCAATATTAGGTATCACTATATTTGCATCCCTCTCTACATACAAAGTATCCACACGTGGTTGAGGCTTACGATCCCCTTTGGCCCTCCAAATTATCATTGGTGGATCAAGCAAATCCTATCACAAACCAAATTTCCTCAACACCCGAGTATGTTGGAAGAAATCCACTTATGTACCCCTACGATTGATAACCCATCTCAATCACCTCACTCAACACAACCCTATCACATCCTCTATCCATGTTGGTGCTCATCTCCATGGTCTCCAATCGATATCCTCAGGCCTCAAACTCTCAAATTTACCCCAATAGTATAGGGTATCTCCCTCATGAGGCCTTCTCACCTACCTCTCCTTGTTAGTGTGTCATCTCAATGCATATGACACATCCTCCACCGTCAACCTATGAGCCTCATAAGGCAATCCTAACAACATCGCCACTACTATATGCTCCCATGCCCACAACTAAATCAACAGATAACAACTAAGCCCTGTCCTCTTAGTCATCCTCATATCGTGTAGCTCTTTGTAGGTCTGAGCTAGTAGCATAGATTACCATGCATATCTAATTGACCTCTTCAATAGATCACAAACAATACCCAATAGGTTTCATGGGAAGCTCACTCTTAAAGAATATGACAACACATAGCTAGAGATAAGTATCATCGCTAGTGCATGCCTTAGTGACAATACCTGCATATGATAGTACAAATCATATAATACATCACCACTATGCATGTTTACTACTCATCATCCAAGTCTAAAGTCCCTATGCATCATTGTCCCCTTATGTTGACTACTTATAGCTATGATAGTACAACCCTCTATTTGTAGTCGATATATCCTGTATATATCCTCCAAAGTAATAGCCATTTTCCCTATTGAGAAATGAAAGGTGTTCCTATAGAGATCTTAGTGCTCACATAATGTTGATAGGTATAAATGATCACAATGTATGGTTACCATCTACATGGTCCCATAAAACCCTACTACCCTCAACCAATCTAGGCCATTCGCACTCCACACCTCTTTAATATCATCAATGAGCGACCTAAAACAGTGCCTCGACTACAACATCTTGACCTGCCATCATTCTCCCTTGTCATACATCATTCTTCCATAAAAAAAATCATAGGGATTCGTATGGTTATCATAACCGTATAGACCCATACAGTCAAGCAAGAGAGGGTAGTTTCAAATACCCATTTGCTCAAAAAAGACATTGTTCAATAATTTTTTTGAAAAACATTAAAAAAATACACTAACGCATAATGCACACACTCACATCGCAAAACGTGTCAAAAACAACAAAAATGTAAGCAAGCAAACAAAAAATCAAATCTGCATACACATCGCTCACCTACAACATACACATCATTTCTTTCTAACTTATCCTATATTTATATGGTTGAATCCAAAAGTAGCTAAATCAAAGATCTAGGAGTAGATGATACCGCCAACACTTACAGGAGCAAAATATTAAAGAGATCTCAAGGGAATACCAGCAAAAGCTGCAAGATCAAAGACCTTGGGAAGGTCTCATCAAGCATCCAAAAGGCTAGGAGAGCATGACTAAAGAAATTCTCAAATGAGAACTCACTGGAGAAATCCACTACCAAGGAGAAGCCCCTGATAGTGAAGGACTTGGGACAATTATCGCCATCCGACAACAAGCCCAAGAGAAGGAGAATTTGGCAAGGAGTTCCAAATAAAGAAGGAGAATTTGGCAAGGAGTGCCAAATTTCAGAAGAAGAATCCAATGAAAGACCTCAAGACATTCAAAATCTTGAGAAGAAGATCCTGCTTGAAGTTAGAATTTGATAAGAAGACTTGAAGATAGAAGAAGCTCATCAAATCTAGGAGATTTGAAGATTACCTCTCATAGCAAGAAGGCATCACTTTAGAGATAGAGACTTCTCCAAATCTACAACAGAAGGAGATCTCAAGAGGAGAACAAGCCACCAAATCTTAAGCTCATGAAAGAAAGTTTGAGACCATCATTTGGTGAAGAAGGAGATGTTCAAAATAGTCTACAAATAGCTGCAAAGTCCTACTCGAAGCAGCAACTTGGTGATCTTAGATACCAAGATCCACATCCTCTATAGAAGTGGAAAAAGGATCTATAGAAGGTTATAAAAATATATGCAACTACTGGTGCTAACTCATTAATTAGACTAATTAGCAGATTCATTAGAGCACCTTATCTAGATTAAAGTTACATGAAGAATAAGTAGATTACATTCTTCAAAAGTGCAAAAAGAAAAAGGTTCTTTTTAAGTTTCATTTGCACATTAATTAGGAGTTGATTAGATTTAAGAATTATATCTATCAACTACCTATCATCTACTTTGGAAATAGAAAAGAAGACTAAGCCCTACAATATTAGTTGTAGTGAATTTGCAGAATAACTCTTGAAGATTCATTTTAGGTTATTCTTGATTAGTTGCAGTAAATTGATTAAGTGCATTATCTTGAGAGTTGATTAGAGTGAATTATCTGAGGTGTGATTATTGAGTGATTAGGTGCATTATTTTTAGCTAAAAAAAATATATTTATTTCACTATTAAACTACTCTCAAAAAAAATTAGTTTTGTGTTCTTGAAGGGCACAAAATCTGATTTTTATAAAGTTTCTAAAAAAAATTGAACAAAAAAATCAGCCGGGGGCAAAAAAACCACAAAAAAAAAAAACAAAAAAAAAAAACAAAACAAAAAAAGAACAAAAAAGCTTCAAAAAAAAAAAAAAATAAAATAAAAAAAAAAAAGCTGCTATCTACTATTATCTAAGCTTGGATTTATTATCAAAGTGTCCACGAAAAAAGGGGAGGGGGTAAAAAAAAAAAAAAACCCCCAAAACCCACAAATGGGAGAGAAAAAAAAAAAAAAAAAAAAAAAATATAAAAAAAAAAAAAGAGGGAGAAAGAGGGGGGGGAGAGGGGGGGGATTTACTAAAAAAATTATTTTTTTTTTTTCTTTTTTAATCTTATTTTTTACAGCCCAAGAGCATATTTGAATGTGTCTCCAAAAGGTACAATATCTACAGGAAAAAGCAGCCAAGAAAGGCCGAATGTAAGCACTCTTCTTCCCAAGCAATATGAGTCACTCAAAGGGCTCATCTTGGATGAATAAACCTGCAAAAATAAAGCCCACAAGAGACTATTGTCAAAGCTACATTTATGTAGATAAAAGAGTGCACATATACCAACGTGAGATGGACAACATCCACATCTATCAACGTGGGACAAACAACATCTACACTGCAAAGAGAAGGCATCTACTTCTACCAATGTGAGACGGACAACATTCACATCTATCAATATGATATGGACAACATCTACACTACAAAGACACGCAATAATTAATACGTTGGAGGTATAGAAGATAAATAACAAAGGAGCTACATTCAAAACCTTAAACTTGGTGAAGATCCTCCACCAAAGGAAGCATCAAAATCTCTATTCAAGCTCCATAGTGTCTCATAAATCCACCTATAGAAGATAAGTTTGCTTGTTGCTCAAGAAACGTAGCAAAGCAAAGGAATGGTATATGAAAAGACTTAAGGAGTTATAATAATCTCCTTGGAAGACATTATGGTGAAGGACTTCATGTAGAGAGTGTGAATGCCACTTGGCATCAATCTTCTAAGGCACATACATTACAAGAACGTCGACTCTCAACGCTCAAGCATACGTTACAAGAACTTTGACTCTCAATGCTCAAGCATACGTGGTGATACTTGTTATTCTCCTCAAGTCCCACACGAGTGAGCAGACATTACAAAGTGACTAGAGGTATTGAACAAGAAAGAGTTATAGAGAAGTGTTGAGTGATAATTTTTCCCAATTGCAAAACCACACTCACAGTTATAATTTTGATTAGAAAACCCTCTCTTGCAAAGAAATAGAAATTTCTCCAAGGTTCATTTTACTTAATGTGTGCTTGTATGCTTGTGAAAATGTGTCAAATAAGTGCTTGGAATACCTTAGTGATTTGCAAATTACTGTTAACAAGGGGCCTATGTTGGTATTACTTTATTATGTTGTGCTATTGATTGTTCATGAATCTTAAAAGAAAAGAAAATGTAAATGTGATCGGCCCTCATATGACCATGATGAAAAGGTGATTTAATTTTTTGTATCTTGAAGTATTTTAGATAGATTTTATCTTCTTTTGTTAAGCAGATTTTAACAAATTTTATTTGCTAAACTTTGCTTTAAGCATGAAAGGAAAGATTAAAATCTATCTCTAAAATGTGAATCTTGAATGATGATTGGATTCATTTTAGCTTGCTTTGAGCATGAAAATAAAATAATCTACATGACTAACTTTGAAAATGTAGTAGCCTTTGAAATGTCATATAAATTACCCCTCTTTAATGAAATTGTAATTTTCATAAAGAGAAGTTAATTTATTGCTTGAAAAACAAAAGTGTCAAGCTTGGAATTTGTCTCTCCTTTAAAATGTGAAATCATGTAAAGCTTTGAAAATACAAAATTCCTTTTAAAATGTGAACTTTATATAATTTTTAGGAATTTTGAATTTCCTTCAAAATAAAATAGAAATGACTTAAAATAAAACATTAAAGCTTAATCTTGGCATCTATGCATCTCTTTTTTGGATTTTATTTTTATTTTTAAATTTTTTATTTTATTTGATGAAGTTAAAAAAATGAAAAAGGGTAGGGTTAGAGAAAAATAAAAATAAAACTTAAAAATTCTTGAATATGGACCAGAATATGGAAAATGAATAAATAAAAACTACAGAACCCTAATCTGGCCCATGTTGTAGAAAACATTATATTCTAAATACAAAACACAACCAGGTTAGACCTGCATTCACACAATCTAAAATCTGGTTATGGCGAGAGTCTAAGGGGTAAAAAACATGCATTAAAAATATATAAATGATGCTACCTTATTCAAGCATAAAACACCATTAAATAGTTCTAAAGCATGTGGAGAAAAATATATAATAAAATATTTATTTTATTCAAAACCTCCTTTTCTGCATACAAATGTGAAACCACACCATTGGCAACAGTTTGAGAGCCTTCCAATCTTCTTCCATGCTTCCTATTCCAAAAGTTACAGCCCCTATTTTTTGAGTTTGCATCTGTTTTCAACCCTCCCAGTTGTGTCCATTCGTTTCATTTTCTTCTTCGTGTTTGGGCTCCTAATGCTTCCTTTTTGCTTGCTTGGTAACGACTATGTATTCTTTTCTTTCTACTTGGATACCTAACGTCTTATGAGGTAACGCTTTTCATTTCTCCTCCCTTGGCTTACCATGAGCATGAACATGAGGGCCAATGTTGGTAATTGTGTTGCATTATAACAACCTGAAACAACTACCACTACGTATAATCTCGAAATGAAATTTCCCCTGCATAATTTGCACTTACCCCCTTCACGTGAATAGTTCTACGTCCAAAACGTACGTCGATGCAAACGTGGCTCAACCTTGCTTGGGAACTTGATTGATATTGGTTTGTCTTATTAAAGAGATGGTCTGCATTAGTAACTATTCTGAGCTATAACAACCCGAAATGGTCCCTTCAAATATTACCTCTTTGCACAAAATTAACCTGTCACTTTGCTCTAAATATAACATAACGAATGCAGCCACCTGAGTAGACCACCCATTCTACAAAAATGACATGGACTTAATCCATGATCACATGCGCAACCACCGACTGCCTTATCTCTGACATCACCGACGATTTTTAAATATTTACACAGAGGATGCACAACACCAACAAAAGGAAAGCAAAGTGATGAAACTTTAGAACCATCTCTACTATGAAGGCTACATTTTGAACCAGCTTTTCAACACGACAATAAAAACGTGCACACACGCTTAGGAAACTCATTTCGATAGAAATTTAGAATTTGATGTAACCCCCTAGTGAGTTTCAGAGCTACTCCTCCACATGGACATCCACGGGTATGTCTACTCCTGCAGTCCACCAACTAGATTTCAGTGACTCCTTAGCGTATATATGTGCATTCTATAAATTTCCACTATGATCTTTAGGTGTTACACGATTGTACCGATAATTTCACCTCCCTGTTTGGAAACATCCTATAAATAATCGATTATGGTTGTGGTCTACAATGACGAATTCATCGTCTACCATTTGCTATTTTAGGGCAAGGTATTCGGACAACCGAGCGAGAGGCTAGAGCACGATGGTGTAGTACCTATCCTAAAATAACTCTACAACTGTAATTACTTCTCTGGCGACGTATTCCAAATTTATCACACATCTGACAGGTTAACTGCCATTATCACTGGATAAATGCAGTAGAAATCATGCATAAATTCATGATATCTCGATACTATTCTAAATCCGCCATGTTCAAACATAACCACCATAATGCTAGACCATGGTTTGTGGGCACAAATCCACCATGATGTTCAAGAAATGAAGACTCGTTATTGTTTGTACCTTTTGCATATTCTACTTTACACCGTGGTGTCAGAGTGGTAGATTCCTATGTTTCGTCAAGATTTTCCAAAAACATTTGCACTAAATGCATGGAGGATGAGACCTTTTATTCCATAGAGTTTTCAGCTTTCAACGTGGACTGACGAGTAACCTGGTTGGCGGCCACATCTCACGTGTTGTCTTCATGTCCCTGTGTATGCCACTACTATTATATCTGCATTGTATTGTTCTTAATAATCATTACCTGCTCTCGATGACGTGATAGACCTCCTTTGCACTACTGCCATGGATACATAATCCATGTATTTCCTCTTCCCTCTTTGCTCAGAATACGTTATTGTTATTGTGAACCATCAACTACAGACATTCACTCTAATTGTTAAGAGGCAGAGATATAAAGCACTTTACTTGGAATTATTTAGCAGGGTGAATGTTATCCATAGAAGCAAATATCCTGCACCAAGAGCTACCATTGCAACGGGACTATCTATCCTGTCTACGTTGTCAACACTTCATCGTTCGTGTCCTCGGTGTCCAAGCATGAGTCATCGCCATGTGGGTCCCCATATTCATTATCGGGTCCTTAAGGTCTCCCCTGCTCTGTCTAGGTCAGCCCTATTGCACCATCCATCACGGTCCGATCTCATCATATGTCCAGGTCCTCTTTGGGTCCACAGGTCCAAGTCGTTGGCTATGCCAGCACGTCCGCCACCTTTTTTACCTAAAATATGACCAACACTCACTAAACTATATTGGTTTAAATAAATATCATGGTCCAAATGACCTATAAATGATACCATAAAGTAAAGTAAACAAAAAAAAACATTATTTATTCATTTCATTTCATTTATTTATTTATTTATTTTTATTTTTGTTTTTTATTATTTTTTTATTTATTTGAGATTTGATTTAATCAAATTTAAATGTTTGAATTTAAATTAATTAATTTCAAATTTTTGCACTAATTAGATTCAAACATTTAATTTAACCCACATTACAAACCTAACCAAACGTAAGAACTAAGAAAGAAAATGAGCCTATTGACCTAACCAAAATACAAAACACTCTACAAGAATTTTAAAGGAAAAATGATCAAAACTATCACTCACAGACAACCAAAATTCCCAAAAAACCAAAATTTTAAGGTAGGTCCCCAAATTTGGGGTAAGTTGTGCAATGGTTACAACAAATGGTGACTCTACTAGGAAATGCTCCTGAGCATTTCGGGTGAAGAACCCAGTTCTAAAAACAAACAAACCAAAGATCATAAAATAAACCATCTAGTAACCTCCAAGAAGGTGGGGTAGATAACTTCAAATGAAAACACATGAACCCTTTGCTTTAGCTTAGTGTGTGTGTAAGTGATTTCATTTTGCATTCTTGAAAACCATCCGGATTCCATCACCTATTTGCATTAAGGCTATAGAGTGTTACTTATTAAAATGTGCCTCTACATTGCTCCACTACTAGCCAAGCATCTATACCCCCAGTGGAGATGACCTCAATCTCTTCTAGACCTTGCTCTACTACCAACTAGGCATCTATAACCCTGATAGAGATTGTCTGAATCACCGAGGTGTCTAATTGATACTTTGCATTGCTTTCTTTATTTTTACTTTGTCTAGACATAGCCCTACTACCAGTCATGCATCCATAGCCCCGATAAAGATTATCTAGACTTTGAGAATGATTTGGCATGTTTTCCTCTTTTTTTTTATTCGGCCTCATATTGTCCTGCAAAACTTGTACTCCACCTGGGTTAGAGACCACTTAAGGCTAAATGTGGAGTTTATAAAATTTTTTGCCTTAATTTGCAAACCAAAATGATATCATCCTTCAGGATTCCAAGGCATATCCCTTAATATGATGTGTTCATGTGTAGCTTTAGCAAAATGATTCAATGTTCCAACATTCACTATCTTAATCCCAAGATCTATGAATGATTACTAAACAACTTCATCCCCTTTTCCTTGATCCACATAATTCCAAACTAGGCAATCCACCCTACATGACAAAGGAACACAAAAAAAAATAGTCAAGAGGCCATAAATTAGTAGCTACCACACAACACCACCACAAATCAAGGGAATGAACCCAAAGCGCACTTCTTGCAAACATGAAAAATAAAACTTGAAGATAAACCAACACCTAACCTAATGCAAACTAACAAGAAAGTAAAAAACAAAATGATAAAACATGGGATTATGCACAAAAGCACCACACAAAGAAAAGCTAAAAGCGAAATCATAAAAACCCAAAAGCTATATACAATAATATACAATAATGTACAAGATGATGCAAAATTTAGGCTATCACTTCCCTGGATCCCAAACACGATTACCACAATTTAAAAGACATCTACCATGATATGCATGCCAAGCTTTACAGAAATCCAACCAAAATAAGATTAGGCCACACAGTATAAAAACTCTTCATTTGTCTCTCTCACCCTACCAATTTGATTCAATGGTATTAGCAATTCCAAGTTGATATTTTGATTCATTAAACTTGCAAGCGAATACATGGTTTTCAAATATCTTTTGCTCATTTAATAAAGTGTAAAAATCACAAACATATAAGCTTTCTTTCAAATAAGAGGCTATTTCTAAAAATTTTGAAGACAAGTCATCATTTATATCTTTAGGCCAATCTTACTTATGCAACAATTTGCAAGCATCTAGGATATCTACTAAATGAGGATCATTATAAGTTTCTCCTTCCCTATTTTTATTTTGTACAGAAGCTTTTGAACAACTACTTAGAGCATCATGATAAGATTTTGAATTAGTAGAACTTGCAGTATCAATGTTGCATGTAGATTAAAAAATATCTTCAAGATATTATTCACTTAATTTTGTCTTCTTTTTTAGTAGTTCTATCAATCTCTTTTGTTCTACATTCTCATCTTTGTAATGTTTATGTGTGAGCAATGCCATGTATAATATGCTCACAAAATCTAGAGGAAGTGAAATATCATTTTTCTCATTGGGAATCATTTCATTGAGACATGCTTGAAGATAGCATTCCATAGAGTCAAAATTATTGTCTAAAGCTTCACTATGAAATATTTTTGAAGCTACGTCTACTCTTTCTTTGGATTTCATGAGTAAATTCATGATCCCAATTTTTATAGCACTGGATTTTTCATTTCTGAAGGAATTTCTATTAATGCTTGATGAGTTATTTGAAGTAGACATCCTTATGACTCCCTTAGTTTAAGATATAGAAAGCTTTGATTTGATAAAACCTTTTGTTAATTCTTAGATTTTGTGGACTTCCTTATGTCTCTCTAATGATGAGAGTTCACAAACCTAATAAGATTTTAGGTTTTGAAGGAAGCTTACATCTATCCAATGAATTTAGAACTTGATGATTTTTGATGGATGCTAATATTACAAAGTTTTGTAGAATGCCTTATGACTCCCTAGGATGTTTTGGATAGGATATATAATCAATATAGTGCTTTTGTAAATTATAGTTCAATTTTGAGTTGATTTTGTGAAATTTTGTAAACACCAAAATCAACTTTTTATCTCCTTATTACTCCTAAGCACTATTTTCAATTATTTGAAGAGGTTTTGAAGTTAGATTTATTTTTCCTCCTTTAAGTTTTTTGAGACAACACTATTATAAAAATCCCAACCTTTGAAATTTTTTAATAAACCTCTTTAAATACCCCTTTTGGTTGATTTTAATGTTTTCTAATTTCCAATTCCTAAATTTGATGTTGTACTCCTTATAACTCACAAATTTGGAAAGATTAAATAATAATATTTGCAAGTAATTTAAATTTCAATAATAACCCTTATTTCTCCTTGATAAAATTTTGTAAATATTAACAAATCTGAAATAAGCTTGCATAATAAATCTCTAATGCTGAATATTGCAATAGAAGATAAAATGTTCCCTTATAACTCCAAAAACCTTATATTAAAAGTAAGCTAAAAATCAACCTTTACCTTAATAGTCCTTCAATGTTGTGCGTCGACAGATTCGTAGCTATGTGTTGTGTAGCGCTCATGGGCAGTCAAAGCCCTCTTTGACCATCGTTGATTCACTCCTTGATTGGCGATCCTTCTCTTCAACAACTGACATCGAAAGATATATTGAAATATGCTTTGTAGGGCTTCTCCGAATGCAAGCATTGTTCGCTCGTTTTATGACAACATCTTAAATGTTTTTCTTACATCGTTGAATGGTGTATGGCTTGAAAATAGTCATTTTATTTGAGTAAGCCTCAATTCTTAACTCTATTTGACTTCTCTCTTGCTTCGCTCTACTGCTTTCTACTTCACACTATTGTATTCTACTTTGTTCTCCAAGATCGACATCTTAAGTAAGATGGGCTTCGTGACAAGTTTCACAAGAAGCGTTACAAGATAGGTGTCTTCAACATACCTTTGGCAATGATGAGGTTGGTGGTAACCTCCAAAGATCTTAACTCCCTCCAAACAAATGTAACTCCCTTTAGGTGAGCGCTTGGGTCTTCATGAACATTGGGAAGCTTAGAGAATTTGTGCCAAGTGGAACTCAAGGCTTGTGCATGCAAGCCTCCTTTCTAACGCTCCAAAGATAAGCTTACAACCCTAATTCTTCCTTTATCTTTGTATCCTACATGATCTTGCTATGTTTCTTGATATGCAAGCTTCCTTTTGCACGTTGGGTTGGTGAGGATGACAGACGACTATAGCTGGATTGCTTCATGGTTCTATGGCACACTTTTGAGCTTTCCTTTTGGTGGACGTTCACTTCAATGGATGCCTTAGGTATAGCTCTTATCTCTGCATCTATTTTCAGGTTTCATAGCTCGTTTTAATGCCAATTTGTTCCCTTCTTCAGTGCTTGAAAAGTAGTGTTGGTTATAACAACCAATAGGTAGCCCTTTTGATTTATCTTTTACGTAGATAACCTGCCACTGAATGCTTCCATTTTTTTATGTAAGCATGAATGATAATACTTTCTTTTAATGGCTCCACTATTGCAGGTGATGCATTGCTTATAGGGCTGGATTTGATGGAGGAAAAGAACTCTTGGACGTGTGAGCTCTTCGGTGGCTCCTTCCTCTTATCACAAATATGTTGATCGTGTGAGCTCTTTGGTGGCTCCTTCCTTTGGCCACAAATCTACTGGATAAAAAATTCCTTACTACCCCCCTGTAAATAGTAATACTTTTGTTCTTCCAAGGAACAAAAGAGGTGCCTTTTGTAATAAGTAAATCTTGCACCAAAATAAAGAATTTTTTTAATCCTTATTGATTCTTCTTCTTTGGATGATAGTCAATCCAAGCTAATGAAATGTTGTTTTGAATAAGAATTCTTGCACTATGTGCTGAAAAAGAAACCCTTATATTCTCCTTGAGTCTTGAGACTTCCAAGGTCTCGATTTAAGGCTTCCTTCAAGGACATCAATGTTAGTTTTCTACTCCACCTTTTTGCTTGTAATGGTGGCTTCTTTTGGCCACAAAAGTGCTGCATATTTTTTGTAGTTTTTGTGATTTTTAACAACACAAACTAATTGAGAGCAACTAGTTAAAAAATCAACTAGAATGGTGCTTAACAGATGCACTTTAAATGGTAACAATAATTTCACTTTTTTGCTCCACTAATTTCTTAAAAATGCTCTTAACAATTCCATTGCAACCTTTCAAACATAATCTGGAATAAATTCTTGCAAATTTCACTACAAACACAGTTGTAGGATCTAGTCTTATTTTTCAAGATATAAGATAGGTAGTTGATTATAACTTCTGAAATCTAATCAACTCCTAATGTGCAAATGAACCTTAAAAAGTTTTTTTCTCTTTTGCACTTTTGAAGACTATAATTCAATTTTCCTCTTTGCAACTTATGATCTAGTATAAGGTGCTTTAACAAATCTAATAAGTAATCCAATTAATGAATTTACTTGCACCAATAGTTGCTTACCTTTTTTGACAACTTTTGTAGAGGATGTAGAACAAGCTTGTTGCTTTAGATTTCTGCAACTTTTGTTAGCTTTTCCAAAAAACTCATCCTTCACCAAAAAGAGATCTTAAAAATTCTTTCATGAGCCTGGGGTTTGGTGGTTTGTTCTTCTCTAGTAATCTTCTCCTTTTTGATGTGGATTTAGAGGAATATTTATGCCTTCTTGAAAGGCAATCTTCAAATCTCTCGGCTTTGACAAGCTTCTTATGTCTTCAAGTCTTCTTGTCAAATTCTGACTTCAAGCAAGATCTTCTTCTCAAGACTTTGAATATCTTGAGGTATTTTGTATATTCTTTGGCACTCCTTGCCAATTCTTCTTCTCTTGATTGGGCTTGTTTTCGGATGGTGATAATTGTCCCAAATATTTCCCTTATCAGAAAGTTTCTCCTTGATGAAGAATTTTTCCAATGAGTTCTTCTAGGAACTCTTTTGATGATGTTGCTTCAACAACAAGGCTCTCCAAGCCTTTTTCCTTGAGACCTCTCCTAGGTCTTCGATTTTGCAACTACTTTGGTCTTCCTTGAGACCTTCTTTTTCAACTTATGGAATTGAGATCTCCTTCCTGGATCTCTTGATTATGTTGCTTCTGGATTTGAACAGGACTCTCCTAGCCCTTCTCGTCCTTCCAAGAATGGAAGTTTCTTCAATGAGATCTTCACCTAGTCTCTTCACCTTCAAGTTTGCTTCAGGTGTTGGATTGATTCTGAAGAAAATACTCTTCATAACTTTCTTGTAGGAAGTTTCCCAACTCACTGAATCTCCTTTCCCTACAAAAAATGATAAGTATTGAAATCTAAATCTGCTTCTGAATTAGGTACTCTCTTTTGGAGTCTTCTTCAGGATCAAGGCTTCTATGGTCTTTTTTCAGATCAAGGCTTTTGTGGCATTTTTTTTAGATTAAGGCTTTTGTGGCCTTTTTTTAGATCAAGGCTTCTATGGCCTTTTTAAAATCAAGGCTTCTATGACCTTCTTTTAGATCAAGGTTTATGTGGCCTTTTTAGGATTAAGGCTTTTATGGCCTTTTCTACTGTGAAGTTGACTTTATCGATGAAGATCTTCAATCTCCAGACTTCAGTACAACTCTTTCTCCTAGAGTCTTTTCTGTAGTATTCTTCTCTTGCAACAACTAATCTTTGCACTATGAAGGCACTCCGACCTTCGGGCAAAGAAGTTGAAATCTCCTAGCTTTCTATCGTAGGAGGTGTCCCAATCATCCGAGAGTTAGTTCCTTGTAATAAAAGAAACTTCAAGTAATAGTAAACTTTTTAGATCTCTTAGATGAGCTTCACTAGTTGATTCATCAAACTAGTGGATCAAATGCTAAGTCCTTATCTTCACGAGTTTTTTTGTAACTCTGTGGGAAGACTCTGAGCCAAATGAATTTCATAATTTCTCTTTCTAGTCTGTTCTACCAGACAATCTTAAGCCAATAAAATTTACATGCAACGGGTTCAATGGAACATCCAGTTTACAAAAATCTAAGCTATGGTGACTGGCCCTATTTTAACAATAGTACTTTCTCGAAGCTCTCTCTACCACCTTGATTCTTCTAAATATTTTTGCAAGAGGTTGTGCACTATGGCGAATCAGGTTCACAAAAATTCAGGCTCAATAATAATGGTGGTTCTCCTCTCAATCTATAGTAGCTAGTTCTACTGTGATTAGATCTACCGTGGCTCTAATACCAGTGTTAGCTTTTGAGGTAGATTGCAATGAGAGATACCAATGATAGGATGCAAAAATATAAGAGAAAGTAAATTACGAGATTGTAGAAATATATTATAATTAGAAATAATGAAAATGAATACAATATTGTTATGGAGAAAATTGACACTCCATGCAAGATGCTACATGACTACATTATACTCCATCACTAATGGAGTTACACAGTACATTTTCAATCTCTTACAATGAGACCCTTTTATAATGGAAGATAGATTCCTTGGCCAACACTCTACCTAGTTGTACAAGGGACACCTTGCACATTTACAAATTGCACATTGACACTTGTGCATTTATTACAATGCATAAAGTAACTAGATAACTTCCCCATAAATTAATATAATGTCCTAAGTATGTACCTAGGAAGGTACATTTACATGATCCAAATGATGTGATAGACTCTAACTCTAATAATATCACTTTCAAGATTGCTAATAGGTATAGCATTAGAAATTGATAAAATTGAAAGAGACTTTCTTTGGAAAGAATGTGAGGAAAATTTTAGGTTTCCTCTTTATAAGTGGGATAGGGTTTGCAAAGGAAATAATATGGGAGTAGGCTTGTAGAATAACAAACTTATGAGTTTGGCCTTGGGGGTAAAGCTTGGGTGGAGATTATTCAAAGATTAAGGAAACAATTGGGAAAAATATTACTTTAAAATATGTAGGTTCTCTTGATGTAATAAAATTACCCTACCCAAAGGCTCATATTGAACTTCATATCAGATAGTTTGCAATTGATCAAAAAATATATTAAATATTTAGTCAACGAGGGAAATTATACAATTTTTTGGTTTGATGTTTCATTGAAGCCGTATCCTCTTATATTTAACTTAAAATGGAAACCGTTGGCTTAGACATGTCTAACTTGTAAAGGTTAAAAAATCAAAGACGATATTAATATGAGTAACAACTCCAAGTCATGAATTCTTATTAGTAACCTGGTTGAAGGAGAGGAACTCAAACAACTTGCAAATGAACTTCAAAAGATGCTTCAAGAGTTTTATATGTCGATTTTTACACGAAAGGATGAGTTGGTTTGGAATATATTAAAAGATGGTGGATACTTGGCCAAGATGGGATATGAGGATTTAGAGCAATACAAATTTTCTACTCCCCAAGACTTGCCTTGAAAGAATGTTTGGTTAGTAGAGTGTTGAGGATATTATTATACCTTAGGCTTAATTATAAGCCTAAGTTATTATTATTATTATTATCTATTTATTGCATTGTAATACGTGAGGTATAGTATTACCATGTTGAAAATATGTTTTTTATTTGTTAGGATGCTTAGTTAGACTGTTAGAGATGTCTTTTATCTTCTAGCAATTAGTTGACATCCATGTTTAGTAGATTGTTATCTGTTAGTTACAAGTGGTTGGTCTTGCAGGGCAAATTGTTACAACCATTGTAACCATGTGATTCCTTTGTATGCATTATATATTCATTGCACCTAATAGAATAATCAGCTTCACATTGAGTTTCCATATTAGTGGTAATCAGAGCCATAGGATAGATAGGTGACTAGTTTTGTTTTGCTAGTGCACCAAGTCCTAGGGTAGTTGTTGCGAGGATTTGGCTTGGGCCAACCCGTAACATCATTTTGTGAAGCTCCGAAGGTGGTAGAGGGTTGAAAATTACCTCTGCACCGAATACCACTAACAAATCAAAGGATAACCTAACTTTCCTTGTGTGGGTAAGAAATTATTTTTTCTTGTTTGGAGATTGAAGAATATGTCTACTTTGAAGATCAGAGAGAAGAATGGAGGATTTTATGCTACAGATTTGAAGATCAAATTACACCAAGTTTGAGGTCAAGTTGTGGCCAAGAGGAGGTTTATCGAGGAAATAATCGAACAACTATTTAGTGTGCAGGTTCTGGTGGTGGACAAGGGACAAATAAGCAACCCATTACAGAGAAAAATTGGTTTGATTTCCATTTTATTTGTGTTGTTTCTTTAGATCATTTTGTTCCCTATTTAGCAACCCTTTTCACCTTTGCCTTGATCGACTGATTGCTTGGTCGATCAACATACTCTAGGTGGGTGCCAACTTAGCACACCATGACCTAACCTCGATCGCCCCTCCCTTCCCTTATTCCTCCATCCCCTTCCCCTTATCCCTCCATCCTTCTACCTCCCCTTCCATTCGCTATCCACCTCCTACCACAGGACATTGTTCGATCGTCCGTGGACGAGAACGACCATACTAGGCCGACGACAAACATCATCGACTCGATGATGCCAAGCATAGTAGCCTTAGGTGACTTTTAATAGCCCAGGATGGAGCTACTCTCCCTACCTTGACTTGCATAATGATTTCGCAAATGCACAGGCGGATCGCAGTGACGATCAATTGTAGAAAAAACCAATGCAGCACGATGAGAAAATTTATTTTTTTCCTAAGGTATATAAATAGACCAATCACGAAGGATATTCAGACCTAAACCAGTGCTCAATCCCTGATAGACATGTGGAACTGTATAATTGCTCAGCCAATATTCGAGCACACTTATCCATCGATGGTGATGATTTCCAACCAACCTATCAATTTTTGACGTGTTTTTCAATAAAAAAATTGAGTCCCAACGATCGCAAATTAAAATTCGATGTCCTCCCAGTGAAATTCTTTGTTTTTGGTGATTTGTAATGATTGCAATCATTGAGAAAGCATGAAAAACTCTTTATAAATGATGTTCGAGACATTTCGGTGTCCCTCGGGTTGGATTTTTGATGAATTTCTAGACGATGTCGACATTTTCGATGGGAGAAATTCACGTTTTCGATGAATAAAATCAGATTCATGGTGATGCAAACCAGCTCCGCAACATTCTAGTGAGAAGAAACCAAATTCCTATGGTAATCGATATTTTGCGATAACTATTTCAATTTTTCGATGGTAATCGATGTTTTGTGGCAAATATTTCAGTTTTCGGTGGTTCAGTTGTCTTTCGACGTCGACTAGCATTTTTTGGCAGGCAAGTCATGTTTCAGGTGCTCGTTTGTTTTATTGTAGGGGAATTATCCCACATCGGGCGTGCAAAGGCCCGAGTGAGATTTATAAGGGCCAACGTGCCCCTACCTTAGTGACCACCTTACGATGGTCACCCACTGATCGTGGCTTAGTGTGCACGCTAGAGCACCTAGTTGGCACCGCATGCAATTTGAAACTAGCACCGGTTGGTGGTGCGCACGGTGGTGACCGTTGGACGATTTGACCATTTCGAATTTGATTATTGGCTAGACCGTTGACCTTGTCGTGGATTTGACTTGCGCATAGTTGACTTCTTCGGGAAGTTGACCGCACCTTCGAAAAATAATATTTTTACTGTCGTCAACAAATTTTTCCCATCGATTTTCAAAAATTCAAAATTCAAATTTTGGCACCAAGACAAAAAGGTGAAACTTTTCAAATTTTTGCAAATTAGGCCTTATTTTTTTACAATTTTCCTCGATTTTTGCAAAATTTGGCCTTATTGTTTTGCAAAAATTCATAATTTTACTCCATTAAATCAATTTTGTTGTATAAAAGGGTGAAATTGTAAAATCTAGGTGCTTAATTTTTGTTTACCACTAGAATTGAAGGGTAAAAATATGGTTTTTGCCATTTTTGTAAAAGCACTAGATTTATCCCTTTTGTAAATTGGAAGGCATTTTTGTAAATTTAGGCAAATTGTGCATTAGGAAACCTTACAAATTGTTTTTAAGAGCCTAGATAGTTCTTGCAACCATTTTGGAATCCTCCTAGTCTGGCATATACACGTAATCAAATGGTTGTTGACCTCAAAACAAACATGGAAAATCTTACTATTGTAGTAGATATTTTGGCAGATAAAGTGAAAGATATTGTTGTCCAATTGACTCTTGGTGATGTCAAAATTTATCACAACAATGCCAACAAGGCAAAATGTGAGGTCAAATTGTATGATGGATCAAGGGATCCTGATGTCTTATCTACTTGGCTTTTAGATATGCAAACTTGGTTCACCTATGCTAAATTCCTGAAGATGACCAAGTTGCCTTTGCCACAGTCAAATACACAGGCTTAGCAAAAGTTTTGATTGTAGAAAGACAAAGCCATAATGTTGCCATGACTTGAAAAGAATTGATATAAATTTTGAAGAACACCTTTTTCCCACCAAATTACCAAAGTGACCTCACGACCAAGTGGTATAGATTGAGGCAAGCCTATAGTATGTCGATTGTTGACTACATTTTTCAATTCAATAGGCTAAGGGTGCTTCTTGGTGTGAAATATTCAGAAGAGGATTTGATTAACAATTTCACTCATGGATTGCAAGATCAGATTTTTTAGGAAAATCAAGTTCAATGATTTCCTCACTTTGGATGTGGCATTCAAGCATGCCATTCTTGTAGAGGAGAAAGTTGGTGCCTCTCATAGATCTCGACAGGACAACAGTTCCAAAGGAGCGAATCAACATCAAAAAAATGTGAAGAACAATTCTCATTCTTCCCCTCATTCTTCTTCTCCTCCCACTTCTCCTAAAGTACATTCTTCTTCTTCTCACTCTAAAGATTCTTCTTCCATTCACTCTAAAGATTCTTCTTCTTCTCACTCTAAATATTCTTCTTCTTCAACAATGTATTGTGATTTTTGTAAAAAGCATGGTCATACAAAATCTAAATGCTTTACTTTTGAAAGAATCAAGAAGAAGTCCCTAATTATACAACCTACAAATGAGGAACCATAATATGGTACCATTGTGACTATAGGGACAAAAGAAGAATATCCAACTTTGAAGGGTAAACTAAACAAAGCTACCCTTATGTCAAATATTTTTGCTCAAAGGGATCGTGACTATTTGTTTGTCACTCGATCCCACCTTATGCATGATTTTTATGTGGATTGTATCATAGATAATGACTTGCAGAAGAATCTCATCGTGAGGACCATTGTCGAGAAGTTGAAGGTTCCCACAAAGCCACATCCTCAACCCTATGCACTTGGATGGAAGGATGTAGACTCTACATCTAACATCACACACACTTGCACCTTGAATTTTGCTTTTGGTGATAATTTTGTGGATAAGGCACGGTGTGATGTCACATAGATGGATTATTATGGACTATTACTTGGTAAGCCCTATCAATTTGATAGGGAAAACAATGTATCATGCTAAAAAGAACACATATACCTTGGACTTGCATGATAAAACATTTTTAATACAAAGCACTACACCCATATCAAATTTGATGCTAAGTTATAGGCAAGCTCGTAATGGAGAAAATATTGAAAACAGACAAAGGCAACAGGGTAATGGAGAAAATATTGAAAACAATGAAGTAGTACGATAGATGGATGCATCTGAAGCATCTTCTTTTCTTAGAAGAAATGCTTCAAATATAGTTGTCGTTCAACAGACACAAAGCATATGCAATGAGATTAACATGGAGATGCATCAAGAAAGGACATCGCAGCCTCGAAGAGAAGGAAATATTGAAGGTATAGCAATAAATATACAACAAATTTGAACATATGGTGTGGATTTCAATGAATCGTAGACTATATTTTGACATCAATTAGATAGTCTTGCATCACCATCGATGTGTTATATTTGTGATGAATGCTATCTTGGAATAAACGTGTGTTTGATAGACAAAGGTCCAGTATGTAATAGGTGTCGACAAGAAAAAGGTCCTAATCGATTTTTTGCAGAGAATAATATGGATCCTGGACTAAAACCACCTGAACTTGCGAATTTGACACAAATTGAAGAAATGTTGATAGCCCATGTTAATCGCATATTACAGGTAACACATGCTACGGGAGGCCAATACAAGTATAAATGGCACACAATAAGTTCTCCTCAAGAGGTGAAATAAATTGCTAAGGTATTGCCTCATTCAATAAGTGATTTGCCAATCATTATTGCTAGGAGAAAAGATCAACGTGGTACAAATTATAATTTTACAGTGAATAAAGAGAGAGTATACAAAGCTCTTAAGTATAAGGTTGAGCATGATAAGTTTTATAAGGATGTACAAATTGATGAAAATGTTTTGAGTGAACTCCCAATAGACACCACTACAAATGTCTTTCATAAACTTAATTTTGTCCATATGGAGTTCGATTCTGATATGAATGAATATGTATTTATGGGTCCAATTCTAGAGACTGATGAAGGAAATATAATTGATCACACCACATCAATGGCCTCCAAACTGCCTAATGCTCCGAGGGAGATGGAACTCATTCGTGCATGGGTAAACAACCCTAATGCGGATCCTGGAAGACTTATTGATTGGCCTGGAATTGGAGCATCTCCTATAAATGAGTATGTTACAGAAGGGTTACTGGATATGGCCTTCCCGACATTATTTGCAGATGGAAATTATGATTGGTTGCAGCCTAGAATGAAAAACTTCATCTACATGAATTCATAAAACATCTAATTCGATATAGAGATCATCGTTTTGGAAAACATCCAAGATTTAGATATTTCATGATGAACATGATTATGCGACATCATGCATAGAATTCTTTAGCAGTATTTGTAAAGAAGAGTCTTCAAGACTTACCCATTACAATCAATGAACTGCGTGAACATATGGAAAATATCCCTCAATCCCATCTTGCAGATCGCTTAATGCATTTTGATACATCGTTAAGAGGCACAAGATCTTACTGGACAAAGTGTTGTGCTGAGTTAAATAACTTATTACATCAAATTGGATCACCTACTATTTTCTTCACCTTAAGTGTTGTTGATCTGTATTGGCCCGACCTACATGCATTGATGCCAGGAACTCCACCAATTGATCCTCATGAAGCACAAAAATGGAGAAAACAAAATATTATTGACTATCCTCATATTGTAGCTTATTACATGCATATTCGAAACACCACATTTCGAAAGGAGGTGTTGCAAAAAAAAATGAAAGTAAAAGAATTTTGGTGTAGATACGAATGGCAACATAGAGGCTCTCCACATGTCCATGGTTTCTTATGGTTAGAGGGAGCTCCGAATATGGACAATTTAGATTGGAAAAATGAAAATCAAGTTAAAAATGCACAAAGATATTTTGATAATATTGTGCATGCATGGAATCCTCGAGGAAGCCCTCACCAACGAAATATACAGGTAAATATAAATAACTGTTTAGATTTATATTTATATGAGTTTATATTTAGGTTTTTATTTATATAGTTGTGAATTGCAGGTATTACAAAGTTTTGGTCAACATCCATGTTTGAGAAATACACTATAACTTATGCAAATTTATGCAAATCTAGATTACGAAGAGATTCTCAATCGTGTAGAGCGCCACACGCTATGTAGAGAGGGTGCTTGCTTACGAAAAAAAGAGGGAAGATGGTTTGCAGGTATGTAGAGGTAATTCAAAGTATTTCAACTATTCCACATATACATAAAAAAATTGTAACTAATATCATTTATCTTATTTCTTTTATTTAGGTACAATGCACCATGGCCTCTGAATCTAGAAGGTTCAAAATTATACGAAGATCCTGAAATAGAAGATAAGAAGGATGAACCAACAAGAAATGATGAGCGAGTAAACACACATAATCGTTACATTTTACAGTTATGGAGAGCAAATGTAGATTGGCAACCTGTTCTTTCAAAGCATGCAGTTATAAACTATATTGCCAAGTATGCTGTGAAAGCTGAAAAAAGCTAGAAACTTATCAACAAATGTTGATGCGAATAGCAAATATGCAGAATAATGATGATCCAGCAATAAGAGCATATAGACGTCTTCTAACATAAACACTTATAGAGAGAGATATAGGAGCACAAGAAACATGTCATATGCTATTAGAGCTTCCATTGGTTGAATGCAGTCGAGTATTTGTTCCTCTAAATGTTGGATGAAAAGTATTCAAGGAGGTGGAACATAATGATGAAGATGAGACCTAAAGAGAAGGTAAATATTTAATTGGCGGATATATGCAACGACCTTATAACATGGAAAGTGTTTCACTTATAAATGCAACTAAATCTTGGATATATAATCCTAAGAGAAAAAATGACTTCAAATGGAAAGCTAGAAAAGAAGCAGCTATTGTGAGGGTATTTCCACGATTTATCACCATTCCTGAACGACAATAAAAAAAAATTGTTGAGTTTTGTTGGTCAGAGTTGCTACTTTACAAACCATTCAAAAATATAGAGAGAGATATCGGACTTGATGATGGAAATATCATTTCAAATTGGGAGTCATTCAATTACAACCCATGGCATGTTGAAAGGATAAGTAGGCAAAACAATACAGAAGAACATTATAGTGAATCTGAAGATGATGATGTTGGAGTGGTACAACAAAACACGACTTGAACATGAATGGGAAATTATATCCAAACTATACCGTGGGCAACTCATGGACGTAAGTGAAATAGATATGCTTGGAAGAAGAGATTTTGATAAACTTACGCCATGGAATATAGAATATCAAGGAGAAGATTACACAAAAAAAGCAATACAACATATAACCTTCATGAAGGAAAATGGCTTGCTCATTCCTGATGATACCACATTGAATTATCGATATGAAAGCTTAAGCATCAAACAGAAAAAATATTTTGATATAATCAAGGAACACTATAATGAAGGTCAAAATGTACCTCCATTGCACATGATAATACAAGGAACAACAAGAATAGGGAAATCTTATCTTATAGGTGCAATTCGTCAATTACTTGAAAATTTATCATCTCTAGAACGTTGTCCCCTATTACTACTTGCACCAACTGGAGTCGTTGCATTTAACATAGGTGCAACTACTATACATGGAACTCTGCGAATTCCTATTGTAGATTTTGAAAAATTGGAAGGAACTAGATTAACAAGTTTTCAAGAAGATTTACAACATATAAAATATATATTGATTGATGAGATGAGCTTCATAGGCCAAAAATTATTGGAACAAATAGATTCACGTCTTCATCAAGCATTTCTACAGTATTCTAACATATGCTTTGGAGGAAGGTCAATCATTTTGGTCGGTGATTTAGGACAATTACCACCTGTGATGGATAGCCCACCATATGCCAACGATAAGTATGCAAAATTATTATGGTAAGAATTTTCAACAGTCATAATATTGGATAAGGTATTTCGATAGGAAGGAAATAGTGAAGAACAAAAAAGATTTCGTCAACTTCTTACAAATATCAGAGATGCAAATCCAACTATTGATGACTGGCAATTATTGATGAGAAGGACCAATACATCATTAGATGCAACTACAATAGAAGAATTTGACAATAGCTTCCATCTATTTGCCACGAATGAGAATGTGCATAATCATAACATGAGACAATTGTTAAAATCAAAATATCTTGTGGCACGTAGTATTGCAACAAAAGGGGGAAGAACTAATCCAAGAGGAGGTGATAATGAAGAACTTGAAGTTGAGTTACTAATTGCAAAAAATGCAAGAGTTATGTTAACAGCCAACTTATGGACTAAAGCTGAACTTGTTAACGATGCATTAGGCTATATTCGAAATATAGTCTATAAACCTGGAAGGTCTCCACCAGATCAACCAACATATGTTTTGGTGGAGTTTGATAACTACACAGGGATGCTATTTGATGATACATCTCCTCGAATTGTTCCAATTACACCAGTAGAAAAGGGAAAGATAAGACAACTTCCATTAAAATTAGCTTGGGGATTGACAATTCGTAAGTCACAAGGTTTGACATTGAATAAAGCAACAATTGACATAGGACTGACAAAAAGACAAGGTTTAACTTTTGTTGTCATCTCAAGAGTTAATGCATTGGAAGGACTTAGAATAATACCACCCTTTTCATATGATCGATATGAAAAACTGAAGTCGGGAAAAGGAGTTGCTAAGAGAAAGGAAGAAGAAGAGCGACTAAAGTCTTTGGAGCTTAAATGATTGGCTCTAGCCAATCTATGAAATAATAAGGTGTTTATCAACATCAATATTTGAAATAATAAGGTGTTTATCAACACCGCCTATTGGGATTCAGATTTGTTATCACTTGAGCATTTTCATCTCACTCAAAGCTATTTACGCCGAGAGGCGTTCCTACAATGGCAGACAGGGGGGTGGGAGGCAAAGAGGTCATAAATGTCATGCCGTAAATAATTTTTTTTATTAAAAAAGTCGACATTAACAAAAATATTTAAAATATTTAAACTAAAACAGCCAACTAACCAATCGTTGCAGACATTTTTAATATTTAAACTAAAACAACCGACTAACCAACCGTTGCAACTGTTTAATAAAATATTGTATAAATATATGAACATCCATTGAAATATACCAAAAACAATCCACATCGCAATTGATTTCGAACTGCTTCTATAAATTGCGAATAGCGAGAAATTCATTCGGGACTGCTTCTGTAAAGGCTTGAACAATGATATAGAGTTACATTCACCAACGTTATTTAGTTGGGCATGTGCAAAGATGTAATCCTGTAGATGGTGCCAGGTAGCATAATTGAAAATTCTTGGCATCATTGAAGTTAAAAATGCACACAATCGAGACTGGATAGGTATATTTTTGAAGGAAGATGATGGGAGCGGGAGCGGGAGCAGACGTGGGTGTAGGATCCAGGGCAGGTGTAGGATAGAGATCGAGGTCAGGCACGTCGGGGCTCGGACCCGGGCCCGCAAGGTCCTCGATGGGACCAGAGGAGGGCTCAGATGATGAGCAGACTGGCGGTCAGGGTGGGGATGACATCTTGGGCCTAGGGTCTCCTCCCAGCCTCGATGCTAGTGTAGGCCTAGGGAAAAAGCCTCCAGATCCTGGGCAGGGTTCTGCCCCGGGTGGGCCCAAACCCTCCTATCAGTAGATCCTGGCTGGTGCCAGGGCCCAGCCTCGGGCCCTAGGCATAGCGCTTTCCCTCGAGGGCACCCACATTTCCATTCAAGAGGTCTACTCATCCTTTGTATCTAGATCCTCTGCCTCCCTGGTTGAAAAGTTCCTGGGAGGGCAACCGAACCTGGGAGGGCGATCGGACATGGAAACCATCCGCATATGGGCGGCTTCCAAATGGAAAGTTTTTGGACATATTCAGTTGGTGGCCCTTACCAAGGGATTCTTCATTATCAAACTAAATGACAGTGATGACGCTGAAAAGATTTTTTCTGATGGGCCCTAGTTCCTGGGTCTCAAAAGCCTCTTCCTTAGGTGATATGGAGCTGACTTCCATCCCAGCATCCAAAGTATCAACTTCATCCTAGTTTGGGTTTGGCTCCTTGAGCTCCCCTTCCACTTGTGGCACGAAAACATTTTAAGGCTCATCGCCCAGTCGATCGGTGAACTGGTGGCCTTCGATCCTGCTACCAAGGCAGGCTCTCGAATGGTCCATGCAAGATTCTACGTCAATGCACATCTAGAATTTGAACTCCCCTCTTTTGTGTCCATCTCCTCTAGGTCCTTCTAGCGCCAAACCCTAATTTTTGAAAACAAACCCGCTTTTTGCCCTATTTGCTGCACTCAGGGACACCTCCCCTACCAATTCCCTATATCCAAGAAGGCTGAGCCTCTCTCCCTGCCAAACCCCCCTCTCGACCAGGTCGGGCCCTATCTCACGGGCCCCCCCATGATCGCCCTAGATCCCAAGCTTGGCCCACCAAGGAGGCTCCCCATTCTGTCCCAAAGGATTCCCAAGCGGGCCCTTGCCTGATGGATGGCCTTCCCCAGGTTCCCCCTTCCCTCGTACCCCTCCCTGGTTCCTCTTTCGAGGCCCTGATCCCAGGATCCCCCCCCTTGCCCGTTGCGAATCCCTCCCCGCAGGCCCTTGCTTGTGCCCCCTCTCAGCACTGCGAGCCATCTGGGCTCTCTCCCCCATCATCTCTCACCTTTCTGTCTTCCTTTACTAGGGTTTCCTCCTCCCTCCCTCCTCACTATCCCCCTCTCGTCCCTCTCCCGCCCCTCCTAGGGGCCCCTGCAGACCTCCCCCCCTCAGAGTGTAGCTCTGAGAGGTCCGATGAAGAGGTTGATGGCAACTCTCCATCTGGGCATGATGAAATCAACCCCAAGATGACCCAAAGTAGGACTTTCGCCATAGACTTTTGCAGCAAACTCAATAGAGGTTGTCCCACCCTAGGCGATCAGCGATCGAGGATCACTGAAGATGACATAGCCAATGGCTTCCAAGAAACCCTCTCTAACATCGCCACGAGCTTCTCCAAAGCAGATGCCCTACGATCCAAACCCCCTGCTCAGCTCAGGAAGGGGGGAAAATGACCCCCCAAGGATGTCAAATGAAGCTCATCACCTAAAATGTTAAGGGGCTCAATGGTGCCCCCAAAAAAAATATCCTCGACCAACTCCGTAAGGATCACCGCCCATCCTTCCTCCTCTAGGAGACTAAAATAGATGAAGCAGTTGTTCAGAGGGTTGCCCAAGCTACTTGGCGCAATTGCAAGTCTCTGTCTACCCCTGCGACTGGAACAGCTGGAGGCCTACTGTGCATGTGGGACCCCCAGTATTTCGAGGGGAGACTCATATCATCTTCCCCTAGAATAATCAACATTCTAGTCCATTGTGTGAAGTCAAGGCGCTCATGGATCTTGTCTAACATCTATGCTCCCAATAGCCTGACTGAGAAAGTTGCCTTATGGAAGGAAATCAGGTCGATGAGGGAAGCCTTTGCCCCCCTTCCCTGGATCCTGGTAGGGGACTTCAACAACCCCATTTTCCTTTCTATGGGGCTCAATGGTTCCGTCCAAAAGCATGGAAGACTTTGGAGCCTTCACCGACCTCAATGAGCTCATGGACGTCAGCTTAAAAGGAACCAGGTTCACCTAGTCAAATAGAAGAGCGGGAGCAAGCCATATCTAGGTTAGGCTAGATAAAGTATTCATTTCTAAATAAGCCATTCCCCTGTTTGCTAACACAACCTTGCTGGCTCTCCCTAAAATTGGGTCTGACCATAACCCCCTCCTCCTCAAAACTGACCATCGCTCCTCCCTCAAGTGACCCTTTCGATTCGAGTCCATGTGGCTGCACTACCCCAACTTTAGGGCCCAGGTTGGTCGCTGATGGGCTCCCCCAGTACCTGGGCACCTTGTTGAGCAAGTCTACCACAAACTTAGACGTCTCAAAGAACAGCTCAAGGTATGGAACAAAGAGGTGTTTGGCAACATCTTCAAAGCAACAATCAAGAAAAAACTTGAAGAGCTTGAGATTAGGTTCTAGGAAGGCTCCCAAGACTCGAGGATCGGGGAAGAGGAACGGTCAACCCTTAGTGAGTACCACAACATCCTAGCCAGGGAAGAAATATTCTGGAGATAGAAGTTGAGAGCCCTATGAATCCAAGATAGTGATGCTAATACTAAATTCTTTCACACGTCGATCCTCAGAAACAGGGGCTCTAACAGAATTGCCGAGTTGGTGAGCAGCAATGGCAGAATTATCAAGGACAAAGAAGACATTCGAACTGAAACCATCAAATTCTTCCAGGAGCTCCTTGGCGACAATCCCAACATGTCCCCAGAAGTGGTAGACACTCTGCTAGAGCATATTCCATCTTCAGTCTTGGCCATGGCAAATGAGATGCTCCTGCAGCCCTTGTCTGACTCTTAAATCAAGGTATGGAACAAAGAGGTGTTTAGCAACATCTTCAAAGCAACAATCAAGGAAAAACTTGAAGACCTTGAGCTCAGGTTCTAGGAAGGCTCCCAAGACCCGGGGATCAGGGAAGAGGAACGGTCAACCCTTAGCGAGTACCACAACATCCTAGCCAGGGAAGAAACATTCTGGAGGTAGAAGTTGAGAGCCCTATGGCTCCAAGATAGTGATGCTAATACTAAATTCTTTCACACATCGATCCTCAAAAATAGGGGCTCTAACAAAATTGCTGAGTTGGTGAGCAGCGATGGCAAAATTATCAAGGACGAAGAAGACATTCGAACTGAAGCCATCAACTTCTTCTAGGAGCTCCTTGGAGACAATCCCAACATGTCCCCAGAAGCGGTAGACACTCTGCTAGAGCATATTCCATCTTCAGTCTTGGCCATGGCAAACGAGATGCTCCTGCAACCCTTATCTGACTTTGAAATCCATGCTGCTATGTTTTCCATGAAGGCCGAGATGGCCCCAGGCCCGGACGGGTTTCCCCACCATTTTTTCTAATCCTTTTGGGACATCATTGGCCAAGAAGTGTGTGCAGCCATCCGAGACCTCCAGTCCGCCAGCTCCATCCCTAGAGGTATAAACTCCACCTTCATTGCCCTGATCCCCAAGTCTCAAGCAGCCAGATCCCTCTATGATTTTTGCCCCATCAGCTTGTGCAATGTATTATAAAAAATCTTGACCAAATCCATGGCCTCCCACCTTAAGGATATCCTTCCCCTAATCATTGCCCCCTGCTAGGGGAGCTCGATCAAAGGCAGACTTATCACAGACAGAGTTATCATCATGCACGAGGCCATCCACTCAGTCCTCCTATCTAAAAAGGCCTCTGTTGAGAAGCAACACACCCCCACTGAAAAATGAGATTCCATCCTTAGAAAATTTTGAACTTTCATTTTTGCAGTAGGGACCCTCTAGATGTTTTTCAGGTTTAAATCCAATTTTGCTTGCCTCTTTGTTAAAGTTGTGCCTTTTTCCAAGTCTTTCTAGCATTGTTATTTCAAGCTTAACTTTCTACATGCTAGAATCATTCATGCTTAAGCCAAATCCTGCACCGATACCGAGAAAAATGTCGAAAACAGATAGAAAATTCATAAAAAATCAAACTTTCCTTTTTAGGCAATGTCGCGAAATCGTAAAACTTCCATTTATGGAAATGTCGCGAAATCGCGACAGGTAAATCGAAAATCCGCCAAGTCATTTAAGTGTAGCGATATCGCGACACTTTCCATTTTTGGAAGTGTCGCGATATCGCGACGTTTCCATTTTTGGAAACCGTCGCAAAATCGCTACCGGCCGGAGGAGAGAGAAGAAAGTCGTACGGAAGGGCGCGATTTTGCGACATGTCGCGAAATCGTGACATGTCGCATTTTCACGGTAGGAGAGAGAAAGTGGGCTGTAGAATAAAAAAATTGGCTAAGTATGAAAATGGTCACGATTTCATGACATGTCGCGAAATCGCGACACTTTCTAGAGAGAGAAGGAAAGGAGACGGAGAAAGAAGCCAAGTGCAAGGGCAGGGGCGATTTTGCGACATGTCGCGAAATCGTGACATGTCGCAGTATCGCGACTGTTGGAGCAGAAAGTTGTAGTTGACGGAGAAGGGTCGCGATTTCGCGACATGTCGCGAAATCGTGACATGTCGCGTTTTCGTGGCCGACGGGGGAAGAAGTTGTCGATGAGCCAGGGACGTCACAATTTCGTGACATGTCGCAAAATCGCGACATGTCGCAGAATCGCGACAGGAGAGAGAAAGTTACGCAATGAGCCTGAAGTGCATTCCAGCGAGAAACATAAGGCATCCTGGGGTAGCGACACGTGTCAAAGCGTGAGGCAGACGAACAGAAGCCGACATGCAAGCTTGCTTTAGGGTTTTTAGCCTGATTTAATCTGTTTTAACCTTTAAAGCTTCTGATTTAATTAAAGTGCTAATCTAACTCATCTTTTTGTCTTTCATGCAGGATTCCATCTGGCACTTGCGGGACAACCGGGAAAGGCCATAAAGTCAAAGTTAAAGTGCAGATTTGATCGAGGACCGCCATGCTAGAAGAGAAGATGCCGGTGAGAGCATTCAATGACAAATTTATTGCAGAATTGATAGCATGAAGACCATTTCAACTTAGGGATGGCTTTACGGGGACAAATTGATGGAGAAGTGGTGACTCATCCGAATCACCAGCAGAATTAATGGAGGCATTTATTTGCAGCTGTGGATGAATGCAAGTGGCTTTAGATTTTATCTTCTCCATTTATGGCAGCTGACTGCACAGATTTGCAGAAGGGTTAATTTCTATCCGGACTTTGGTCTTAAGATGGCTTTTTATTGTAAAACCCGGGTCCTAGGGTTTAGAAAGATAAGATTTGCAGTTAAGGAAGAAGATATTTTTGAAAAGATCAGGGTCTGTCCTGAGTCTATAAATACTTCTTCTCAATGTAATCGCGGGAGGCGGAGACTTAGAAATAAAATGCTTATAAGCAATTTCTTGCAAATTTTGTGAAATCCTTTGTTTCTGGACTTGGAGTTGATGTGCTTTAGCTTTTACGTGATAGCATGGCCAGGAGCCTAATCTTTTGTAGAGTGTGATAAGTGTATCTTCTTTTGTTATCCGTTCCATTAAAGTTTATTAGATATATCTTTGTAAATCTAAGATATCAAGTTTAAATATGTTGTTAGGCTTCAGTTGTCCCCTTGTCTGCTAGGGGAAATTATAGATTTGAGGTTAAGTTTGTTCTAATTGCTCTGTCTTCACTGTGTGAGCTAGGCTATCGGTGAAAGATACCAGTTTTAACCAGCTGCCCTTGGATTTATAATTTTCTGCTAGATATGTTTCACTCTGCCTTGTGCTCTTAGTTGAAAGTGATCTTAGACTGACTGGACACTTTCTTCTTTGATTTGTTCTGTTGTGAAGCTAGTAGCATAGATAAAATTGATAGTTTAGGTTTTACAGTTTAAAGTCTGATAAACTTCTCTTTCTGCCCTACCCTACCCTCTCTTTGTTTTCGGTGAAATGATCCATTTTTACTTTCTTTATTTGTCTTTTATTTGAATCTGCTGACCCATGAGAGCTAGATCAAGAATTCAAGTTAAATCTGATAAACAACTTTTGCAACTACTGAACAAGTTCAGGAACCCCCTGTAAGGTAACAGAGCAGTCCATATTGAAATCTATTCCAAAAGTGGAAAAGAGTGAATAGCCATTCGACCCAACTCTGTAACTCGCACCTTGGATAACCAGCTAGATCCTAAAGTGAGTGGGATTCGTCCCGTGCGTGTCTCCGGGGCTTCTTGCCCATCCTTTCGTGGGGTGTACATGAAAGCCGGACCAACACCTAATTGGCGCTAGAAGGAGGGCAGAACTCAGTTCAAGTATTGTAAGGGCATAACAGCAACATTTGTAAGGACCCACACTGAACTTCAGTGCAGTGTTTTCGATACGGTTTTATAAGTTGTCAGTGCAGTGTTTTTAAATTTCCAAATACAGAACCTGTTGAGAACTGCAAAGTTATAAGTGCTTGTGAAAGCTGGATTCTACATACAGGGTAACAAGGTCCCACCCCAGAGCTGGAGAGCTCCTTGTCCTTGAATTAGAAACTCCGAGAAGAAGTAGCCTCAGAAGGGCCAAATCTCTGTCACAGACAATTTTATCACCATTGATAGTCACTCCAACCAGAGCTCAGAATATTCCTGTTAATCCATTAGCTATGGCAAATTGGTTGGGCTCCACAGCTTTGAACATTTCGGGTATAGCCCATGACTTGCCCAGAAATCTAGAAAGATACCTCCCTAGGTATAAACATGATGGGACAAGAACTGCAGAGGAACACTTAGTTGCATTCAAGAATGCACTGAAGTTATTAAATGTACAACATGAGGATGTTGCCTGCAGACTCTTCCCGTTTACTCTCCAGGAGGGAGCCTATGATTGGTTTCTAAATCTTACCAATGATTCCATCACCAGTTGGAATGACTTAGAAAAAGTCTTTGTGTCACAGTTCGGAGAAGTGATAGATCCCAGCATTTTATATCAACAGTTTTCTAGCATCAAAAGAGAACTAAATGAGTCTATTAGATCCTATAATGTCAGATTCCAGAAAGCTTATGGTAGACTCACTGGCTATTATGTACCGAATGCTGACCTGGCATTAGAGATTTTTAGGAACTCTCTAGACCCAATGACCTCTGTCTTCTTGAAGAGGGATGCCACTGTTACCAACTTGACAGAAGCTTATAAAGAAGCTTTAATCCTGGAAAGACAGTTGGGACCCCAGCCTTTAAATATTCAACAAACTCCTCTGATCACTCAAGTTGCTCCTGTGTTTAATCCTATCCCACATCAGATGATGTTACTAGTCTGTCAGACTTTACCATCAGCAGCACCAGTGGCTGCTGCACCTGTTGAGAATGTACAGAACCCGGTAAAAGAGGCTGAAAATGCTAGGATTGAAGAAGTCTCAAAGATTGTTCAAAAGGTGGCCAATGATTTTTTGAGTTTTAAAAGGCAAAATTCTACTGGTGACAATCCCAACAGATACTCATATCAGCCAAACATATTTAACAGGCCCCCATATGAGCCTAATAAATATTACAAGGGTAAAACTCATGATGTGAACATTTGTGACTTAGCCCTACCCAACTGGTGTAGAATTCATGCCACTTCTCAGCATGGAGAGTTAGACTGTCTGGAATTTTGCAATGCATTTGAAGCCTTTTCTGGTGATCTGATCTCCCTTGAAAATCAAAGAACTGCTGATGGCCCAAGTTCATATGGCCACAGTGCAGCTATGGTCCTGGATTCTTTCTCTTTCCCGGATGAATCTGAGAATGTAGTTGAAATGCCCATGGATGAAGTACAGGCTTTCCAGCAGTACAGAAGAGATAATTACAACCTGAGAAACAGGAATCCTGAGCCTAATACTACATCAACTCCTCCTGACAACTCTCACAATATTCCTCCTGACCCCTCTCCAAGCAATAATCCACCTCCACCAAAGGGAGGAGCTCAAAGAGTACCAGATGTTGCTATTCCTCCACTTAACAAAGGATATAACATAGTGGAGGATATGAAAAATATTAAGGCTAACATTACTTTGCATGAGTTGGCACAGATTTCAGATCAGAGAGACAATCTGATAAAGACATACTCTGGCCCTGCTGCTAAACCTGTAGATAAAGGGAAGAAAATAGCCAATGCCAATCTGGCCATGTACAAGGAAAAGACTGAAGTTCCCCCATTTTTATTGACTGTCAAAATTTTTGGGAAGAATTTACATAATTTTTTGGTAGATTCAGGTGCATCTGCTAATGTCATGCCACTGGCAATTTGTCAGCAGTTGGGGCTGACCCCAATGAAGTCTGAGAGGAGAGTTGTCCAATTGGACAAGTCAGAAGTTAAGGTTGTGGGAGAGCTGCAAAACATTCACATTCAATTGGCATATGAGCCAAGGGCTCAACATAAGATCGAAATCCAAGTTGTGGATATCCCAGTGGGGTATGGAATGTTGTTGAGTAGGGATTGGTCTAAGTCTCTAAATGGATATCTGGCAACGAGACTTTTCACACATGTGGTTGCCATGGAAGGGTGTGACCAATCAATTACGGGTTGACAGAGAACCCAGGTACAAGCACACGATTACGAGTACAATGCTGCAAATGAAACTGTCAATGTTGCAGAAGTAGACATTGGAGTCTACAATTTAACAACTGGGCAGAGTAATAAATTTAACAAAGCTCATCCTATACATACTAATGAAGTTTGGACACTTCATGTGGATGGAGCAAGATGTAAGCAGGGTTCTGGAACAGGGGCAGTCCTCAAAGGACCTCAAAGTCAGACATTTTTTATGTCTTACCGCCTGCAGTTCCCATGTACTAATAATTTAGCAGAGTATGAAGCTCTGATTTTAGGTTTAAAATTTGCATTGGATAGAAATGTGAAAAACATTCAAGTTTTCACTGATTCAGAATTAGTGGCAAGCCAGGTCAGGGGTAAGTTTCAGTGTAAAGCCTCTTATCTGAAGGGATACAAACACAGAGCCTGGGACCTGGTGGAAGGCTTTGATGCATTTAACTTAACACATATACCCAGGGAACAAAATTCACATGCAGATGTCTTGGCATCTTCGACTGCAAGTTTAAAGCCATTGGAAGATTTTAAGTGGGATAAGTTTTCAATTGAGTTAGTCCCCTGTCCTTCAGTTCCAAACAATATAGATAGCTTTCAAGTTTTCTCAGATGATCAGCAGATTGTGCACTTCTTATAGAGTACTAATACCTTTGAGAATGCTATAATTGATGAAGGCCAAAGGGACACCCTGATGGAACAGTTAGATGATGACAGGGGAATCATGAGATTGAAGGACAACAGAATCCCAAAAGGAATGGTAGAGCTGGAGAGGCTATTTGATGTTGACAAGATCAAAAAGAAGGTGAATTCTGAGGATTATGTGGGCACCACAGACAATGAGACTAAAAATTTGAATGTAGGAACTGAAGAGGATCCAAGGAACATCAAGTTGGCAAAGGACTGTGATCCAGAGATAAAGAGAAATATGATTGATTTCCTGCACAAGTCCAAGGATGTAATGGCCTGGTCATACAAAGATTTAAAGGTCTTTGACCCAAAGGTTTACACTCACATCATACCTTTGAAAGAATCTTGCAAGCCTTTCAGACAAAAACAGAGGCATGTTAATGCTCTGTTAGAACCCCTTATTCAGAAAGAAGTGGAGAAGCTCTTGAGTGCAGCAATTATTTTTCCCATCAGGCACTCTACCTGGGTGGCCAATCTGGTGCCAGTCAGGAAGAAGAATGGGGAGATCCGCCTGTGTGTGGATTTTAGGAATTTAAATAAAGCTTTTGAAAAGGACAACTATCCCCTGCCTTCTATGGATGAAGTCCTGCAAATTGTCAATGGATCAGAGATGATGTCTTTTTTGGATGGCTTCTCAGGCTATAATCAGATTCTAGTTGAGAAGGAGGATAGAATGAAGACTGCTTTTACAACTAAGTGGGGCACTTTTGCTTACAAGAGGATGCCATTTGGATTGATAAATGCAGGAGCAACATTTCAGAGAGCAATGGACCATGCCTTCAAGGGGCTTATGGGCAAATGTATTGTAGTTTACATGGATGATCTAACAGTCTTTTCCAAATCTAAGTTTGACCATGTAAAGCATTTAGAGTCTATGTTTAACAAGTGCAGAGAGTTTGGCATCTCTTTGAATCCAAAGAAATGCATATTTGGTGTAACAGAAGGCAAACTCCTGGGGCACTTGGTCATAAAGGATGGCATTTCTATGGATCCAGGCAGAGTTGAGGCCATATCTGGCATACCATTTCCCAACTCCAAGAAAGATTTGAGATCATTCTTTGGAAAGATTAACTTTGTCAGAAAGTTTATCTCAGGCTTTGTAGAGATAGTTAAACCAATGAATGATATGTTAAAGCAAACTGCCCAGATTTCCTGGACCACTGAAGCTAAGACTGCTTTTCAAGAAATCAAGATAGCCATTAAACAAGCACCAGTCTTAGTAAGCCCAGATTTTAGTGCATATTTCTATCTATACACTTTCTCTTCTGAACATACACTTGCTGCAGTGCTGACTCAACGGAGAGATACAGGAGAACATCCAATTGCTTTTAAGAGCACTAATTTGAAGGGAGCTGAACTGAAATATTCCGGTTTAGATAAACAGGCCTATGCTTTGGTAAGGGCAGTGAAACATTTTAGACATTATATACTCAAAAGCAAAACTCATGCCATAGTGCAGACCCAGCTGTGAAGTATCTTCTAAGTCAAAATGAGTTGGGTGAACTGAGGGGCAATTGGGTCACCAGGCTGCAAGAATATGACTTGGAAATTAGGCCTGCTAAACTGATCATAGGACTTGGCTTGTCCAGACATGTTGCTAAAGTGCCTCCACAGCAAGAAGTTAATCAGTTGAATTCTGAATCTGATGATTGGTATGGAGATATCATTCATCTGCTACAGTTTGGAATTTGCCCATCCCATTTGAATAGAACTCAAAGGAGAGCATTAAAGTTAAAAGCTTCTCACTATCTCCTCAAGGCGAGTACTCTATACGGGGAGAATTATGCTGGCATCTTTCTAAGGTGCATTTCTCCCGGTGAAGTCAGTGAAGTCATGGCTAGCTTTCATGAAAAACTAGGGGCGGGACATTCATCGGGATCCGCCACTTGCACATAAAATATTGAGAGCAGGCTATTACTGGCCTACACTTTTTAAGGATGCACATCAACATGTCAGAACCTGTCATCAATGCCAGACTTTTGCAGCTAAAGAAGCCAACCGAGCCCTGCCATTGCAGCCAATGGTGATAAACAAACCTTTCATACAGTGGGGACTTAATTTTGTGGGGGTCATTAATCCGAATTCTTCAACAGGACATAAATATGTGCTGACAGCTACTGACTATTGCACAAGGTGGGTTGAAGCAGTAGCCACTACAAGAAGTACAGCCCAGGAAGTCATTGAATTTCTTGAATCAAATGTCATAACTAGATTTGGGGTTCCCCTGAATTTGGTCTGTGATAATGGACCAGCCTTCCAATCGTTGGAATTTGCAGATTGGGCATACCAGATGGGGATAGTTATCAGATTCTCATCCAACTACTACCCCCAAGGCAATGGATTGGCTGAGTCAACAAACAAGAACTTAATGAATGCCATCAAAAAGTTTGCAGCAGATAAACCCAGGCAGTGGCATACATTGTTGAAATATGCACTGTGGGCTGACCGGATAACACACAAAGTCGCTCTTAAAACCTCTCCCTTTGTTTTGTTGTATGGTACCCAGCCAATTGTTCCCATCTCCTTGAAGTTGCCCACCTACCAATTTGCCTTAGATTATTTTGAAGATCATGATGATGCAGAAGCCCGAGTTTTAGATTTGACTAACTTGCAGGATGAAAGACTCCAAGCCCTGGAGCACTTCAGCAGACACCAAGAAACTGTCAAGCGGTGGTTTGACAAGAGGGCCAAAGTGAAGGCTTTCGACTGGCTGACTTGGTGCTTACGTGGGACAAGGCCCATGAGAAGAAGGGTAAGCACACAAAGTTGCAGCCACTGTGGATAGGCCCCTACCAAATTGCTGAAATATTGGGTAACAATGCTTTTCGCTTGCAAGACCTGGATGGTAATTTTCTGGACCTCCTGTTAATGGTCAATACTTGAAACATTATTTTTCCGCTGTTCCATCCAATGTATCATTTGAGTAAGCTATGAAGAAGTTGTAACATGTGTACATATTGTGAATAGCTCTCCCAGTTTTATTTTGCTTTAGTTCTTTATTGCAGTTCTTTTTCTTTGCTGTCTGTACAGTTGCTTTAGTTTATTTCAGTGTTGTTGCAGTTTCCCTTTGTCAGTTTTTGGTTGTTGTGTCTTTTGTTTTAGCTTGCTTTTTAAGTCTGTACAGTCTTTTGTTTCAGTTCTTTTCTTTGCTGTCTGTTCAGTTTATTTTATTCCCTTTGCCTGTACAGTTCTGTGCTTTAGTCTGTACAGTTTTATTTTGTTTTGCTTTAAAGCCTGTGTCTGTCCTTGAAAGCCTGTACAAAGTCCTTCAGCTCTTAATATTCTGTTCTTTGCCTTTGTCTGAGCATCAATGAAAAGTCAGCCTGCTGAAGATTGTTTTATTCTGAGCTGATAAATCCACAATCCAGTACCCCATGCTGTTCACCATTCTAATAGAGATAGTCTGCTTGCTCTGAACAGTAGAGCTATTTTGTTATTCAGGACAAAGGTAGAGAGATGATTGGATCTTGTGTCTTACTTGCCACAATTGTTTTAATGATAGAAAAACTGCTATGCTGTTCAGTTGGAGGAACTCCCGGGGAATCCAAGAAAAGCTGGTTATGAGAGGGGACTATGATTCATGCAATTATTTGGGTGTCACCAGAGGCTATTAATGCCTGGACTGAAACAGTTTCAAATTGATCAAGTGTTAGAAGAAAATTGTGATTTCCCTAAAAGCATTTCAGATATTGATATATTTCAAAAAGGAGAGAGATAAAAAAAAAAAAAAGGAAAAAGAAAAGAGTTAAATGATCAAAAGAGGCAGCCAATACTTCCAAAGATATTTTCTTCTAATTATAGATTCTGCCCTATAGTTGTAAATTTGGGTCATGTAAATCTAAAGGGTAACTCTGTCTAGGCTGTAAAAGGCTAAACTAGTAAACAGAGCTCTACTCGGTTTCCCCTTTTACAATCTAGAAAAGTTGATCAGTCCAAAGTTATCATTCAATCCAGTCATCCTGAAGAAAGTTTTATACCCTTTGAAATTGCACATCAGAAATCTTCCTTGAAGTAATCCAGCCTAGTATGTCCTTGGGAAATTTTAACAGCTAGCAGTTGGCAGTCAATTTATTGTGAAGAATGTCTGTGGCAAGGCATGATGCATGGTCTTTTTGTTTTGAAGCCGAGTCTTGGGTTCTAAAATAGTGCTACTATTTTACCCGCAGATATCGCCATTTGTTGAGAAGCAACACACCCCCACTAAAAAATGAGATTCCATCCTCTTGAAAACTCTGAAATTCCATTTTTGCAGTAGGGACCCTCTAGATGTTTTTCAGTTTAAATCCAATTTTGCTTGCCTCCTTGTTAAGTTGTGCCTTTTTCCAAGTCATTCTAGCATTGTTATTCCAAGCTTAACTTTCTACATGCTAGAATCATTCATGCTTAAGCCAAATCCTGCACCGGTACCGAGAAAAATGCCGAAAATAGATAGAAAATTCATAAAAAATCAAACTTTCCTTTTTAGGCAATGTCGCGAAATCGTGACACTTCCATTTATGGAAATGTCGCGAAATCGCGACAGGTAAATCGAAAATCCGCCAAGTCATTTAAGTGTAGCGAAATCGCGACACTTTCCATTTTTGGAAGTGTCGCGATATCGCGACGTTTCCATTTTTGGAAATCATCGCAAAATCGCTACCGGCCAAAGGAGAGAGAAGAAAGTCGTATGGAAGGGCGCGATTTTGCGACATGTCGCGAAATCGCGACATGTCGCATTTTCATGGTAGGAGAGAGAAAGTGGGCTGTAGAATAAAAAAATTGGCTAAGTATGAAAATGGTCGCGATTTCGCGACATGTCGCGAAATCGTGACACTTTTTGGAGAGAGAAGGAAAGGAGACGAAGAAAGAAGCCAAGTGCAAGGGCAGGCGCGATTTTGCGACATGTCGCGAAATCGTGACATGTCGCAGTATCGCGACTGTTGGAGCAGAAAGTTGCGGTTGACGGAGAAGGGTCACGATTTTGCGACATGTCACGTTTTCGCGGCCGACGAGGGAAGAAGTTGCCGATGAGCCAGGGACGTCGCGATTTCGTGACATGTCACGAAATCGTGACATGTCGCAGAATCGCGACAGGAGAGAGAAAGTTGCGCAATGAGCCTGAAGTGCATTCCAACGGGAAACAAAAGGCATCCTGGGGTAGCGACACGTGTCAAAGCGTGAGGCAGACGAACAGAAGCCGACATGCAAGCTTGCTTTAGGGTTTTTAGCCTGATTTAATCTGTTTTAACCTTTAAAGCTTTTGATTTAATTAAAGTGCTAATCTAACTCATCTTTTTGTCTTTCATGCAGGATTCCATCTGGCACTTGCGGGACAACCGGGAAAGGCCATAAAGTCAAAGTTAAAGTGCAGATTTGATCGAGGACCGCCATGCTAGAGGAGAAGATGCCGGTGAGAGCATTCAATGACAAATTTATTACAGAATTGATAGCATGAAGACCATTTCAACTCAGGGATGGCTTTACGGGGACAAATTGATGGAGAAGTGGTGACTCATCCGGCTCACCAGCAGAATTAATGGAGGCATTTATTTGCAGCTGCGGATGAATGCAAGTGGCTTTAGATTTTATCTTCTCCATTTATGGCAGTGACTGCCCTAATTTGTAGAAGGGTTAAGTTCTATCCGGACTTTGGTTTTAAGATGGATTTTTATTGTAAAACCCGGGTCCTAGGGTTTAGAAAGATAAGATTTGCAGTTAAGGAAGAAGATATTTCTGAAAAGATCAGGGTCTGTCCTGAGTCTATAAATACTTCTTCTCAATGTAATTGCGGGAGGCGGAGACTTAGAAATAAAAGGATTATAAGCAATTTCTTGCAAATTTTGTGAAATCCTTTGTTTCTGGACTTGGAGTTGATGTGCTTTAGCTTTTACGTGATAGCATGGCCAGGAGCCTAATATTTTGCAGAGTGTGATAAGTGTATCTTCTTTTGTTATCCGTTCCATTAAAGTTTATTAGATATATGCTGTAAATTTGAGATATCAAGTTTAAATATGTTGTTAGGCTTCAGTTGTTCCCTTGTCTGCTAGGGGAAATTATAGATTTGAGGTTAAGTTTGTTCTAATTGCTCTGTCTTCACTGTGTGAGCTAGGCTGCCGGTGAAAGATACCAGTTTTAACCAGCTGCCCTTGGATTTATAATTTTCTGCTAGATCTGTTTCACTCTGCCTTGTGCTCTTAGTTGAAAGTGATCTTAGGTCGACTGGACACTTTCTTCTTTGATTTGTTCTGTTGTGAAGCTAGTAGCATAGATAAGATTGATAGTTTAAGTTTTACAGTTTAAAGTCTGATAAACTTCTCTTTCTGCCCTACCCTACCCTCTCTTTATTTTCGATGAAATGATCCATTTTTACTTTCTTTATTTGTCTTTTATTTGAATCTGCTGACCCATGAGAGCTAGATCAAGAATTCAAGTTAAATCTGATAAACAACTTCTGCAACTACTGAACAAGTTCAGGAACCCCCTGTAAGGTAACAGAGCAGTCCATATTGAAATCTATTCCAGAAGCGAAAAAGAGTGAATAGCCATTCGACCCAACTCTGTAACTCGCACCTTGGATAACCAGCTAGATCCTAAAGTGAGTGGGATTCGTCCCGTGGGTGTCTCCGGGGCTTCCTGCCCATCCTTTCGCGGGGTGTACATGAAAGCCGGACCAACAGACTCCTTTCTACTAAAGCTAGATATGAACAAGGCATTTGACAGAGTTGATTGGGATTTCCTTTCCAAGGTCCTTCTCAATTTTGAGTTCCACCCCTCTTGGGTAAGTCTCATCAGAAACTGTGTCCTCCCCTTGGTTCTCTATCCTCATCAACGGATCCCCCATCGGGTTCTTCTCTAGTTCCAAAGACCTTTTCCAAGGCGACCCCCTATCCCTGATCCTCTTCATCATCCTGGCTGAGGCCTTGGGACACACCATATCGAGTGTTGTCTCCCGTGAACTTATCTCGAGAATCAGGCCTACGCCGGGCCTACCCCTTGTGTCCCATCAACAGTTTGTGGACGACACCATCCTTGCTGCTTTAGCTTCAATCCCCTAATCCAAGACCATCAAGCTCATCTTTACCTTGTATGAGGAGGCGATCAGACAGAAAATCAACCTCTAAAAAAGTAAATTTTTCTTTATCCATACCCCCCTGGCTAGGCAAATCAAAATCGGGCGGATTCTTGGTTGTACCTCCGATTCCCTCCCCTTCTCTTACCTCGAGCTCCCCCTGTTTACAGGAGCATCCTCCAAGACCCTTTGGAGTGGGATGATTGATTGGATCCAAAGGAAGCTAGCCCCCTAGAAAGGCCACCTCCTCTCTCAGGCTGGTAGTGTTAGTCTTACAATGACACTGAGAGAGGGGAGGTGAATCAATGTAGCTCTTTAAACTTGAATTTACAGCTCTTAATACCGCAACAATTAAAACTTATTACTAGATATAACAAGTATAACAAAAGAGAATCACACAACACAAGATTTAACGAGGTTCACCAATGTGGCTACTCCTCAAAAATTGACTACTTGGACTACCATCCAAATCCAACCTTTATAAAGAACCAACTTTACAATCAATTTACCAGCACCCATTGGAAGGAGCACCAACCCCGAATTTATCTGTACTAACAAAAAGGAGCACCAACCCCTGATTTATCTACACCAATAGAAAGGAGCACCAACCCCTAATTTATCTGCACCAACAGAAATGAGCACCAACAGAAAGGAGCACCAACCCCTGATTTACCAGCACCAACTAGAAGGAGCACCAACCCCTGATTTATCTGCACTAACAGAAAGGAGCACCAACCCCTGATGCCAAGCTGCAACCTGGACTTCAATTTGAATCTATAATTTTGATAGTAAGATACCTTTGCTTTTGCAAGACCTTGACTGGTCTTCTTCACCTTTGTGTTCTCTGTGCACTCTGCTCTCTCTACGCAATCACTTCGCACACTCTGCTTCATTACAGTTGAACTTCACGATCGTCTTCTCCCTTTTGCGCACTCTGCTCTCTTTGCGAATTTTGCACTTAGCATGATTCGACACGACTTGCTCTCTACGCACAATGACCGTATTTCACACACATTCCACAACAACAATTCTCCAAACAGCCCTCCTTTTATAAAAATAATTTTTATTATGAAAACCCTAATCTTAGTCGATTGTAAATCCTAATCTTAGTCAACTTTCATAACAACTGTAAACCCTAATTTTAGTGGGCTGTCATCGGTCTTCGTCGGGTTCTCCTTCTTGACTTGCGCTTTTATGACTTGTCGTGAAATCACGACATTTCTACCTCTGTAGCTTCTTTTGTTGCTGTTGCCACGAAAATACATGTCGCGATATCGCGACACTTTCACCTCCGTACGCTTTCTCTATTCTTTTGTCGTGATATCGTGACATTTCTGCCTCCGTAGACTTTGTCTTTTCTTTTGTCATGATATCGCAACATTTTTGCCTCTGTATACTTCGTCTTTGCTTTTTTTGCGATATCGTGACACTTCTGCTTCCATAGACTTCGACTTTGCTTTTGTTGCCATATCGCGACACTTCTGCTTCCATAGAATTCAAATTTGCTTTTGTCACGATATCGTGATATCACGACACTTCTACCTCCGTAGTCTTCAACTTAGATTTTGTCACGAAATCGTGACACTTCTGCTTCTGTACTTAGCTTCTTTGCTTTTGTCACGAAATCACGACACTTCTGCCTTCAAAGTCTTCTTCTCTGCTTTTGTCGTGAAATCGTGACACTTCTGCTTCCGTACTTTACTTCTTTGCTTTTGTCGTGAAATCACGACACTTCTGCTTTCAAAGTATTCTTCTCTGCTTTTGTCATGAAATCACGACACTTCTGCTTCCGAAGTCTTGCTTTCTGCTTTTGTCACGAAATCGCGATAGTTCTGCTTCCGTACGCTTCCTCTCTTTCTTTTGTCACAAAAATGCGACATGCCGTGATATCGCACACTTTTCAAACTTACTCTCTCTCCTATTTTAATCACAAAATCGTGACACTTTTCAAACTTACTTTCTCTCTCCTATTTTAGTCGCAAAAATGCGACATGTCACGAAATCGTGACACTTTTCCAACTTAATTTCTCTCTCCTGTTTTAGTCGCGAAAATGCGACATGTCACGAAATCACGACACTTTTCCAACTTACTTTCTCTCTCCTATTTTAGTCGCGAAAATGTGACATGTTACGAAATCGTGACACTTTTCTTACTTGTTCTCTTTCTTCGAACATGTCACGAAATCGTGACACTTTTTCCTGCTTTTTCTCTCTTCCAACATGTCACGAAATCGTGACAGTTTTTCTCTCTTCCAACATGTCACGAAATCGTGACAGTTTTTCCACTTGCCTTTTTCTCTCTTCCAACATGTCACGAAATCGCGACAGTTTTTCCACTTGTCTTTTTCTCTTCCAACATGTCGCCAAATAACGACAGTTTTTCCACTTGTCTTTTTCTCTCTTCCAACATGTCACGAAATCGCGATAGTTTTTCTTACTTTTTCTCTCTCTTCCAACATGTCATGAAATTGTGATAGTTTTTCTTACCTGCTATATATGTCACGATATCGCGACACTTTTCTTACTTGTCTTTTTCTTTGATCTTTTGCAAATGGGCCACTTCGGTCTTCTTGGAAAATCACTGTACATACTCTAAATAACCTTTGAACTCCTGTCTTCTGCATTTGAATAGCTTTTGAACTTCCTGTCCACTACATCAATAGATCTATCTGACTATGTTGACAACAATGACAATACTGTTGATGCACCTTGCTCAACAATCTCCCCCTTTGGAATTTTTGGCAACACGTGCAATTTCCTGTAACTCTTCTCCCCCTTTGAAAATAATACCAAAGGGCTACTGCAGACTCTCCCTGAGTCCATGCACAACATTCTCAGACAAAAATCATGAACATGAGCAAAAAGATAATCAAATACTTAAATGCTCCCCCTGAAAATGTGATCCCTATAGCTAGTCAATTCTTGAGAAGTGTGACCACTCCCAATTTATTGTGAAGGTACTCAAAAACTTCCTTGGGCAATGGTTTTGTAAAGATATCCGCTACTTGCTCTGTAGTTGGAACAAAATCCAACTTAACCTCACCTTCCGCAACTTTCTCCTTCAAAAAGTGATACCTGATAGCAATGTGTTTTGTGCATGAGTGCATAACCAGATTCTTGGAGATGTTAATGGCACTGGTGTTATCACACTTAACTGATATTGGCTCACTGAAGCTAATACCAAGATCTTTCAGGGTTTATTTCATCCACAAAACCTATGTACAACATTTTGTCGCTATAATATATTATGCCTCTACTGTTGATAAAGAAACTGACTCTTGTTTCTTATTGTGCCACATGACCAATCTGTCTCCAAGATAGAATGCACCTCCACTGGTACTCTTTCTGTCATCGACACATCCTACCCAATCTACATCTGAATACGCAATAAGGTTGAAGTCCTTACTTTTTGGATACCATAACTCATACTCCATAGTACCCTTGAGATGCCAAAGAATCCTCTTCACTACTGTCACATGAGTCTCCTTGGGATTAGCCTGAAATCGTGCTACCATGCATACTGCCTGTAAAATATCTGGTCTGGTAGTTGTCAGGTACAGTAAAGTCCCAATCATAGATCTGTACATGGTTTGATCAACATGTGGAGATTTGTCATCCTTGCTCAACTTGCAACCTGTCATCATGGGAGTGCTAACTGGCTCACAATCCTCCATTATGAACTTTTTTAACATCTCTTTCACATATTTAACTTGAGAAATAAATATGCCCTTATTATTTTGATTAACTTGCAACCCGAGAAAATACAAAAGTTCACCAATCATTGACATTTCAAATTCTTTCTGCATCTCATTTGCTAAATCTTTACACGACTCATATTTACTACTGCCAAATATGATATCATCTACGTATACAACCAGAACAATAATATGCCCATTTTCTGTTTTGACATACAAATTACTATCCACCATACCTTTCTTAAAACCTTGTTGAGTGAGATAGTTGTCTAGCCTTGCATACCATGCTCGGGGTGCCTGTTTTAAGCCATATAATGCTTTCTTCAACTTGCAAACCAAGTTGGGATCATCACCAAGTTGGAAATCATCTGGTTGCTCAATATAAACCTCTTCTTCAAGTTTCTCATTCAAAAACACTGATTTCACATCCATTTGATAAACTTTGAAATTCTTGTAGACTGCTAAAGCCAAAAACATTCTAATTGCCTCTAGTCTAGCTACTGGTGCAAAATTTTCCTCAAAGTCAATGCCTTCAACTTGTGCATAACCCTTACATACCAATCTTGCTTTATTTCTGACTACCTGTCCGTCTTCATTCAGTTTGTTTCGAAAAATTCATTTAGTCCCGATTATATTTTTATTTGCAGGACTAGGTACTAACTCTCAAGTTTTGTTTTTCTCGATCTGATATAATTCTTCATTTATTGCCTTCATCCAAATTTCATCTTTTCTTATGTCAGCAACATTTTTGGGCTCAATGCTGGATAATAGAGAGCAGTAACTTACTACTGTTCTTCTTGTCTGAACACCAACTTTGGGGTCTCCAATTATTTGTCTCTAGGATGATTTTTCTGTCAGCTCCCTATTTTGAATTTCTTATTTTATTCCACTTCTGAATCACAACTTAAATCATCTGAGTCAATTTTTTGTATCTTTTTTGTTTCGTTTTCCTCATCTCCTTAATAACCTCTTCATAAATTGGGTAGTTCTTTTCATAGCTAATTACTCGTTCTCTACCTTCATCAAATTTAACATATCGGCACTGTCCACAATTTTCTTTAGCCTCTCATTGTAGCATTTGTAAGCTTTGCTTCTTGGCGAATAACCAACAAAAATACCTTCATCCACTCTATCTTCAAACTTACCAAGATATCTTCAGTTTTTTTGATGTAGCACTTGCTGCCAAAATTTTTGAGGTATTTTGTTGTTGCCCTTTTATCGAACCATAACTCATAAGGAGTTTTGATTTCATGTGTTCTCAGCATGTACCTATTTTGGATATACACCGCAGTATGGACTGCTTCTTTTCAAAATATTTCTGCTACTCTGCTTTCAGCCAACATAGTCCGTGCCATTTCCTGCATTGTCTTGTTCTTTCTTTCTACCACTCCATTCTACTGAGGTGTCCTGGCTGCTGAAAACTATCTCCTAATACCGTATTTTTCATAGTACTCTGCAAACTCCTTTGAAATGAATTCTCCTCCTCTATCTGATCTTAAAAATTTGATCCTCTTTCCTGTTTCATTCTCAACTTGGTTTTTGAAAATCTTGAACTTTTCAAAAGCTTCTGATTTATGCTTCAAGAAAAATATCAATGTCATCTGGAATATTCATCAATGCACAACATAAAATATTTGTCACCATATATGCTTTGTGTTCTCATGGGTCCACATAAATCAGTGTGAATTAGTTCCAAAGGTTTGCTTGTGTAGTACTCTTTTGTTTTGAATGTGACTCTAGTTTGCTTCCCCTTTTGGCATGAAACACAAATGTTGTTTGCAGGTTTGCTTGATGGTGGGAATATCTTTCACCGCCCTTTTGAGTTGATTTTTACTAGATTATCAAAACTGATATGACCGAGTCTCTTGTGCCACAACCAAATTTCTTCTTCCTGTCCAATAAAACAAGCTCATTCTGAAGTCTCTGAGAGCATGTACAAGTTTCCAGATGTCCTTGATCAAGTTGCTATCAAATTTTCTCTGTTAGTTTTTCTGAATTCACAACCCTGCTTCTTAAAAACTACTTCATGACCTTTATCACAAATCTGACTTATGCTCAACAAGTTATGTTTCAAGCCATCCACAAACAAGACTTCTTCTGACTTAATTTTTTCGTCACTAAATTTAACCGAACCTTTGCCAACTATCTTAGCTCCATCATTATTTTCAAACTTTACTGAACCACCTTCATATTTCTGTAACTTCTCAAATTTCTATTTGTCACCTGTCATATGACTGGAGCATCCACTATCAAGTATCCATGGTACATATTTATTCTGTTATTTAAATGTTGTTTGTATGATTAAGGATTCCTTTTCTTCCTTAATTCGCTCTTTTTCTTTCCACTCCGTTTTGATAGTAGTTTTGGGCTCTTGTTTTGCCTTTCCCTTATCAATAGCTTGTGCATGTTTTTTAGGAAGTTTTCTATTTTGTCTCATCCTATTTGGTTGAAATTTTCTTCCCTGAAATTGATTTGATGCAAATGTACTTCTACGCGTTTCGGCAATGTGCCCAAAATTATGATAGTTATAACATTCTACTCGTATAATTCATCGGAGGAGAAAAAGCATTTCTACTTGGTGAAATTCCTTAGTCTTACATTATATTTGCAGTCTGATATTTTATGTCCATAGCCATTGCATTTAAAACAGAAACCAAAAAAGGGATAATTGAACCTGGGTGATGGTCTTTGCCATGTTGTCGTAGGAGCCATAGATCTTCTTCTTTGATGTGTGACATCGGTGAATCCATCATTATCAATTCTCCTTTCGTGCCTGGTATTATTGCTTTCTTTTGCATGAGACATTTTTCCTTGATCAACCTGTTTCTTATCTTCATTCTTTATGGATTCTACATTTTTGGCCTTTGATCCATTTGAAGATTCTCCTTCGACGAAACTCAGACCAAATTTGATGCCTGCGAGCCTTTGGTCATTTATAATCTTATCCAGCTTCATAGAACTTTCTTCGTGTTTGTGATAGCAAATAATTTTGTGATTCATCTCTTCTATCTGTGTCCGTAAACCAACATTCTCTTCTTTTAGTTTGCAACAATAATCTATTTTCATGGTAATTTGTACTTAAAGATCTTCAGATATTTTCTTGTATTCTTCTGTCTGTACTTTCAGACTGATTATGATTTCGTTTGCATCCTCAAGATTTTTTGAAATTTTCTTATTCTTTTTCCTCTTTATTTTCTACTCTTCAAGTGCAGAGATCAACTCACCTTCTAGATCTACTTCAGCCTCAGGGTTTTCACCACATACTTCAGAGTTCACTCCTTCTTCCTTTTCTGATTTTACTTCTTCAAATGTCAGTGTTACTTCCAAGATCACCCTAGCCGGTTAAGCTTTTATAGGAACTTAGCTCTGATACCAATTGTTAGTCTTATAATGACACTGAGAGGGGGGGTGAATCAATGTAGCTCTTTAAAATTGAATTTATAGCTCTTAATATCGAAACAATTAAAACTTATTACTAGATACAGCAAGTATAACAAAAGAGCATCACACAACACAAGATTTAACGAGGTTCACCAATGTGGCTACTCCTCAAAAATTGACTATTTGGACTACCATCCAAATCCAACCTTTGAAAAGAACCAACTTTACAATCAATTTACTAGCACCCACTGGAAGAAGCACCAACCCCTGATTTATCTGTACTAACAGAAAGGAGAACCAACCCCTGATTTATCTACACCAACAGAAAGGAGCACCAACCCCTGATTTACCAGCACTAACCCCTAATTTACCAGCACCAACTGGAAGGAGCACCAACCCATGATTTATCTGCACCAACAGAAAGGAGCACCAACCCCTGATGTCAACCTACAACCTGGACTTCAATTTGAATCTATAAGTTTGACAGTAAGATACCTTTGCTTTTGCAAGACCCTGACTAGTCTTCTTCACCTTTGCGTTCTCTATGCACTCTGCTCTCTCTACATAATCACTTCACACACTCTGCTTCATTACAGTCGAACTTCACGATCATCTTCTCCCTTTTGCACACTCTGTTCTCTTTGCGAATTTCACACTTAGCATGATTCAACACGACTTGCTCTCTGCGCACAACGACCTATTTCACACATTCCACAACATCAACAATTCTCCAAACAACCCTCCTTTTATAACAATAATTTTTATGATGAAAACCCTAATCTTAGTCGACTATAAATCCTAATCTTAGTCAGCTTTCATAACAACTGTAAACCCTAATTTTAGTCGGTTGTCATCGGTCTTCGTCGGGTTCTCCTTCTTGACTTGCGCTTTTACGACCTATCATGAAATCGTGACATTTTTGCCTCTGTAGCTTCTTTTGTTGCTGTTGCCGCGAAAATACATGTCACGATATCGTGACACTTTCACCTCCGTATGCTTTCTCTATTCTTTTGTCGTGATATCGCCACATTTCTACCTCCAAAAAATTCATCTATTCTTTTGTCTCGATATCTCGACATTTTCGCCTCCGTATACTTTGACTTTGCTTTTGTCATGATATCACGACACTTATGCTTCCATAAACTTTGACTTTGCTTTTGTCGCGATATCGTGACACTTCTGCCTTCGTAGTCTTCAACTTAGCTTTTGTCGCGAAATTGCGATACTTCTGCTTTCGTACTTAGCTTATTTGATTTTGTCGCGAAATCGTGACACTTCTGCCTTCGAAGTCTTTTTCTCTGCTTTTGTCACGAAATCATGACACTTCTGCTTCCGTACTTTACTTCTTTGATTTTGTCATGAAATCACGACACTTCTGCCTTCAAAGTCTTCTCTGCATTTGTCGTGAAATCGCGACACTTCTGCTTCCGAAGTCTTGCTTTATGCTTTTGTCACGAAATCGCGACAGTTCTGCTTCCGTACGCTTCCTCTCTTTCTTTTGTCACGAAAATGCGACATGTCGCGATATCGCGACACTTTTCAAACTTACTTTCTCTCTCCTATTTTAGTCGCAAAAATGCGACATGTCGCGATATCGCGACACTTTTCAAACTTACTTTCTCTCTCCTATTTTAGTTGCGAAAATGCGACATGTCACGAAATCGTGACACTTTTCCAACTTACTTTCTCTCTCCTATTTTGGTCGCGAAAATGCGACATGTCGCAAAATCGCGACACTTTTCCAACTTACTTTCTCTCTCCTATTTTAGTCGCAAAAATACGACATGTCGCGAAATCGCGACACTTTTCCAACTTACTTTCTCTCTCCTATTTTAGTCGCGAAAATGCGACATGTCGCGAAATTGCGACACTTTTCTTACTTGTTCTCTTTCTTTGAACTTGTCGCGAAATCGCAACACTTTTTCATGCTTTCTCTTTCTCTTCCAACATGTCACGAAATCGCGATAGTTTTTCCACTTGCCTTTTTCTCTTCTAACATGTCACGAAATCATGATAGTTTTTCCTGCTTTTTCTCTTCCAACATGTCGTGAAATCGTGACAGTTTTTCCACTTGCCTTTTTCTCTTCTAACATGTCATGAAATCGCGATAGTTTTTCCTTCTTTTTCTCTCTTCCAACATGTCGTGAAATCGAGACAATTTTTTTTGCTTTTTCTCTCTTCCAACATGTCGCAAAATCACGACAGTTTTTCTTGCCTGCTATATATGTCGCGATATCGCGACACTTTTCTTACTTGTCTTTTTCTTTGATCTTTTGCAAATGGGCTACTTTGGTCTTCTTGGAAAATCACTGTACATACTTTGAATAACCTTTGAACTCCTGTCTTCTACATCTGAATAGCTTTTGAACTTCCTGTCCATTGCATCAACAGATCTATCTGACTGTGTTGACAACAATGACAATACTGTTGTTGCACCTTGCTCAACAGCAGATCCACCCTACTGTCAGCGGTTCTTCAAAGCATTCCGGTCTACTTCCTGTCGATCTTCAGAATCCTGGCCTCCATTACAGCTCACATCAAAAAAATCCAAAAACATTTTCTATGGTCAGGCAGAAAAGATAAAAAGAGGATTCCCATGGTTTTTTGGGCCTTGGTCTGTCGCCCCAAAGGCGATGGAGGGATCGAGCTCATGTGGGTGACCCTCATGAACAATGCCCTCTTGTCCAAACACACCTGGAAGGTGTTCACCAACGCCCCTGATGAATGGGTCAGCATTATGCGTAGGAAATACTGCATTCAGAAGGGGACCAGATGGATCCTCGGGGACGAAACCAAAATCGACTTCTGGGAAGATAGGTGGATCCAAGATGAGGCCCTGAATGCTAACAGCGATCTCCTCATCCTTAAATCAAACTTGGTGGAGAGAGGGCCCAAAGTGTCGACCTATCTCGACCAAGGACGGGTAACATGGAAGCACATCCTGAACCCCAGGCACCCGCTCCAAGCCTCCAAGCTCTAGTTAACGTGATAGTTATCCCATATTTCGAAGGGAACAACAGATGTGTTTGGCACGACACTCCTAGTGGCGTCTTCTCTATCAAATTTGCCTACAACTTTCAAAGACTCTCTGATGAGGCCCCATTCTCAGCCCACTAGATGTGGGCGAAGAAACTGATCCCCAAAATCAGCCACTTCATTTGGGCGGCCATCCAAAATAAGATCCTGACCATCAAGAACCTAATCAAGAGGGGCTTTCAGATCCCGAATAGATGCTTCATTTGTTGTGCTACCTGGGAGTCTACCAATCACCTCTTTCTTAGATGCCCCTTCTCTTCTGAAGTCCTAGGCCTCATCCTTTTCTAATTTTCTATCCAGTGGGTGGCCCCCAATTCCATCTCTGACCTCTTGTCCTAGTGGCCCAATCCCTTCGCCCACCCCTTCATCCGCTTCCTATGGGGCTCATACCTTCCCCACCTGCTCTGGTAACTCTGGCTTGAGCGCAATAGCAGAGCCTTCTCCTCCTCGACCCACTCCCCCCAGTGGGTGGCGGCCAAGGTGGTTGCCTTCGCCCTCGAGAACTCCTACTCCCTCCCTTTGATCGAGGCACCTCGCATGCTGGGTGAGTCCACCCTCCTCTCCTCCCTTGGATTCTAGCTCCCCCCCGGTCCCCCCCCACCCCCTCCCATCATTCTATGATAAGATGGACTGACCCCTCCCTGGATAAGTCAAACTTAACTTCAATGGAGCTTCTAAAGGAAACCCCGACCCCTCTGGAGTGGGTGGGGTCATCCAAGACAGTCACGGGACCCTGATATTGGTGTACGTCGAACCGCTTGGCATCTAGACCAACAACTTTGTCGAAGCAGCAGCTCTCCTCCGCAGGCTGATAGCCCTCAAGGAGACCTCTCCAAAGGTCATCATCGATGGTGATTCCCAAGTCATCATCAAAGTTGTCCGCATCTTGAGAAGTAGCTCTTGGTGCATCCACAACACCATTTGGGAAGTTCTCACCATCCTTCAAGGATACACTCACCACGCCTTTCGCCATGTGTATAGAAAAGGTAACCAGGCAACCGATTTCATGGCCAATCAAGCCACCTCAATGGAAGATCTCACCACTTGGACCATGAATTTCCTTGATGCTCTAGTCCAAATAGCATCTCAAGACAATTCAAGCATCGATGAGAGTCCAAGTGCTTAGATCGCTCAGAGTCGAGGCCTTGAAGGTGCGTTGTTTCACCTGCCCCTCGTGGACAAGGGACACTCCTTCCCGCCCCACCATGATGATTGGCCCTAGTGACCCTTTCATCTGAGGGCTGGCCAATCCGTTCAAGCGCTTTCACACCTCACCAAGTGCTCCCTGCTCTAGAGGCCACGTCAAAATTTTGGCCTATCCTGTTCTGGATATTCGTAGCCCCACCGGCAATCTTGGCAAGTCCAAGTCAGAGTGCACGACTTCTCAGTCTGACTTTCCCGCCTCGGGTGTCGCTCCAACGGATTTCCATGTTGAGTTAGCCCACTCACACCTTTCTCTCGTGAGTCTTCCCCAAGCTGCTCCCCTGTTCAGATTGTGCCATCTAGAGCACTGGCATTGGCTCCCCTCCCTTACCCCACGTGGCTACCGACAGCCACGCCCCCTCGGCTCCTCCCAACTTGTGTCGTCCCTTGGCCTTAGCACTCCTTCCCAATGCCTGCGGAGTTTCCCCTCCTCGGTGCCTCCTTGCAAGCTTTTAACCCATCAATGCTTAGAGCTCTCTCGCATTCTTGTATGTTTTCCCCTCCCCCTGTCCCCGCGATTCTCCCCTCTTAGTTCAGGTTGATTCTGGTTCCCCTGCCCCTGGCCTGCCAGTTTGCCTTCCATGGCTGGCAAGGCTTTTTTCCTCGAGCCCTCCACTATCGACCTGAGCGAGTCTGCCAGGCTCTTTTCTAATACCAAGAAATACACCCCCTTTTTTAGTAAGTTCGTAGGGGCCGACGAAGAAATCACGCAGGGATTTCTGGACACTTGGAACGATGGGGAGGTCAAAGTGAAAGGGCTTCATTTCAAAGTATCCAAGGAGTTTTTGACTGAAGTGACGAGTCTACACCACGAGGAGAAAGGCAGATTCGTTCGGTGGGACAAGCACAATTGAGAGGAGGAGCTCTCCTGGTTCCTAGAGCAGCAATGGGACAAGGCCAATCTCTTTCGAGCTGACCTCCCAACCCCCTTCGAAGAGGCCATCATCCCAGTGATGCAATACATTACCTACGATGACCTGGATCAGTGCCTCTACAACTTTCATCTTAGCTTCTAAAATCACCTTCATGGAGCCACACTGGTAAGCATCCCCTGGTTTCTCCTTTATTCCTTGAGCCTCACCATCGATCGGGCCCGAATGAACCATTCTCGGTCCTCCCATCAAGGGCTCATGGATGTTCTGTATAGACATGCCCTAGCTAACCAGCTGCAACTACATTGCATCCCTCCCCTGTCCTCCGTTCCACCCCTGAAGCGGTTGGCTCCCCAGGTGCTTCCCCTGCAGTGTCCAAATCCAAGGATACCCCATCCCCTGAAGCCTCCCCTTCCCTAAAATGGCATAGACCCACCCATAAATGCAGAACCCCGACTTAGGCCCCAGGCAAGGCACCGACCCCTGGTGCAAGTTTGATCCACAAGGACCCGACCCCCGACAGCAGCAGGGCGATTGGCAGCTCCAAGAAGGCCAAGTTGGAGGCCTCAAAAGCCACCGAAGTCAGCTCTGACTCTGGTAGCAAGTTGCAAAACATGTCGACCAGAGCCCTCCTAGACATTACGATTAGCTCCTTGACCGCTTCTGCCAAAGCGGCTTCCTCAGCGACCAATGCCCTGAGCGAACTCCGTCGTAGGTTGGGCGACGACCTTGTTAGGGAGGGGAGCTAATATTCTAGGTCGGGGCCCCCGTCCAGGTCAGGCCCGGTTGTAGGGCTACCTAGAGCAGTGAAGGGCAGTATTTTTTGGTTTTCCTGTTGAGCAGCTTCGCGATTTTTTCCTATTTTGTGGCCTAAGACCAAATTTTGTTTTGCTGGCAACATAGGTGGACGGACTTGTTGCAAGCACAAGGGCCCCTGGGCCTCGGTTTGGTTCCCAAGGGCGCAGCCCCGATATTTTAGCACCAGATTATAACTACGACTACATATGTACCTAAGGTTTTTGGACCCTTCAAAAAAAACTTGCTGTAAATATTATTTTTACTTATAAAAAAAAATGCACACAATCGATACCAAAAAACTTTGATACCGCTCAAAACATTTTATACTTTTTTTTTTAAAGCGTAAAACCCCTTGCGAAGCCACCTTGGTCTGAGAGACCACGAACAGGAGGTTCTACACCGTCAAAGTCACCCGTGGGTCGCATCCGACCCTGCCCACACCAACATTATCAATTGGATTTTGGATACCCAATTCAGCTTTTTGGTAAGGTGGAGATTTGAACCTCGGACCTCCCTTGGAGGATTTGCCCTCTCCTCTCCAAGTCACCTAGAGCACCTGGGTCAAAACATTTTATACTAGAATTGACTTAGCATATTATATTATTATATATATTATATTGTTATATATATATATATATTATAATACTATATTATTAATTTCTAGGGTTTCATTGATTTATCGAAATGTATATATTATATATTATAGTATTAATATAAAGTATTAATTTCTAGGGTTTCATTGATTTATGAGAATATATGATAACTATAGTATTATTATAATATTAATATTAGTATTATAAGTTGGACTATAGTATTATTAATATAAGATTAATATTATAATATTATAGTATTATAATATTATATATTATAGTATTATATAATATACTATTATAATATATTATAATATTATTATGATAATGTATATTATTATTATAGAATACTAATATCAGTTTATATATATATATATATATTGTACTATTTTAATATTTATTAATTTAAACTAATAATACTTAAAATATTTTTTTACAAGAACAAATGGAAAATACAACAAAAATAAATATATCAGAGGAAGAAAAGAAGCAACAACGTTTGGCATATCAAAGAGAATATCAGAGACAGAGATGTGCACAAATGACAGTTAGCCAAAGAGAAAGAGAAAATAAGAAACAAAGATAAAATCGTGCAAACCGCAATGCAGAAACAACAGTCGAAAATATACAAGAAAGAGAAAAACAAACAAAACGAAAAATAATGTCTCGTGCACAAATGACACAGGAACAAGACATAAGAGAGCACCAACAAATGATAGACACAAATAACGAGGTGAATAATGAACTTCAAATCCTCCATCAAACACTTGAGAGAATTAGACGATCTAACCAAGACAGACAAAGGCAACAAGGTAATGGAGAAAATATTGAAAACAATGTAGTACAACAGATGGATGCATCTAAAGCATCTTCTTTTCTTAGAAGAAATGCTTCAAATATAGTTATCGTTCAACAGAAACAAAGTGGATGCAATGATATTAACATGGAGATGCATCAAGAAAGGACATCGCAACCTCGAAGAGAAGGAAATATTGAAGGTATAGCAATAAATATACAACAAATTCCAACATATGGTGTGGATTTCAATGAATTACAAAATATATTTTGAAATCAATTAGACAGTCTTGCATCACCATTGATGTGTTATATTTGTGATGAATGCTATCCTGAAATAAAGGTGTGTTTGACAGACAAAGGTCCAGTATGTAATAGGTGTCGACAAGAAAAAGGCCCTAATCGATTTTCTATAGATAATAATATGGATCCTAGACTACAACAAACCTAAACTTGCGAATTTGACACAAATTGAAAAATGTTGATAGCCCATGTTAATCCCATATTACAGGTAACACATGCTACGGGAGACAATACAAGTATAAAGGGCACACAATAAGTTTTCCTCAAGAGATGAAAGAAATTGCTAAGGTATTGCCTCATTCAATAAGTGATTTGCCAATCATTATTGTTAGGAGAAAAGATCAACGTGGTACAAATTATAATATTATAGTGAATAAAGAGAGAGTATACAAAGCTCTTAAGTATAAAGGTTGAGCATGATAAGTTTTATAAGGATGTATAAATTGATGAAAATGTTTTGAGTGAACTCCCAACAAACACCACTACAAATGTCTTTCATAAACTTAATTTTGTCCATATGGAGTTCGATTCTGATATGAATGAATATGTATTTATGGGTCCAATTATAGGGACTGATGAAGGAAATATAATTGATCACACCACATCAATGGCCTCCAAACCGCCTAATGCTCCGAGGGAGATGTAACTCATTCGTGTATGGGTAAACAACCTTAATGTGGATCCTGGAACACTTATTGATTTGCCTGGAATTGAAGCATCTCCTATAAATGAGTATGTTACATAAGGGTTACTGGATATGGCCTTCCCGACATTATTTGGAGATGGAAATTGTGATTTGTTGTAGCCTAGAATGAAAAAACTTCATCTACATGAATTCGTAAAACATCTAATTTGTTATAAATATCATCGTTTTGGGAAAAATCCAAGATTTAGATATTTCATGATGAACATGATTATGCGACATCAAGCAAAAAATTCTTCAACAGTATTTGTAAAGAAGAGTCTTCAATACTTACCCATTACAATCAATGAACTGCATGAACATATGGAAAATATCCCTCAATCCCATCTTGCAGATCGCTTAATGCGTTTTGGTACATCGTTAAGTGACGCAGGACTGGGATTATACACAGAAAAACTAGGAGAATTTCATTCAATGCTCTTAAAATACCAATTACAGAAGTTACAAAATGGCCAACCCCCTTTACAATGCATGAGCTGCTTCTTATAGCGGACCCGACCCCCTCCGGACCTCATTACACAGACTGCAGAGTTTGTTTGTAATCGTCAACATGAATTTTCTGTCGTCGCCTGCATATTGCTGCCAGGTGCATTGAATCATCATGGCATGTAATGGCAGAGTGCTCTGCCACCCCCTGTCCATTGAACCTCTGAATCATCATTCCTAGGAGTGCTCTGTAGACACCTATATTTTGCTGCCACGTGCCCTTCTGCACCGACCTCTACAGCCGCCTGCCCATGTGGAGTCGTGAACGACCTGTCGCGATATCACGACATTTTTGCTTCCTTGCTTTCTCTCCTCTTTGGTCACGATATCGTGACATTTTGGTGCTCGGCCTCTATTCTCTCCTTTGGGCCGCAAAACCGTGACATGTCGCAAAATCGTGACATCCTGGCCCTTCGTACTCTCCTTCTATATTTGGGCTGCGAAAACGCGACATGTCACAAAATCGCGACATCTCTGCCTTCAGCACTTGTCTTCTGCCTTCTGGTCGCGAAACCACGACATGTCACGAAATCACGACGTCTTTGCCTTCCATACTTGTCTTCTGCATTTGGGTCGCGAAACCGTGACATGTCGCGAAATCGCGACAACTTTTCCCCTCGGCGCCCATCCGCAAAATGTGTCGCGAAATCGCGACAAATTTTCCCCTCGACACCTATCCGCAAAATGTGTCGCGAAATCGCGACAACTCTTCTCCTCGGCGCCTATCCGCAAAATGTGTCGCGAGATCGCGACAACTCTTCTCCTTGGCGCCTATCCGCAAAATGTGTCACGATATCGCGATAACTCTTCTCCTCGGCGCATATGCTCAAAATGTGTCGCGATATCGCGACAACTCTTCTCCTTGGCACCTATGCTCAAAATGTGTCGCGATATCGCGACAACTCTTCTCCTTGGCGCCTATGCTCAAAATGTGTCGCGATATCGTGACAACTCTTCTCCTTGGCGCCTTTGCTCAAAATGTGTCGCGATATCGCGACAACTCTTCTCCTTGGCGACTATTCTCCAAAAGTGTCACGATATCGCGACGAATTTTCCCCTTGGCACCCATTCTTCAAAAGTGTCACGATATCACGACGACTTTTCCCCTTGGCGCCCATTCTCCAAAAGTGTCGCGATATCGCGATGACTTTTCCCTGTCGCGATATCGCGATGACTTTTCTGTCGCGATATCGCGACAGCTTATCCCCTCGCCAGCACTTAGGAAAAAAAATATTTTTTGGATGATGCAAGATTGCTCTGCCACCTCCGGATGCTCCTGCATCAGACACCCGGGGTGAATTGAGAAGTGACCTTCACTTCTGTTCTGTGGGAGGTAGACCCAGGCGGTCAACCTCTGCCTTCGACAACCAAGTCACATCTTCTACGGGTCTGCCCTTCCACTTGATCAAATATTCATAATAGCACCTATTCCGAGTACTTCGGCCCTCACGCGTATCAAGGACTTCTTCTATCTCATCTGCGACTGGGGTGGCCGCTGGAATGCTCCACAAATTTGAGCTCGGTGGTTCACTGCTATCTCCTTCATGATACTCGACCAAATCTGAAATGTTAAAAATTGATGAGATGTTAAGTTCACTCGGCAACTCCACCTCGTATGCATTTCTCGAATCTCGTTTTCCAATGATTCTGCATGGCCCAAACTTCTTCATCTTTAGCTTGTTATAGGTCTTGGCGGGAAACCTTTCTTTTCTTAGATGGACCATGACGACATCTCCTACTTCAAACTCCTTAGCCCGACGCTTCTGGTCTGCCCTGGTCTTATACTGAGTATTCATCTTGGTGATGTGCCTTGTCACCTCCTCATGCAAGCCTTTCAAGTGTTCAGCAAAGTCTTCGGCCTTAGCACTGCATTTTTCTCTTGTATCCATCCTTCTCAACTCAGAAGCATTCCTTGGGCTACTCCCATAAATTATCTGGAATGGAGATTTTTTGGTGCTCCTGTTAACAGAGTTGTTGTATGCGAATTCTGCCTGTGGCAAAACTAAATCCCATCCCTTCGGTTTGTCTTCGACCAGGCATCGTAACAGATTGCCCAAACTTCTATTTACCACCTCTGTTTGGCCATCCGTCTGTGGGTGGTATGCAGAACTAAATTTCAAATCCGTCTTCAACTTCTTCCAAAGGGTTCTCCAAAAATACCCCACAAACTTGGAATCCCTGTCTGATACAATACTCTTTGGTAGCCCATGAAGTCGCACCACTTCCTTGAAGAATAAACCTGCCACATGGACCACATCACTAGTCTTCTGATAGGGGATAAAGTGAGCCATTTTTGAAAACCTGTCCACCACCACAAGTATGGAGTCATTTCCCCTCTGTGTCCTAGGTAAACCAAGAACAAAATCCATACTAATATCCTCCCATGGCCTTTCGGGTACAGGTAGTGGTTGATATAAACCAGTATGCTGCCTCATAGCTTTTGCCATCTAGCATATCCTACAACTTTGCATGAATTTTGTCACATCTTGTTGCAATTGCGACCAGTAGTAGTTTTCGTTAACAAGGGAAATGGTCTTGTCTTGACCAAAGTGTCCAGCCAAACCTCCACTGTGCTTTTCCTTGATCAGATTCTCCCTCATTGAACTCTGTGGAATGCATAATTGGTTTCCCCTGAATAACATTCCATATTGGATCAAAAAGTTTAGCCACTTAGTGCTGTCCAAAGTAACAGGCGCAGTGCAGGCCTTCCAAGCTTCTGCGAAGTCGGGATCTACAGGGTACAAACCCTTAAGCTCAGCAAACCCTACAACTTCCACCTTCATTTCCATCAATAAACATTGCCTCCTACTTAAGGCATCCACCACTCTATTGGACCTTCCGCTTCGATGCTTCAGCACAAAGGTATAGCTCTGCAGGAACTCAACCCATTTTAGGTGCCTCTGATTTAGCTTTCCTTGACTATTAATATACTACAGTGCCTGATGATCAGTAAATAGAACAAATTCCTTTGGCAACAAATAATGCCTCCATTTCTTCAGAGCCTGAACTATGGCATAGAACTCCTGATCATACACCGAATACTTCTTCCTGACATCATTGAGTTTCTCACTAAAATAAGCGACGAGCTTACCCTCTTGACTCAATACAACCCCTATGGCACTACCACTAGCATCACAGTCTACCTGAAATACCTTATTGAAATTTGGAAGTGCTAAGACAGGTTGCTCTGTGACCTTCTTCTTGAACATAGCAAAGCTTTTATCTGCTCCGGTTGTCCACTTAAATTCCTTCTTGTTCCCCCTCATTGTCTCTGTAAGGGATGCGCAAATACTGCTAAAATTTCTAATGAACTTTCTATAAAAACTGGCTAAACCATGAAACGATCTTACCTCAGTCACGCTTCTTGGAGCAGGCCATTCTATGATAGCCCTCACCTTCTCTGGGTCCATTTTTAAATCGTCTGCTGAGATGACAAATCCCAGGTATACTAACTCATTTACGAAGTTACACTTCTTCAGATTTATCAGCAACTGCTCCTCCCGTAGCTTCTCAAAAACCCTCCTGATGTGCATCAGGTGTTCCTCCAGGGTTCTGCTAAATATCAAGATATCATCCAAGTAGACAATAACAAATTTGCCTAAAAATTCCTTCAAGACTTCATTCATCAACCGCATGAATGTACTCGGTGCATTGGTTAGCCCAAATGGCATGACCAACCACTCATACAAACCCTCTTTGGTTTTGAAGGTTGTCTTCCACTCATCCCATTCTTTGATATGGATCTGATGATAGCCACTCTTCAGATCAATCTTCGTGAAGTACTCAGCTCCACTCAAACAGTCCATAATATCATCCATCCTTGGCAATGGGAATCTGTATTTTATAGTGATCTTGTTAATTGCCCAAGAGTCTGTGCACATTCTCCACTCTCCATCCTTCTTGGGTGCTAGTACTGCAGGTACTGCACACGGGCTAAGACTCTCCCTAATCAATCCCTTCTTTAACAGCTCTTGAACTTGTCTATTCAGCTCCTCAATTTCCATAGGAGTCATTCTGTGTGCGGCCTTATTGGGCAAGCTAGACCTTGGAACCAAGTCTATGTGGTGACTAATCTTCCTTACAGGTGGTAAACCCTCAGGAACATTATCAAAAATGATATCTAGAAATTCCTCTAATAGACCCATGACTTCCACTGGGGTCTCCTTGCATTCTTCTTCCCTAACCCTAGGGATTATTGCATAGCACATATGATCTGGCTTCAGGCCATCTAAAAATCTTCTTCCATCAACTAGACAGACTCAAGAACTGCTACATACCTTCTTGTCCGCCTCCTTCAGGGGTTTCAACTTATGGCGAACATCATTCTTCGACAAGGAATACATATTGGCTCGACCATCATGTATTGCACTCCGATCAAACTGCCATGGTCTCCCAAGCAACATGTGACATGCATCCATAGGCAGGATGTCACACAGGACCTCATCACAGTAAGTCCCAATGTTAAACTTCACCAGGCAGTGCTCACTGACTAGCGCCCTATGGTCCTTTTGTAACCATGCAATCCGATATGGATGCGGGTGTCTTCTTCTCTCCAGCTGCAACTTGGCAACCATCTCCTCAGAGACCAAGTTATCAGTGCTACCATTTTTGATAATGATGTTACAAACCTTTCTTGAGCACTTGCATCTTGTGCGGAACAGGCTGTTCCTCTGGTCTGATTTCTTTTCCTCATTCAACAGGACTCTCCTGATGACCATCGCTTCCCCTCGTTCTGCCTCCTCAGAGTGCTCAGATTCGATACCTTCGTCTGCTACAGCAGCTCTGGCCTGACCCTCAGGTCTTCGATTTGGCCTTTCTTGGCGCTGTGGGCAGTTGTATGCCCGATGTCCTTCCTCCCCGCAATTGAAGTAGGTTCCAAAAAATATGCCTCTCCCATACCCCTGCCCAGGTCTACCTCTTCCTCACGGTTAGCTGTTGTTCTGATTGCGTGGGTGATGGGTATTCTCCTCTTTCTCTTCCTTTTGATCCTGGCTACTGCTTGCTTCACCAGTCTTCCTCAGATCTCTGTATCTTCCTCCATTGGTCCTTCCACCAGCTCTTCCACCACGATCCTTTCCTCTCTGCTTACCTTCAAATCTCCTATTCAGTTTTTCTTCCACCTTTAGGGCAAACTGGTATGCATCCTCAACCATGCTCATCCGAACCAGACTCAGCTCTTCTTGAATGCTGGTTCTCAATCCATTGATGTAACGGGTGACCTTCTCCTTATTCACCTCAGAATGGCCGGTTCGAATTGAGATCTGGTAGAACTCCTCCGTGTACTCCTTGACAGATTTGCTCTCCTGTCTCAGACTCTACATCCTCCTCAATAGATCCAACTCATAGTCGGTGGGGATGAATTGCATCTTCAATTTCTCAACCATCCGATCCCACCTGGTGATCTTTTCTTTTTCCCTCCTATTCCTTTCCAGCTGTACTCCTTTCCACCAGATGCTAGCATGTCCCTTCAACTTTGTTTTTGCGAACTTGATCCGATTTGGATCTAAGATCTCTTCATACTCGAAATATTCCTCCATGTCGTTGATAAAATCTATCAACTCCTCGGGATTGAGATTCCCAAAATAGGTGGAGACGTCGAACTTCGGCTTCTTCTCGATCTGGGATATGGCCCTATATAGCCTAGCTTCTACTGGATCCAACGCTTCTTCCTCATCATATGGACCCTCGTCTTCCCAAACTTCATCTTCACTATGGTCCTCTCTTCTTGGCTCAACTCCTCTTCTCAATTCCTCCTGCAGGGCTTGCACTTGCCTCTGCAAGGCTTTGAGATCGACCTCTTCTCCCCTATTCCTCGCACCACCATGGTTCCTTTGCGGAGGCATCCTGCTCACTTCCTCACAAACCCCAACCACAAGTCCTGGCGCAAACTGCCTCACGGCCGATGATCTGTTCGTGCACTCAGAACCTTCTAGCTCTGATACCACTTGACGTAGGACTAGGATTATACATAGAAAAACTAGGAGAATTTCATTCAATGCTCTTAAAATCCCAATTACAGAAGTTACAAAATTGCCAACCCCCTTTACAATGCATGAGTTGCTTCTTATAGCGGACCCGACCCCCTCCGGACCTCATTACACAGACTGTGGAGTTTGTTTGTAATCGCCCACACGAATGTTCAGTCACCGCCTGCATATTACTGCCAGGTGCCTTGAATCATCATGGCATGTAATGGCGGAGTGCTCTGCCACCCCCTGTCCATCGACCCTCTGAATCATCATTCCTAGGAGTGCTCTGTAGACACCTGTATTTTGCTGCCACATGCCCTTCTGCACCGACCTCTGCAGTCGCCTGCCCGTTTGGAGTCGTGAACGACCTACCGCGATATCGTGACATTTTTGCTTCCTTGCTCTCTCTCTCCTCTTTGGTCGCGATATCGCGACATTTTGGTGCTCGGCCTCTCTTCTCTCCTTCGGGCCGCGAAACCACGACATGTCACAAAATCGCGACATCCTGGCCCTCCATACTCTCCTTCTGTCTTCGGGCCGTGAAAACGTGACATGTCATGAAATTGTGACATCCTGGCCCTCCGTACTCTCCTTCTGTCTTCGGGCCACGAAAACGTGACATGTCGTGAAATCGCAACGTCTCTACCTTCAGCACTCGTCTTTCGCCTTCGGGTCGCGAAACCACTGACATGTCACGAAATCGTGACATCTTTGCCTTTCGTACTTGTCTTTTGCCTTTGGGTCGCGAAACCGCAACATGTCGCGAAATCACGACAACCTTTCCCCTTGGCGCCCATCCGCAAAATGTGTCGCGAAATCGCGACAACTTTTCCCCTCGGCACCTACCCGCAAAATGTGTCGCGAAATCGCGACAACTTTTCCCCTCGACGCTTATCCGCAAAATGTGTCACGAAATCGTGACAACTTTTCTCCTCGGTGCCTATCCATAAAATGTCTCGCGAGATCGCGACAACTTTTCTCCTCGGTGCCTATGCTCAAAATGTGTCGTGATATCGCGACAACTCTTCCCCTTGGCGCCTATGCTCAAAATGTGTCACGATATCGCGACAACTCTTCCCATTGGCGCCTATGCTCAAAATGTGTCGCAATATCGTGACAACTCTTCTCCTTGGCGCCTTTGCTCAAAATGTGTCGTGATATCGTGACAACTCTTCTCCTTGGCGACTATTCTCCAAAAGTGTCGCGATATCGCGACGACTTTTGCCCTTGGCGCCCATTCTTCAAAAGTGTCGCGATATCGCGATGACTTTTCCCCTTGGCACCCATTCTCCAAAAGTGTCGCGATATCGCGATGACTTTTCCGTCGCGATATCGCGACAACTTATCCCCTGGCCAGCACTTAGAAAAAAAATATTTTTTTGGATGATGCAAGATTGCTCTGCCACCTCCGGATGCTCCTGCATCATTAAGAGACACAAGATATTACTGGACAAAGTGTCGTGCTATGTTAAATGACTTATTACATCAAATTGGTTCACCCACTATTTTCTTCACCTTAAGTGCAGTTGATCTGTATTGGCCCGACCTACATGGATTGATGCTAGGAACTCCCCCAATTGATCCTCATGAAGCACAAAAATGGAGAAAACAAAATATTATTGACTATCCTCATATTGTAGCTTATTACATGCATATTCGAAACACCACATTTCGAAAGGAGGTGTTGCAAAAAAAAAATGAAAGTAAAAGAATTTTGGTGTAGATACGAATGGCAACATAGAGGCTCTCCACATGTCCATGGTTTCTTATGGTTAGAGGGAGCTCCGAATATGGACAATTTATATTGGAAAAATGAAAATCAGGTTAAAAATGCACAAAGATATTTTGATAATATTGTGCATGCATGGAATCCTCGAGAAGACCCTCACCAACGGAATATATAGGTAAATATAAATAATTTTTTAGATTTATATTTATATGAGTTTATATTTAGGTTTGTATTTATATAGTTGTGAATTGCAAGTATTACAAAGTTTTGGTCAACATCAATGTTTGAGAAATACACAACTTATGCAAATTGATGCAAATCTAGATTACGAAGAGATTCTCAATTGAGCGCCACATGCTATGTAGAGAGGGTGCTTATTTACGAAAAAAAGAGGGAAGATGGTTTGCAGGTATGTAGAGGTAATTCAAAGTATTTCAACTATTCCACATATACATAAAAAAATTGTAACTAATACCATTTATCTTATTTCTTTTATTTAGTTACAATGCACCATGGCCTCTGAATCAAGAAGGTTCAAAATTATACAAAGATCCTGAAACAGAAGATAAGAAGGATTAACCAGCAAGAAATTATGAGCGAGTAAACACACATAATCATTACATTTTACAGTTATGGAGAGCAAATGTAGATTGGCAACCTATTCTTTCAAAGCATGTAGTTATAAACTATATTGCCAAGTATGTTGTGAACGCTGAAAAAAGCTCAGAAACTTATCAACAAATGTTGATGTGAATAGCAAATATGCAGTATAATGATGATCCAGCAACAAGAGCATATAGATGTCTTCTAACATAAACACTTATAGAGAGAGATATAGGAGCACAAGAAACATGTCATATGCTATTAGAGCTTCCATTGGTTGAATGCAGTCGAGTATTTATTCCTCTAAATGTTGGGCGGAAAGTATTCAAGGAGGTGGAACATAATGATGAAGATGAGACCGAAAGAGAAGGTAAATATTTAATTGGCGGATATATGCAACGACCTTATAACAGGAAAATGTTTCACTTATAAATGCAGATAAATCTTGGATATATAATCCTAAGAGAAAAAATGACTTCAAATAGAAAGCTAGAAAAAAATCAGCTATTGTGAGGGTATTTCCATGATTTATCACCATTCCTGAACGACAATACAATATATAACCTTCATGAAGGAAAATGGCTTGCTCATTCGTGATGATACCACATTGAATTATCGATATGAAAGCTTAAGCATCAAACATAAAAAACTTTTGATATAATCAATGAACACTATAATGAAGGTCAAAATGTACCTCCATTGCACATGATAATACAAGGAACAACAAGAATAGGGAAATATTATCTTATAGGTGCAATTCGTCAATTACTTTAAAATTTATCATCTCCAGAACGTTGTCCCCTATTACTAGTTGCACCAACTGGAGTTGTTGCATTTAACATAGGTGCAACTACTATACAATAGATTAACAAGTTTTCAAGAACTAGATTTTGAAATTTTGGAAAGAACTAGATTAACAAGTTTTCAAGAAGATTTACAACATATAAAATATATATTGATTGATGAGCTTCATAGGCCAAAAATTATTGGAACAAATAGATTCACGTCTTCGTCAAGCATTTCCATAGTATTCTAACATATGCTTTGGAGGAAGGTCAATCATTTTGGTCGGTGATTGAGGATAATTACCACCTGTGATGGATAGCCCACCATATGCCAACGATAAGTATGTAAAATTATTATGGCAAGAATTTTCAACAGTCCTAATATTGGATAAGGTATTCCGATAGGAAGGAGATAGTGAAGAACAAAAAATATTTCGTCAACTTCTTACAAATATCAGAGATGCAAATCCTACTATTGATGACTGGCAATTATTGATGAGAAGGACCAATAGATCATTAGATGCAGCTACAATAGAAGAATTTGACAATAGCTTCCATCTATTTACCAGGAATGAGAATGTGCATAATCATAATAGGAGACAATTGTTAAAATCAAAATATCCTATGGCACATAGTATTGCAACAAAGGGGGGAAGAACTAATCCAGGAAGACGTGATAATAAGAACTTGAAGTTGAGTTACTAATTGCAAAAAATGCAAGAGTTATGTTAACATCCAACTTATGGACTGAAGTTGGACTTGTTAATGGTGCATTAGGCTATATTCGAAATATAGTCTATAAACTTGGAAGGTCTCCACCAGATCAACCAACATATGTTTTGGTGGAGTTCAATACCTACACAGGGATGCTATTTGATGATACATCTCCTCGAATTGTTCCAATTACACCAGTAGAAAAGAGAAAGATAAGACACCTTCCATTAAAATTAGCTTGGGGATTGACAATTCATAAGTCACAAGGTTTGACATTGAATAAAGCAACAATTGACATAGGATAGACAGAAAGACAAGGTTTAACTTTTGTTGCCATCTCAAGAGTTAAGGCATTGGAAGGACTTAGAATAATACCACCCTTTTCATATGATCGATATGAAAAACTGAAGTCGAGAAAATGAGTTGCTAAGAGAAAGAAAGAAGAAGAGCGACTAAAGTCTTTGGAGCTTAAATGATTGGCTCTAGCCAATCTTTGAAATAATAAGGTGTTTATCAACATCAATCTTTAAAATAATAAGGTGTTGAGCATTTTCATCTCACTCAAAGCTATTTTAAATATTTTAGGCATGTTATATTTATCAATACATTTATATATATATTTTTAAAAATGTCATTGAAAAATATTTTAATATAATAATTGTGCGGCCGCGGATGCTACTATATTAGATATAAAGGATATATATCTAAAAACGTCGAGACTTATCAATCTTGAGGCGCCTATCTCATTTCTTGGGGGTGTGATCTCCAAGATAGGTGCCTCGAGATTGATAACTCTTGACGTTTTTAGATATATATCCTTTATATCTAAGCTAGTAGTTATATAATTGTATATAATATTTACTTCAAAATATTTTTTTCTTTGGCGGCACAAAAAAATAGTCTCCCATTTGTATTAGATAAAAAGCTCCATCCCTTCAAATCTTGTAACTTTGTGGTGGAGAGGAAGCTTTTCTAAATCATTCTTCTTCTTCTTTTTGTGGAGTTTTTACTAAGTCCAGTTTCTTTGTCCAGTGCATGAGTCAACTTTTTCGAATCTGAATTTTGCTATCTTGATTAGGTTCTAACTATTAACATCTACATATGTCATCATTACAAATAAATAAGATGTTAATGTATAATAGCCAAGTTGTTGATTATAAAATAATACAATTGGAATCTTATCAATGGTACATAACAAAATTTAAAAAATAATGAATATTATAATATAATAAAATATTATTATTATATACATTATAAATAAATAAAAAGAAAAAAAATTAAAATCCTGAGGTACTCCTCACAATGAGTTTTAGGGTAGGTAATGGCCCAAGCACTTCCCTCAGTTTCCGAAAATATATATTAAAACTTTTTAATTAAAATAATATATTATAATTATTATATATATATATATATACCATATTACATTTATCATAAATAAAAATTTAACAACACAAGATCTTGCATTATTATAAAAGTAAATCAAAGAAACTATGGCTAACCATGTGATTATAAAAATTTAAGAGCTTAACAACTAAACTATACATGCAGGTGGTCATAAATTTTTTATTAAGATATTACATTATTATAAAATATAAATATAATAAACTATGTCTAACATGTGGTCATAAAAATTTAATTAAGATATTGCATTATTATAAAATAAAAATAAAAAAAACTATACCTAACCAAATAATCATAAAAAAGAGTTAACTGTGAAACACAATATATTACATTATTATAAAAATAAATCAAAAAAACTATGCTAACTAACTAGGTGGTCATAAAAACATAAACCAACTACGAAGTGTTGCGGCTTGTATTTTCCATTAGTGATGAGGGCCAACCCCACCCGTAGGGGGACAACCCAAATATACTTTAAAAATTACTAGAAAGATATTCAATGCTAGTTATGGGGATCAACCATTTCCATCATTGATGTTGTTCGAAAAAGGACAAGGCCGGAGGCTTGGAACGCCATGCCCGGACCCTTCACCTCGTCCTCGCTAAGCGCGGCCATGAAATCCACGTTTTCATTGCCAGTCCCTGCGACCCTCTTTATTTTAGGGTTATATATATATATATATATTTTTTTTTTTTCCGAATTTAAGATTTATTTATTTTATTTACAGTTTCGAATTTGTAGAGTTTCGAATTCTACAAATTTCAAAATTTATAGATAAAATTCTACGAATTTAATAACTATTAACAATATTTATCAAATGGGATTGGTAAGCCAAGAACCTGCACTGTTTGCCACCTCCATTAAAGAGAACATTCTATTTGGAAAGGAGGGAGCCACCATGGAGCAAGTTATTGGTGCTGCCCAAATTTATAACTCAATTCCCGAACGGATATGATACCCAGGTTGGTCTTTCTATTTACAACATATAAAATATATATTGATTGATGAGATGAGCTTCATAGGCCAAAAATTATTGGAACAAATAGATTCACGTCTTCGTCAAGCATTTCCATAGTATTCTAACATATGCTTTGGAGGAAGGTCAATCATTTTGGTCGATGATTGAGGATAATTACCACCTGTGATGGATAGCCCACCATATGCCAGCGATAAGTATGCAAATGCAAAATTATTATGGCAAGAATTTTCAACAACCATATTATTGGAATTTTCACCTCGTCTTCGCTAAGCGCGACCATGAAATCCACGTTTTCACTGCCAGTCCCTACGACCCTCTTTTACTCCGACCCCTTTATTTTAGGGTTGTATATATATATATTCGAATTTAAGATTTATTTGTCGAATTTATTCGTTAAGTTTCGAATTCTACAAATTTCAAATTTTATAGATAAAATTCTACGAATTTGATAACTATTAACAATATTTATCAAATGGGATTGGTAAGCCAAGAACCTGCACTGTTTGCCACCTCCATTAAAGAGAACATTCTGTTTGGAAAGCAGGGAGCCACCATGGAGCAAGTTATTGCTGCTGCCCAAATTTATAACTCAATTCCCGGATGGCTATGATACCCAGGTTGGTCTTTCTATTTTTCTTATTTCCTTCATCAGGTATGCAGTGGTTCAAGGTGGTCAGGTGATCGGTGATCGAATCAGGTATGCATAATGATCTTGTCAGTAAAGAGCTTGGAGCATATTCTACATTGGTGCAACTCCAACAAGAAGCGATTTTTATAGATGAGCCGGTAGAAGATGGAGGCTATGAGCATAGACGTTCGTCATATGTAAGACCAAGGACCTCAAGCATACAGAGCAAATCTAATTCAGACATGTCCATTTCAGGAAATCTAGAACTAAAAGAACAAAGGGATTCTTCAACGACCCCTTCCTTTTGTCAATTAATGCTTCTAAATGGAAGCAAGCTCTATTGGGTTGTTTAGGCACGTTGGGATTTGGAGCAGTATGGCATTACACTTGGAACTATGATATTTGTGTTTTTTCTAGAAGACCACAATGAGATGAAGTCCAAAATTAAAATGTATTCACTCATGTTTTTTTTGCCTTGGGGTGTGTTTTCCTTTTTTAGTTAACATTGTCCAGCACTACAACTTTGCAGTATTGGGGGAATATCTTACAAAAAGAGTCCAAGAGATGATGTTATCCAAGATCCTTACATTTGAAGTTGGATGGTTTGATCAAGAAGAGAATTCTAGTGGAGCAATTTGCTCCAAGATTGACAAAGAAGCTAATGTGGTATGTTTCTCACCAATTTCACTATCTCTACATTTACTATTTTCTATTAAAGCATTATATAAATATATTCTAATTTTTTATGTCTTAAATTTATTATTCAGGTGAGATCTATAGTGGGAGATCGTCTATCCCTTCTTATTCAAACCACATCAGCTGTGGGTTTAGCTTTCACTTTGAGCTTAATTTTAGCCTGGCGTTTTGCAATTGTAATGCTAGCAGCGCAACCACTCGTAATAATATGTTATTACAGTAGACAGGCTATACTTAAAATCATGTCGGCAAAGACCATTAGATCTCAAGCTCAAGGAAGCCAAATGGCATCAGGGGCTGTAGGTAATCACAGGACTATTATAGCCTTCTCATTACAGGAAAAGATACTTAGTCTCTTCAACAAAAGTCAAGAGGGTCCTCAAAGAGAGAATACTAGGCAATATTGGATTGCAGGATTAGTTTTAGGAACAACACAATGTGCACATTTATGTATGTCATCACTAAGTTTTTGGTATGGAGGGCAACTTGTCCATAAAGGATATATTACCTCCAGACCTCTTTTCCAAATTTATATAATTTTGATGAGCACCAGGCGACTGATGGCAGAGGCAGGGAGTATGACAAGTGATATTGCTAAGGGATCTGATGCAGTAAAATCTGTGTTCAATATTTTAGGCAGAGAAAGCCGCATTAACTCCAATGATGAGAAGGGTGAAACATTGAACATGATAGAAGGGAATATAGATTTACAAAATGTGGACTTTGCTTATCCAGCTCGTCCAGATATTATGATCTTTAAGGGTTTTAGCCTCCACATAAAAAAAAAGTAGAACGATTGCACTTGTTGGGAAGAGTGGCTCTGAAAAATCAACAATAATTGGATTGATTGAGAGGTTCTATGACCCACTAAAAGGCACCATAAAAATTGATGGGAAGGACATTCGTGTGTTCAACTTGAGGAGTTCGAGGCAACATATAGCCCTTGTCAGTCAAGAGCCTGTCCTATTTACAGGAAGCATTCGAGATAACATTTGTTATGGAAAAGGAGAATGCAACAGAGGTAGAGGTAGAGATGATCGAGGCTGCAGAGGCTGCCAATGCTCATAAATTCATAAGGTAAGATAATACATAAATTAATGGTCATTTTTAGTTACACTTCAATTATAAAAAGTTTAATTAATTTAGTTACAATGGAATCTGCAACTACAGCTGCTTGAAAGACGGGTACAATACAAACAATGGAGATAGAGGAGTGCAGTTATCACGAGGGCAAAAGCAAAGGATAGCAATAGCAAGGGAAATCCTAAAGAATCCAAGAATATTATTATTAGACGAAGCAACCAATGCTTTTATGTTGAGGTTAAGTGAGATTCGAACTCAAATATATGTTAAAAAAATGAAAACATTTTTTTCATTTTGTGGAATATACGTGGCTTTATGCCCTTTACCATAAATGTGGGAAATCATTAGCTTTTAATTCTCTACTTCATGAGGGAAATCCTAATAATTATGATTCTTCAAAAGTAAGTAAGATGTCTACGGTTCTTGGATTTACTAAGTCAACTTTCTTTGTCCACTTCCAAAATCACAAGTTAACCTTTTCGAATATGAGTTTTACTAAGTTGATAAGGTTCTAACTATTAACATCAACATATGTCATCATTAGAAATAAATAAGATGTTAAGAGGAAGGTTGTTGATTATAAAATAATACAATTGGAATCATATCAATAGTACATAACAAAATTTAAAAAATAATAAATATTATAATATAATAAAATATTATTATTATATACACTATAAATAATTAAATAATATTAAAAAAAATAAAAATAAAAGTAAAAAAAAAAAATCTTGAGGTACTCCTCACAATGAGTTTTAGGGCAAGGTATTTTGCCCAAGCACTTCCCTCAGTTTCCGAAAATATATATTAAAACTTTTTAATTAAAATAATATATTATAATTATTATATATATATACCATATTACATTTATCATAAATAAAAATTTAACAACACAAGATCTTGCATTATTATAAAAGTAAATCAAAGAAACTATGGCTAACCATGTGATTATAAAAATTTAGGAGCTTAACAACTAAACTATACATTAACAACTAAACTATACATGCATGTGGTCATAAATTTTTTATTAAGATATTACATTATTATAAAATATAAATATAATAAACTATGTCTAACATGCAATCATAAGAATTTAATTAAGATATTACATTATTATAAAAAATAAATGAAAAAAACTATACCTAACCAAATAATCATAAAAAAGAGTTAACTGTGAAACACAATATATTACATTATTATAAAAATAAATCAAAAAAACTATGCTAACTAACTAGGTGGTCATAAAAAGATAAACCAACTACGAAGTGTTGCGGCTTGTATTTTCCATTAGTGATGAGGGCCAACCCCACCCGTCGGGGGACAACCCAAATATACTTAAAAAATTACTAGAAATATATTCAATGCTAGTTACGGGGATCAACCATTTCCATCATTGATGTTGTTCGAAAAAGGACAAGGCCGGAGGCTTGGAACGCCATGCCCGGACCCTTCACCTCGTCCTCGCTAAGCGCGGCCATGAAATCCACGTTTTCACTGCCAGTCCCTGCGACCCTCTTTTACTCCGACCCCTTTATTTTAGGGTTATATATATATATATATATTTTTTTTTTTTTCGAATTTAAGATTTATTTAATGTTACAGTTTCGAATTTGTAGAGTTTCGAATTCTACAAATTTCAAATTTTATAGATAAAATTCTACGAATTTGATAACTATTAACAATATTTATCAAATGGGATTGGTAAGCCAAGAACCTGCACTGTTTGCCACCTCCATTAAAGAGAACATTCTGTTTGGAAAGGAGGGAGCCACCATGGAGCAAGTTATTGCTGCTGCCCAAATTTATAACTCAATTCCCGGACGGATATGATACCCAGGTTGGTCTTTCTATTTTTCTTATTTCCTTCATCAGGTATGCAGTGGTTCAAGGTGGTCAGGTGATCGGTGATCGAATCAGGTATGCATAATGATCTTGTCAGTAAAGAGCTTGGAGCATATTCTACATTGGTGCAACTCCAACAAGAAGCGACTTGTATAGATGAGCCGATAGAAGATGGAGGCTATGAGCATAGACGTTCGTCATCTGTAAGACCAAGGACCTCAAGCATACAGAGAGCAGATCTAATTCAGACATGTCCATTTCAGGCAATCTAGAACTAAAAGAACAAAGGGATTCTTCAACGACCCCTTCCTTTTGTCAATTAATGCTTCTAAATGCTTCAAAATGGAAGCAAGCTCTATTGGTCTTAAAATTGTCCAGCACTACAACCTTATAGATTAAGAAGAGAGGGTGCTCTATTGGTCTTAAAATTGTCCAGATCTAGATTAAGAAGAGATTCTCAACTGAGTAGAGCGGCACACACTATGTAGAGAGGGTGCTTGTTTACAAAAAAAAAGAGGTAAGATGGTTTGCAGGTATGTAGAGGTAATTCAAAGTATTTCAACTATTCCACATATACATAAAAATGTGTAACTAATACCATTTATCTTATTTCTTTTATTTAGGTACAATGCACCATGGCCTCTGAATTTAAAAGGTTCAAAATTATACGAAGATCCTGAAACAAAAGATAAGAAGGATGAACCAGCAAGAAGAAATTATGAGCGAGTAAACACACATAATCATTACATTTTACGGTTATGGAGAGCAAATGTAGATTGGCAACTCTGTTCTTTCAAAGCATGCGAGTTATAAACTATATTTCCAAGTTTGCTGTGAAAGCTAAAAAAAGCTCAAAAACTTATCAACAAATGTTGATGCGAATAACAAATATGCAGAGAGATATAGGAGCACAAGAAACATGTCATATGCTATTAGAGCTTCCATTGGTTGAATGCAGTTGAGTATTTATTCCTCTAAATGTTGGACAAAAAGTATTCAAGGAGGTGGAACATAAATATGAAGATGAGACCGAAAGAGAAGGTAAATGTTTAATTTGCGGATATATGCAACGATCTTATAACATGGAAAATGTTTCACTTATAAATGTAGCTAAATCTTAGATATATAATCCTAAGAGAAAAAATGACTTCAAATGGAAATCTAGAAAAGAAGCAGCTATTGTGAGGGTATTTCCATGATTTATCACCATTCCCGAATGACAATCGAGAAAAATTTGTTGAGTTTTGTTGGTCGGAGCTGCTACTTTACAAACCATTCAAAATATATAGAGAGATGTCGGACTTGATGATGGAAATATCATTTCAAATTGGGAGTCATTCAATTACAACCCATGGCATGTTGAAAGGATAAGTAGGCAAAACAATACGAGAAGAACATTATAGTGAATCGGACGATGATGTTGGATTGGTACAACAAAACACAACTCGAACATGAATGGGAAATTATATCCAAACTATACTGTGGGAAAATCATGGACGTAAGTGAAATAGATATGCTTGGAAGAAGAGATTTTGATAAACTTGTGCCATGGAATATAGAATATCAAGGATAATATTACACAAAAAAAGCAATACAACATATAACCTTCATGAAGGAAAATGGCTTTCTCATTCCTGATGATACCACATTGAATTATCGATATGAAAGCTTAAGCATCAAACAGAAAAAAGCTTTTGATATAATCAATGAACACTATAATGAAGGTCAAAATGTACCTCCATTGCATATGATAACATAAGGAACAACAACAACAGGGAAATCTTATCTTATAGGTGCAATTCGTCAATTACTTGAAAATTTATGATCTTCGGAACGTTGTCCCCTATTACTACTTGCACCAACTGGAGTTGTTGCATTTAACATAGGTGCAACTACTATACATGGAACTCTGCGAATTCCTGTTGCAGATTTTGAAAATTTGGAAAGAACTAGAATAACAAGTTTTCAAGAAGATTTACAACATATAAAATATATATTGATTGATGATATGAGCTTCATAGGCCAGAAATTATTGGAACAAATAGATTCACGTCTTCGTCAAGCATTTCCATAGTATTCTAACATATGCTTTGGAAGAAGGTCAATCATTTTGGTCGATGATTGAGGATAATTACCACCTGTTATGGATAGCCCACCATATGCCAGCGATAAGTATGCAAAATTATTATGGCAAGAAAATTCAACAACCATAATATTGGAATTTTCACCTCGTCCTCGCTAAGCGCGGCCATGAAATCCACGTTTTCACTGCTAGTCCCTGCGACCCTCTTTTACTCTGACCCCTTTATTTTAGGGTTGTATGTATATATATATTTTTTCGAATTTAAGATTTATTTGTCGAATTTATTCGTTAAGTTTCGAATTCTACAAATTTCAAATTTTATAGATAAAATTCTACGAATTTGATAACTATTAACAATATTTATCAAATGGGATTGGTAAGCCAAGAACCTACACTGTTTGCCACCTCCATTAAAGAGAACATTCTATTTGGAAAGGAGGGAGCCACCATGGAGCAAGTTATTGGTGCTGCCCAAATTTATAACTCAATTCCTGGACGGATATGATACCCAGGTTGGTCTTTCTATTTTTCTTATTTCCTTCATCAGGTATGCAGTGGTTCAAGGTGGTCAGGTGATCGGTGATCGAATCAGGTATGCATAATGAGCTTGTTAGTAAAGAGCTTGGAGCATATTCTACATTAGTGCAACTCCAACAAGAAGCGACTTGTATAGATGAGCCGGTAGAAGATGGAGGCTATGAGCATAGACGTTCGTCATCTGTAAGACCAAGGACCTCAAGCATACAGAGCAGATCTAATTCAGACATGTCCATTTCAGGCAATCTAGAACTAAAAGAACAAAGGTGGTTAGGTGATCGAATCAAGTATGCATAATGATCTTGTCAGTAAAGAGCTTGGAGCATATTCTACATTAGTGCAACTCCAACAAGAAGCGACTTGTATAAATGAGCCGGTAGAAGATGGAGGCTATGAGCATAGACGTTCGTCATCTGTAAGACCAAGGACCTCAAGCATACAGAGCAGATCTAATTCAGACATGTCCATTTCAGGCAATCTAGAACTAAAAGAACAAAGGGATTCTTCAACGACCCCTTCCTTTTGTCAATTAATGCTTCAAAATGGAAGCAAGCTCTATTGGGTTGTTTAGGCGCGATGGGATTTGGAGCAGTATGGCATTACACTTGGAACTATGATATTTGTGTTTTTTCTAGAAGACCACAATGAGATGAAGTCCAAAATTAAAATGTATTCACTCATGTTTTTTTTGCCTTGGGTGTGTTTTCCTTTTTTAGTTAACATTGTCCAGCACTACAACTTTGCAGTATTGGGGGAATATCTTACAAAAAGGGTCCAAGAGAGGATGTTATCCAAGATCCTTACATTTGAAGTTGGATGGTTTGATCAAGAAGATAATTTTAGTGGAGCAATTTGCTCCAAGATTGACAAAGAAGCTAATGTGGTATGTTTCTCACCAATTTCACTATCTCTACATTTACTATTTTCTATTAAAGCATTATATAAATATATTCTAGTTTTTTATGTCTTAAATTTATTATTCAGGTGAGATCTATAGTGGGAGATCGTCTATCCCTTCTTATTCAAACCACATCAGTTGTGGGTTTAGCTTTCACTTTGAGCTTAATTTTAGCCTGGCATTTTGCAATTGTAATGCTAGCAGCGCAACCACTCGTAATAATATGTTATTACAGTAGACGAGCTATACTTAAAATCATGTCGACAAAGACCATTAGATCTCAAGCTCAAGGAAGCCAAATGGCATCAGAGGCTGTAGGTAATCACAGGACTATTACAGCCTTCTCATTATAGGAAAATATACTTAGTCTCTTCAACAAAAGTCAAGAGGGCCCTCAAAGAGAGAATACTAGGCAATCTTGGATTGCAGGATTAGTTTTAGGAACAACACAATGTGCACATTTATGTATGTCATCACTAAGTTTTTGGTATGGAGGGCAACTTGTCCATAAAGGATATATTACCTCCAGAGCTCTTTTCCAAATTTATATAATTTTGATGAGCACCAGGCGACTGATAGCAGGGGCAGGGAGTATGACAAGTGATATTGCTAAAGGATCTGATGCAGTAAAATCTGTGTTCAATATTTTAGGCAGAGAAAGACACATTAACTCCAATGATGAGAAGGGTGAAACATTGAACATGATAGAAGGGAATATAGATTTACAAAATGTGGAATTTGCTTATCCATCTCGTCCAGATATTATGATCTTTAAGGGTTTTAGCCTCCACATAAAAAAAAAGTAGAACGATTGCACTTGTTGGGAAGAGTGGCTCTGAAAAATCAACAATAATTGGATTGATTGAGAGGTTCTATGACCCACTAAAAGGCACCATAAAAATTGATGGGAAGGACATTCGTGTGTTCAACTTGAGGAGTTCGAGGCAACATATAGCCCTTGTCAGTCAAGAGCCTGTCCTATTTATAGGAAGCATTCGAGATAACATTTGTTATGGAAAAGGAGAATGCAACAGAGGTAAAGGTAGAGATGATCAAGGCTGTAGAGAGGCTGCCAATGCTCATAAATTCATAAGGTAAGATAATACATAAATTAATGGTCATTTTTAGTTACACTTCAATTATAAAAAGTTTAATTAATTTAGTTACAATGGAATCTGCAACTACAACTACTTGAAAGACGGGTACAATACAAACAATGGAGATAGAGGAGTGCAGTTATCACGAGGGCAAAAGCAAAGGATAGCAATAGCAAGGGCAATCCTAAAGAATCCAAGAATATTATTATTATACGAAGCAACCAATGCTTTTATGTTGAGGTTAAGTGAGATTTGAACTCAAATATATGTTAAAAAATGAAAATGTTTTTTTCGTTTTGTGGAATATACGTGGCTTTATGCCCTTTACCATAAATGCGGGAAACCTTTCATTAGCTTTTAATTCTCTACTTCATGTGGGAAATCCTAATAATTATGATTCTTCAAAAGTAAGATGTCTACGGTTCTTGGATTTACTAAGTCAAGTTTCTTTGTCCAGTCCCAAAATCACGAGTCAAATTTTTCGAATCTGAATTTTGCTATCTTGATTAGGTTCTAACTATTAACATCTACATATGTCATCATTACAAATAAATAAGATGTTAGGAGGAATGTTCTAATGTATAATAGCCAAGTTGTTGATTATAAAATAATACAATTGGAATCTTATCAATAGTACATAACAAAATTTAAAAAATAATGAATATTATAATATAATAAAATATTATTATTATATACATTATAAATAAATAAAAAGAAAAAAAAAATTAAAATCCTGAGGTACTCCTCACAATGAGTTTTAGGGTAGGTAATGGCCCAAGCACTTCCCTCAGTTTTCGAAAATATATATTAAAACTTTTTAATTAAAATAATATATAAAAAAAATATATATATATATATATATATACACCATATTGCATTTATCATAAATAAAAATTTAACAACACAAGATCTTGCATTATTATAAAAGTAAATCAAAGAAACTATGGCTAACCATGTGATTATAAAAATTTAAGAGCTTAACAATACATGCAGGTGGTCATAAATTTTTTATTAAGATATTACATTATTATAAAATATAAATGTAATAAACTATGTCTAACATGTGGTCATAAGAATTTAATTAAGATGTTGCATTATTATAAAAAATAAATGAAAAAAACTATACCTAACCAAATGATCATAAAAAAATTAACTGTGAAACACAATATATTACATTATTATAAAAACAAATCAAAAAAACTATGCCTAACTAACTAGGTGGTCATAAAAACATAAACCAACTACGTAGTGTTGCTGCTTGTATTTTCCATTAGTGATGACGGCCAACCCCACCCGTCGGGGGACAACCCAAAAACGCCCGATATTATTCAGGGAGTCGCTTCATTAATATATTTCGAAAAAACTTCATCTTCAGAAAGATCTAATCTATATATATACTTAAAAAATTACTAGAAAGATATTCAATGCTAGTTACGGGGATCAACCATTTCCATCATTGATGTTGTTCGAAAAAGGACAAGGCCGGAGGCTTGGAACGCCATGTCCGGACCCTTCACCTCGTCCTCGCTAAGCGCGGCCATGAAATCCACGTTTTCACTGCCAGTCCCTGCGACCCTCTTTTACTCCGACCCCTTTATTTTAGGGTTATATATATATATATATATTTTTTTTTTCGAATTTAAGATTTATTTATTTTATTCGTTACAATGTTACAGTTTCGAATTTGTAGAGTTTCGAATTCTACAAATTTCAAATTTTATAGATAAAATTCTACGAATTTGATAACTATTAACAATATTTATCAAATGGGATTGGTAAGCCAAGAACCTGCACTGTTTGCCACCTCCATTAAAGAGAACATTCTGTTTGGAAAGGAGGGAGCCACCATGGAGCAAGTTATTGCTGCTGCCCAAATTTATAACTCAATTCCCGGACGGCTATGATACCCAGGTTGGTCTTTCTATTTTTCTTATTTCCTTCATCAGTAGGCAAAAAAGAAAAAAAAAAAAAAAAAAAAAAAAAGAGGGGGGGGAAAAGGGGAGGAAAAATTGCAGTGGTTCAAGGTGGTCAGGTGATCGAATCAGGTATGCATAATGATCTTGTCAGTAAAGAGCTTGGAGCATATTCTACATTGGTGCAACTCCAACAAGAAGCGACTTGTATAGATGAGCCGGTAGAAGATGGAGGCTATGAGCATAGACGTTCGTCATCTGTAAGACCAAGGACCTCAAGCATACAGAGCAGATCTAATTCAGACATGTCCATTTCAGGCAATCTAGAACTAAAAGAACAAAGGGATTCTTCAACGACCCCTTCCTTTTGTCAATTAATGCTTCAAAATGGAAGCAAGCTCTATTGGGTTGTTTAGGCGCGATGGGATTTGGAGCAGTACAACCAATTTATGGCATTACACTTGGAACTATGATATTTGTGTTTTTTCTAGAAGACCACAATGAGATGAAGTCCAAAATTAAAATGTATTCACTCATTTTTTTTTTTTTGCCTTGGGTGTGTTTTCCTTTTTAGTTAACATTGTCCAGCACTACAACTTTGCAGTATTGGGGGAATATCTTACAAAAAGAGTCCAAGAGAGGATGTTATCCAAGATCCTTACATTTGAAGTTGGATGGTTTGATCAAGAAGAGAATTCTAGTGGAGCAATTTGCTCCAAGATTGACAAAGAAGCTAATGTGGTATGTTTCTCACCAATTTCACTATCTCTACATTTACTATTTTCTATTAAAGCATTATATAAATATATTCTAATTTTTTATGTCTTAAATTTATTATTCAGGTGAGATCTATAGTGGGAGATCGTCTATCCCTTCTTATTCAAACCACATCAGCTGTGGGTTTAGCTTTCACTTTGAGCTTAATTTTAGCTTGGCGTTTTGCAATTGTAATGCTAGCAGCGCAACCACTCGTAATAATATGTTATTACAGTAGACAGGCTATACTTAAAATCATGTCGGCAAAGACCATTAGATCTCAAGCTCAAGGAAGCCAAATGGCATCAGAGGCTGTAGGTAATCACAGGACTATTACAACCTTCTCATTACAGGAAAAGATACTTAGTCTCTTCAACAAAAGTCAAGAGGGCCCTCAAAGAGAGAATACTAGGCAATCTTGGATTGCAGGATTAGTTTTAGGAACAGCACAATGTGCACATTTATGTATGTCATCACTAAGTTTTTGGTATGGAGGGCAACTTGTCCATAAAGGATATATTACCTCTAGAGCTCTTTTCCAAATTTATATAATTTTGATGAGCACCGGGCGAGTGATAGCAGAGGCAGGGAGTATGACAAGTGATATTGCTAAAGGATCTGATGCAGTAAAATCTGTGTTCAATATTTTAGGCAGAGAAAGCCGCATTAACTCCAATGATGAGAAGGGTGAAACATTGAACATGATAGAAGGGAATATAGATTTACAAAATGTGGACTTTGCTTATCCAGCTCGTCCAGATATTATGATCTTTAAGGGTTTTAGCCTCCACATAAAAAAAAGTAGAACGATTGCACTTGTTGGGAAGAGTGGCTCTGGAAAATCAACAATAATTGGATTGATTGAGAGGTTCTATGACCCACTAAAAGGCACCATAAAAATTGATGGGAAGGACATTCGTGTGTTCAACTTGAGGAGTTCGAGGCAACATATAGCCCTTGTCAGTCAAGAGCCTGTCCTATTTACAGGAAGCATTCGAGATAACATTTGTTATGGAAAAGGAGAATGCAACAGAGGTAGAGGTAGAGATGATCGAGGCTGCAGAGGCTGCCAATGCTCATAAATTCATAAGGTAAGATAATACATAAATTAATGGTCATTTTTAGTTACACTTCAATTATAAAAAGTTTAATTAATTTAGTTACAATGGAATCTGCAACTACAGCTGCTTGAAAGACGGGTACAATACAAACAATGGAGATAGAGGAGTGCAGTTATCAGGAGGGCTAGACGAAGAAGCCAGTGCTTTTATGTTGAGGTTAAGTGAGATTCGAACTCAAATATATGTTAAAAAAATGAAAACGTTTTTTTCGTTTGTGAAATATAAACGTGGGTTTATGCCCTTTACCATAAATGTGGGAAACCTTTCATTAGCTTTTAATTCTCTTCTTCATGTGGGAAATCCTAATAATTATGATTCTTCAAAAGTAAGATGTCTAAGGTTTTTTTTTTGAGTTTTTACTAAGTCAAGTTTCTTTGTCCACTCCCAAAATCACAAGTCAACCTTTTCGAATATGAGTTTTACTATCTTGATAAGGTTCTAACTATTAACATCTACATATGTCATCATTACAAATAAATAAGATGTTAGGAGGAAGGTTGTTGATTATAAAATAATACAATTGGAATCATATCAATAGTACATAACAAAATTTAAAAAATAATGAATATTATAATATAATAAAATATTATTATTATATACACTATAAATAATTAAAAAATATTAAAAATAAATAAAAATAAAAGTAAAAAAAAAATCCTGAGGTACTCCTCACAATGAGTTTTAGGACAGGTATTTTGCCCAAGCACTTCCCTCAGTTTTCGAAAATATATATTAAAACTTTTTAATTAAAATAATATATTATAATTATTATAGTTATATTAAAAAAAGAAAAATTATTTATATATAATTAAAAAAATCCACCATATTGCATTTATCAACAAAATTAGACATAAAACCAAAAACCAAAAAACTAACAAAGACAACAGTTTAATCTGAAGTTTTATAATCAGATTGGAGGCAGAGGGGTTAAAGGCTTTCTTAATTTATCTCTAAGTAATATCGATGCAAATACGCCAATTATTCTGATAATTAAAACTTTTAAATACTGATGACTATTTAATTTTTCATTATCTGTAAACTTGAATCATTAACCTTTATTTCATGAAAATTATTTTATAGTTTAACTAGAAGTTTTGTATGTTTTCACCACTATACAAAAACCTTTTAATCTAAGAAAGAGTTTTGCATATCCTAATGTATTATGAAATATAAAATTGATTGGAATTACCAGTATTATCTTACATTATGTCAAATTTAAAATTTAAAATTTAAAATGTGTTAGATACACAACAAACTAAGGTTTGTTTAGAGTTCACAGTGTCAGCGTCGCCTACGCTCGCTAAAATTTAAGAAAATCTTATCAAAATTAAGTGTTTAGAGTTCACAGTGTCAACGTGCTTTAGAACATGAAGGGAAGTAGAGAAGCTATCAAATTCCAAAGTCTATACAGCTAGTAGCTATAGATCTTTACATACCAATTCCAGAAATCGTGCTTTCTAATCGTAAAGGGCATGTGACACAGTTGACAATGTCATTTAGAAATTCATCCATTAAATAAATTTACATGTACTTCAGTGGTCTCATGTCCTGTTGTCTATTCTTTATTTTTTATTTCGAACGTGGTAAACCTAATCACTTTTTTTAAACCTGTTCTAGACTTTCTATTGATCTATTATTCTATCATATACATACATGTTGTGATCTTGAGAATCATGTTAAAAAATAGTGTCTCCTTAGTTGGAGGGTAAGTTTATTTAGGAGAGTCTTTGTTTAAAAGAGAGCCTATTTATAAAGAAATAAGTTGAAGGGTAAAGTTATTCAGAATGAGATAGGTTTAGATGGTATGGTAGTTGTTGATTAGTTGTTTCAAGATAAAGTTTATAAAAACAATATTTACCAGTTTCTCTATATTAAAAAAACATTAATAAATAAATATAATAATTAGAGGGTAAGGTTATTTAGAAGGAGTGTTTGCTTAAATGAGAAAGCCTATTTACAAAGGGTAAGGTTATTCAGAAGAAGATAGGTTTAAATGGTATGGTAGTTGTTGATTAGTTGTTTCAAAATAAAGTTTATAAAAACAATATTTACCAATTTCTCTAAATTAAAAAAACATTAATAAATAAATATAATAATTACATAAACATTTTAACTGTTTTATAAACATTAATAAATAAAAATAATAATTACATAAACATTTAATTACAAGACAGTTATAGAAAGGGTATTAAAAAAATCCACTCACAATGATGATCTTAATCACAAATCTGGTCATTCATAGGCCTCTTCACGGTCGTCCAGAACGCGCTTCCGTCACAGGTGCAGGGCTGGTGGGATTGCTTCAAAGATGTCTACAGCCCCAATTCGTACATCAAAATCCCCGAAATTGACGGTTACTGCGGCGTGGACGTGAACGAGCTCTACCGGAGCGTCCAGCTGTACCTGAGCAGCCTTGATGTGGCGGCCCAGTCGAGGCGGGTGAGCGTCACCCACGCCACGAACTCGCGCCAGCTGTCTTTCACGTCGGCGCCCAACCAGACGATGGCGGACGCCTTCGAGGGGTCCAGGATGCGGTGGACGCACCACGTGGAAACGTCCCACGACACGCTTGAGGAGAAGCGGAGCTTCCGCCTGCAGATGAAGAAGCGCGACCGCGCCGAGGAATTCGACGGCCACAGCCGCGACCGCAAGCTGTACACCAACAGCGGCCATGCCTCCCGCGGCTAGACGGCCGTGCCCTTCCGCCACCCGGCCACCTTCGCCACGCTGGCGCTTGACCCGCTGGTGATGGACGCGATCCGGTCTGACCTGGACGCCTTCACCGTGGGTAAAGACTTCTACCGCCGTGTCGGCCGCGCGTGGAAGCGCGGTTACCTCTTCCACGGTCCGCCGGGCACCGGGAAATCGAGCCTGATCACCGCCATAGCCAACTACCTCCACTACGACCTGGAACCGACAAAGGTCACCGACAATTCCGAGCTCCGGGCGCTTCTCATCCAAACCACCAAAAGATCGATAATCGTGACTGCTCGCTCGATCTGACAGAGCGCCTCTCGCGGCTTCTGCCGTCGGAAAAAGGCCGTACCGGTCGACGGCGATGACACCAGCGTCACGCTTTTCGGCCTCCTCAACTTCACCGACGGCCTCTGGTCCTACTGCATCATAGTCTCCACCTGCACATCCTACTCTCCACCTTTGGCTTTCCGGCCTTCAAACGCCTCGCTTTCAATTACCTCGACCTCGGAATCGAACACCATAACCTGTTTCCCGTTGTGGAGTAGAGCATAAAAAATAAAGGCGATCATTGGTCTGCGCTTAAGAGCGTCATCTCTGCATTTTCTGATTTAAGGGCGGCGGGAGAAGGACAAGAAACGGTGAAGCTTCCGGTGGAGTGAAGAAGAAGCCTCGGGTGGAGCGATCGATGGTGAAGAAACAACCGTTGATTGAGGGCCGGCGGAAGCGGGAGCGGGACAAGAAACAACCGTTGATTGAGGGGCGGCGGGAGCAGGAGCGGGACAAGAAACAACCGTTGATTGAGCGGCGGCGAGGACGAAAAAACGGTGGTCGTAGAAAAAGCAGCCGGCCGAAACAACCGTTGAGCTTGAAATACATTGCGTACGGTGCATGGGATTCCATATCATAACTGAATATCTGAACTGAGGGGAAACAACGGCCACCCACAATGGGATTCACCTGCGGAGATGAACGATTTAAACACATCTGGCAGGATGGCGACGGATCTCGGAGGGCATTAATGGCGAGAATTTGGTAGGTTAGGCGCCCTAGTGAAGTCTTTTCAACGTCGCGAGTGAATTCTTCTTTTCTCGGTGCACTCCGCATTTGAGGTGCGCTACCATGTAACGAAATTATACAAAAATGGTTGGGAAAGAAAGGCTAGTAGGTATAGGCATTGTCTTTGGACAAACTAGTCTCGCCGTTTTATCAAAAGTCGCTTTTATTTTCTAAAAGTGAGAAATATATAGCTTGTCTTCATTACATATTACGGTCCCTCTAATCTTCCTCCGTGATGAGTGCGTTGCCTTGCTGTAGTGGGCTCGGTATGGAAGGTTCCTATAGATTTTTTTCGATGAGACCTAAGATAATTTGGAGAGTAAAATATTTTGATTGGTAAGAGAGTTTTGAAAGGTTTACCTAATTAAAAAAAATAGTTAAAAAATGTTTTTAATCATTTGAAATAAAAAGGAAGTATCTTTTTCAAAATAATTAAGAAGAAAGATAAAAACATATATAAGAATTTTTATATAAATAATTCTCAAAGTGTTAAAACATGTTAAGAAGTATCTTTTAAGAAGAAAGATAAAGATAAAAATAGATGATATAAATAATTTTCAAAGTGTTAAAACGTCTTCATTTTTTTATATAATTATTTATAAAAATAAAAAATAAACTTTATCAAAAGTTATGCCTTGTTATAGTGGACAATGTTTATACCATAAAAATTGTATTAATTTGATTTTTTTTAATATCAAATAGAATTTTTTTGGTTAGATAATAAGGGGTTGTACTCGGGTCCCCTAACCTTGACAAATTACATCTCTCTTCTTTAGAGCTTGAGAGTTTATAAATAGATACACTTCTCATCTCAATTGAGATGCTATAACTAGAAACCTACATTATTTTACATAAAATGTTTGAATTCTTGATTTTCATTTTTTGAATCTATTTAATTTTTGTATTAATCCAAATATAGCATCTTTTTTGACATTTTCCTATAGTAACCTTCACAATGCCAAAAATTTACCTCTACTATTTGTCTTTCATCTTAGTAGAGTAATATTTCCAAAACACCACACTATCATAGTTCGCTTTAACAAATCTAGATTGCTAGTTTCCTTCGTGAAACACAAGTGCAACCATAAAACTTATAAAAATTAAGTCTAAATGAAAACACATTATTGTTACAAAATAAAGGGAAATTACCAATGGAAAACATTAAAGTAAATCTTAATCATTAATTGATTCAAGCAATCAACATTTTTTTTTTCAGTTTAAACTAAACTTTCTACTTCCTCTAACCATGGGAAAGGAGAATTTAACTTCATGCATCCTCAATCAAAACCCCTTTTTTGCCTGTTTTTCCCCCTTTGTTTCTTTTCCTTTAATATATGTGTAAATTTGATTTCTCCAAACCCTTTAGCAAGATCTTGAATTTCCATTATTTCCTCTTTTATCCCCCAGGGAGCCTTTGCTTTCCTCAAAATTCATATTTATTACTATGAGAGAATCACCTTCCATCCATACTCTATTCCATTTCATTTATTTATATATTTTTCCCTCCTAAAGCTTCCCAATGCTTTTCCTTCATTATTTATCTTATATCCACTATTGAAAGCATAATGAGACAAATCCTCTCCTCTATAATTTCTAATTATTCCCCCCTCCTCCTTCCTGGATTTCCTTTAGATGCTCCATCAAAGTTCAATTTAACCCACTCCCCTTCTAGGTTCTCCTCCCCTCCCCTTTTTTCTTTTCCTTTTTTTTATTCTCTTGTACCCAACATCATAATTCCATTTAATGACTTGACTCCATCTATCAAGGCTCTCTACTTCCAAAGTAGGGACTGGGTGAGTTGATAGGGTTGGTTTAGACTCCTCTATGGCTAAACATATCTTCTTTTTCATTACCTCTAAACTGTTTTTCTTTCCTTTAAATATTTCTCTATTCCTTTCTAGCCATTTAGTCCAAAGTATTGTATCTTTTGATATTATCCCATATTGTCTGTAAAGCCTCACTTTTATAAGTGTTCTGCCATTGCTTTAACCAATCTTCAATTATGTTATTCATCACCATACATTTTCTAAACATATTAAGAATCCATTACCATATATTCCAGACTATTGAGCAATGTTCCAAGAGATGGTCTATACTCTCCTCCTTTTTACAAAAAAACACATTGAGAGGGGCCATGAAAACCTCTTTTTATAAGGTTATCCCAGGATAAAATTCTTCTATGACCTACTCGCCAAACAAACATTTTGACTTTAGGAATGCTTGGACTATCCCAAATATCTCTCCATATTCTAGTGACATTATTATTTTGTTGGTGTTGTACATTATATCCACTTCTTGTTGTGTATTATTTTGAGCTATTCAACTACCAAACCAATTTATCCTTGGCTCCCCTCGAAATAATCATAGTTGTTATCTTTCTACTCAATTGCCTCCTAGCATCAATATCTTGTATACTTGTAAAAAAATCTTCTTTCCATTTGTATCTTCCTTCTCGATCCTTGTACAAAGTGTTTGAAATCCTATCACCATATTTATCTTGAAGTAATCTCATCAAGGGTTTCAAAATTAGATCTAAATTGAGTGGTTTTTTATCACACCAAGTATTCATCCAAATAGAAATTTTTTTCTCCAGTTCCCACCACCCATCTTAAACCTTTAATCATAAGATTAATAGATTTTTGTAAACCATTCCAAAGAGCGGAACCATTTGGTAGAGAGAATACAATAAATATTAAACTTGGGTCACTGGGATCAACATACTTAGAATAATTCTTGCTCATTGTATTTGACTCTCGTAGTATAATCTCAATATTACATTTTCCCTAACAGCTAAGTTTCCTTCTGCAAGAAATCTTAAACCAAGACCTCCCCTAGTTTTATCATCACACAACTTGCTCCATTTCACCAAAGAAAATTTCCTGTTATCATGTAAACCTAACCATAAAAAGGGTCGTATAATATAGATTAAACTATTTTCAACCGATTTTGGCATAGAATACAAAGATATAAAATATGTTGGAATGGCTTGTAATACTGACATAATTAACCATACTCTTCCTGCTAACAATAACCATCTACCTTTCCAAACTAGAAGTTTTTTTTTTTAACTTTACTAATAACTGGATTCCATAAATATATCCTCATTTTCCCCTTAGATAAAGGTATTCCTACATAATTTGTTGGTAAATTTACCTCCTCCATTTGAAGCAACCTGTAAATTATTGCTTTGATATTAGTAGGAGTGTTAAGGAAGTAAATTTTGGATTTAGTCCTTTTAACTTTTTGTCGTGAAGCTCTTTTGTACTCTTTTAAAAAGTTATTCAAAGCTTCGGCCTTATTTATCCTTGCCCTTCCAAAAAGGGTTGTATCATCTATAAATTTTTGATGGGTGATTTTATCGATGTTATTACTAACCTTAAGTCCACTTATAAGCACATCTTTGTAAGCCTTCTTAAAGTTCCTACTCAAAACCTCTGCCATAATAATGAAAAAATAAGGAGATAGAGGATCTCATTGTCTAAGATCTCTCTTACCTTTAAAATATTTTGTCACAAACCCATCGACCAACACTGAATAAGAAACTAAAGAGACAAGTTTTAATCCATCTAACCCATTTCTTTTTTAAACTAAACTTTTCTAAAACTGCAAAAAGAAAGTCCCATTTAACCCTATCATAGGCTTTACTCATATCAAGTTTTAAGATCATTAATTTCTCTTTTCTTGAAGCTATTGAATGTATAATTTCATGGGCTACTATGATCCCATTCAGAATTTATCTCTCTTTCATAAATCCTCCTTACTCTTCTGAAATGATTTTATCTAACAATGGTTTTGATCTATTTGCCATCACTTTGGAAATAATATTATATGTCATATTACATAGGCTTAAGGGTCTAAAAAAATCAAACAATTAAGAATCCTTCTTTTTTGAATTAGGGTAAGATATATTGCATTTATTTTATAAGGTATGTATTGTTTTACCCTAGATTGTTCCTCTACCACCAATAAAGAATCCTTCACCATATCTCAATTATATTGATAAAAGGCTATAGAGATCCCATCTAGACTTGGGGATTTATCCTTATTAAAAGAGAAAAGAGCTAAATGAACTTCTTCTAGAGTAATAGGCTTCACTAGTTTTCTATTGTCTTCATTCATTATAACTAAAGGAACATCTTGAAGAAGTTTATCATTAAGAACTTCGGTCTCCTCAGAACCAAGAATATTATGATAAAAAGACTTTGCATATTTTCTAATTTCACTCCGATCTTCAATCCAAACCCCTTCTATTGATTTAATTCTACTAATTTTGGAAGTCGATATTTGTACTATAGCCATCCTATGAAAAACTTTGTATTTTTATCCCTTTATTTTAACCAAGTTTGTCTTGATTTTAATCTCCATAATTTTTCTTCCTTAAAATATTATGATACTCACTAAGAAACTCCCTTTCCTCCAAGATTGGATTATTATGATCACCTTTTTGAAATTTTGAGAGTTTATCTTTTAGTTCTTCTTTCTCCCCAAAAATATTTTTGAAGGTGTTCTTGTTCCATTATTTTAATCTAGATGTCATAGATTTAACTTGATTTGGAAGAGCATACAACCCACCATTACTTAAAGAATTCCATGTTTGAGCTATCATATTAGTAAATTGAGGATGGTCTTCCCACATCTGCTCGTATTTAAAATATGATATTTTTTTAATTCACTTACCACCACTTTAACTCTTATTGGCTAGTGATCTGAACCAATCCTTGTTAAGGTATTAATTTTAGCACAAGTTCTTTCATCTAGCCAATGATCGGAGAGAATGCATCTGTCTAATTTTTTTGCTATTAGATTCTAGCCTCTCCTATTATTGGTTTAAGTGTAGTTGTATTCTTCAAACTCAACTTCCCATAGATTATTATTTTAAATAAAAGCCGAGAAATCTTTCATAATTTGGGTTAATTTTATAATTCCTCCAAAAATTTTATCTAGCTTGGTTGTGGCATTAAAATCTCCAATGATCATGAATCATGTTTCTTTGTCTTTACTTCTCATAAAGGCTTCAATCCCATTCGAAACTTCTAATCTACCTGACTGAGTTGTAGGTCCATAGGTATTGATAAGGATGAAATAAATATCTGCAAAGTAGCAAGTGACTAAAGAGACTATCCACTATCTAGTTTTATAAATGGTTACACAAGAGGTTCTAAAAGGATTTCAACAAGTTAGAATTCCTCCTGTCACTCCTTAAGAATCCATAGCATCCCATTCACATCTTGCCCATACTACTTTCATAGTTTTTGAAACTTCTTCTTTTGTCATTTTAGTTTATTTGATACAAATAATATTAGGTTAATTACTTAAACATAGGTCCCTAATACACCTCTGCTTTGATGGGGCATTAACAACCCTTATATTCCATTAGATGAAAATCATGTCTCATCAGGGCCTTTTGGCCTCACATGTGTATTACCAATATTATTGTGTTTTTAGGTAAAGAGAAGTTCAACCAACTTAGTTTGTGTTCCTTTATCTATGTTTGCTCTTGCTTCCCACGATCTTGCTTGATAATTTGAGGATTTTCCTTTTTTTTCTTACCTATATCAAGAATAGGTCTTATTATTCTATTCTTCAATATTATTTCATAATTTTATTTTTCATAATATTTATCCTATTCTAGATCTATTATAGAATCTTTTTACTTATTATGTTCATTTTCTAGTATTTCCTTATTAATGGTAAAAAAATTAACTTCTAAAACTACACTTTCTTTACTAGTTTTTGTCTCTTGAATGGTGCATGGTACTTCAAGAGAGTCTTCAAAATCTAATGAGACACATTCCTTAGGTTCATCAATAATGTTCTTCCTTAAATTAGGATCATACTAAATAGATGGTTCCTTATTAATATGTTGAAATTGTTGTATTGTGTCCTCTAGGTTTTAATATACTTTTTCTTCATAGGCTAAAGCCTCAAAAGAGTTGGTATTTCTTTCAATATCCTTTCTTATTGGTCTCCATTATTTATTTTCTTTTATTTTTTAGATCTATTTTTTAGAATTTGAAAACCATCTTCATCCATAACCGTTTGTAAGTTTCTCTTGCAATTTTCTACATATGATTATGTTGGCTCTTCTTAGGGCATGATCTCTCAGTATGTCCCACCTCATGACGTCTTATACATATAAAATATATGTTTTCGTAATATATAGTTTGGGTCCAAAACTTATCCCTATTCTTAAGAATGATTGATTTTGGTAAAATTTTACTTATATCAATCATGACCAATGTTTGAGCATAAATAGCCAAGAATCCATCTTTTGTCGTATATAAAATTTCAAGGAATTCTTCTAGAGTATTGTCTATGGCATTGATACATCTCATATTGTCTATAAAGCCTCACTTTTATAATTGCTCTGCCATTTCTTTAACCAATATTCAATTATGTTATTCATCACCATACATTTTATAAACATATTAAGAATCCATTACCATATATTCCAAACTATTGAGCAATGCCCCAAGAGATGGTCTATACTCTCCTCCTTTTTACAAAAAAACACATTGAGAGGGGCCATGAAAACCCCTTTTCATAAGGTTATCCCAGGATAAAATTCTTCAATGACCTACTAGCCAAACAAACATTTCGACTTTAGGAATGCTTGGACTATCCTAAATATCTCTCCATATTCTAGTGATATTATTATTTTGTTGGTGTTGTACATTATATCCACTTATTTTTGTGTATTATTCTGAGTTATTCAACTACAAAATCAATTTATCCTTGGCTCCCCTCAAAATAATCATGGTTGTTATCTTTCTACTAAATTGCCTCCTAGCATAAATATCTTGTATACTTGTAAAAAAATCTTCTTTCCATTTGTATCTTCCTCCTCGATCCTTATACAAAGTGTTTGAAATCCTATCACCATATTTATCTTGAAGTAATCTCATCAAGGGTTTCAAAATTAGATCTAAATTGAGTTGTTTTTTATCACACCAAGTATTCATCCAAATAGAATTTTTTTTCTCCAGTTCCCACCACCCATCTCAAATCTTTAATCATAAGATTAATAGATTTTTGTAAACCATTCCAAAGAGCAGAACCATTTCGTAGAGAGAATATAGTAAATATTAAACTTGGGTCACTGGGATCAACATACTTAGAAGAATTCTTGCTCATTGTATTTGACTCTCTTAGTATAATCTCAATACTACATTACCTAATATAAATCACCAAAGAAAATTTCTTGTTATCATGTAAACCTAACCATAAAAAGGGTCATATAATATAGATTAAACTATTTTCAACTGATTTTGGCATAGAATACAAAGATATAAAATATGTTTGAATGGCTTGTAATACTAGCATAATTAACCGCACTCTTCCTACTAACAATAACCATCTACCTTTCCAAACTAGAAGTTTTTTTTAACTTTACTAATAACTGGATTCCATAAATCTATCCTCATTTTCCCCTTAGATAAAGGCATTCCTACATAATTTGTTGGTAAATTTACCTCCTCCATTTGAAGCAACCTGTAAATTATTGCTTTGATATTAGTAGGAGTGTTAAGGAAGTAAATTTTGGATTTAGTCCTATTAACTTTTTGCCCTAAAGCTCTTTTGTACTCTTTTAAAAATTTATTCAAAGCTTTGGCCTTATTTATCCTTGCCCTTACAAAAAGGGTTGTATCATCTATAAATTGTTGATGGGTGATTTTATCGATGTTATTACTAACCATAAGTCCACTTATAAGCACATATTTGTAAGCCTTTTTAAAGTTCCTACTCAAAACCTCTGCCATAATAATGAAAAATAAGGAGATATAGGATCTCATTGTCTAAGATGTCTCTTAGCTTTAAAATATTTTGTCACAAACCCATCGACCAACACTAAATAAGAAACTAAAGAGACAAGTTTAAATCCATCTAACCCATTTCTTTTTGAAACCAAACTTTTCTAAAACTACAAAAAGAAAGTCCCATTTAACCCTATCATAGGCTTTACTCATATCAAGTTTTAAGATCATTACTTTCTATTTTCTTGAAGCTATTGAAATGTATAATTTCATGGGCTACTATGATCCCATTTAGAATTTATCTCTCTTTCACAAATCCTCCTTACTCTTCTGAAATTATTTTATCTAACAATGATTTTGATCTATTTGCCATCACTTTGGAAATAATCTTATATGTCATATTACATAGGCTTAAGGGTCTAAAAAAATCAAACAATTAAGCATCATTATTTTTTGAATTAGGGTAAGATATATTGCATTCATTTTATAAGGTATTGTTGGCATTTTTGCCACATTGATCTTGATTGAAATATTAATGCTTATATTGTTGTAGATCTAACCTCTATTTTTAGTTTTGATGCGGTTTTGAGCAAAAAAGGAGCGAAAAATGGCTAAGTCTAAAAACTGCAGCGATTCGCTGACATGTCGTAGAATCGCGATCAACGCGGTCAACGCAGGCAGGTTGGGCGGAACCGTCGCGATATCACGACGTGTTTCATTTTCATGACTTTCAGCGGGCAAAAGGGGAGCATCGACAAAATGTCACGAAATCGCGATGAAAAGTCCAGTCGAAGACACAAAGCAGAACTTGCAGCGCATCGCGACGTGTTCCAGAATCGCGGGTCGGTCGGCTTCAAAGACTCAAGTTGAAAAGTTGCGGCGCGTCGCTGACGTCTTATTTTCGTGACGCAGTGGTTTCAAAAGGCTCAAGTGGTGCAAAGTGCAGCGATTCACTGCATATTGGTCGAAGAAGAGCTTAAGTGCCAAAACTTGCAGCGACGCGCTGCGTGTTCGAGCGAAGGAGAGTTCAAAGCAAAAAGTGCAGCGATGCGCTGCATGTCTTAAAATCGCGGGCAGTGGTTGCAAGAGGGAGTCTAAAGCAAAAAGTGCAGCGATGCGCTGCACGTCTTAAATTCGCACGGTGATTGGCTTCAAAAGGCAAGAAGTGTTCCATTTTTGCGACCCGTCCATGAAGCTGTACAAGGTGCCCGAAACATGTAGCGATATCGCTACATGTTCCGGGGCAGAGCGCAAGGAAGAACCAAGAACCAAAAGACGTAGCGAAATCGCTACATGTTCCGTTTTCGCGGAACAAGCTAGCGATGGAGACATTGAAGCCAAAGATGCAGCGATATCGCGACAGGGAGGATTTTCGTGGTTTCCAACAGCCAAAGGTGTACGACATAAAAATATGTCACGATTTCGTGACCCGTCGTGTTTTCGCGACCTGCGACTGTTTCCCGCCAAAACGTAGTATGAACGGCCCGAGGGGTTTTTCTCGATTTTCGAGTATTTAATACTGACCCGAATTTAATGATTTGCGGATTTCCAAGGCAGTCAAGGTCGAAGAAGCACCCAGGCCACCAAAATTAAAGTTTTATTTATTCGAAGCTGCTGTTCGTGGATTAATTCAACGGTTTTCATGCACATGTTCGAAAGATCAAATTTAATGAAGGACCGCGAACGTTTCATCGCATTTAATTTTTGTTTCTTCGATGCTGCAATTAAGGGGATCATGTGCATAATTTTCGTTGCATGGTTGTAGATCACGAGGAAGTTGGTTTTAAATATTCAATGCTGTAAAGAGGACGGACCTCTATAAAAACCAATGTAAACTTTATTTCAAGAGGTTGGAAAAGTTCTCTACTAGAAACTGAAGTGCATTTGCAAGAATAAAAGACTTGACTTCTAATTTTTCAAGCAACGCTTTGGGTGATTTCCTTTCTGTCTTTTCTGCATTTCTAATCACATTATTATTCTTTAACGTGTCATTGCGTTTAAATTCTGCATTCCGAATTTAAATATTCTCTGTAAGAATATAATCTCCGGAGTGTAGTCTTGGAGGGTTTTTTTTGCATACGTTGTGTGAGAATCAAGTTGATAATTTCTATTGCTTGCTGTTGTTGCATTTGAGGTTTCCTGCTGCTATTTTCTGATCCCATCACTTCGGCCTGTGGCCATATTTCCCATTTCTTTCTGCATTTTTTCAATTTCTTTCCAGCAACCCTCATCTTAAACCAATTTTAGAATAGTAGAGGGAACCAGCCCACTCTGGAGATTGGTCTGGGATCCATTTCTTGCTTCCAGCATTTCAATGTTGGCCGGGTCTAGGGCGCACTTGTAAAATCCTTTCCTGTGGCAGATTCGTGACCAACAGGTATGTATTGTTTTACCCTAAATTGTTCCACTACCACCAATAAAGAATCCTTCACCATATCTCAATTATATTGATAAAAGGCTATAGAGATCCCATATAGAATTGGGGATTTATCCTTATTAAAAGAGAAAATAGCCAAATGAAATTCTTCTAGAGTAATAGGCTCAACTAGTTTTCTATCGTATTCATTCATTATAACTAAAGGAACATCTTGAAGAAGTTTATCATTAAAAACTTTGGTCTCCTTAGAACCAAGAATATTATGATAAAAATACTTTGAATATTTTCTAATTTCACTCTGATATTCAATCCAAACCCCTTCTATTGATTTAATCCTACTAATTTTGGAAGTCGATATCTGTACTATAGCCATCCTACGAAAAAATTTGTATTTTTATCCCCTTATTTTAACCAAGTTTGTCTTGATTTTAATCTCCAAAAAATTTCTTCCTTAAAATATTATGATACTCACTAAGAAACCCCCTTTCCTCCAAGATTGGATTATTATGATCACATTTTTAGAATTTTGAGAGTTTATATTTTAGTTCTTTCTTCCCAAAAATATTTCCAAAGGTGTTCTTGTTCCATTCTTTTAATCTAGATGTCATAGATTTAACTTGATTTGGAAGAGCAGACAACCCACCATTACTTAAAGAATTCCATGTTTGAGCTATCATATTAGTAAATTGAGGATGGTCTTCCCACATCTGCTCGTATTTAAAATATGATATTTTTTGAATTCACTTACCACCACTTTAACTCTTATTGGCTAGTGATATGAACCAATCCTTGTTAAGGTATTAATTTTAGCACAAGTTCTTTCATCTAGCCAATGATCAAAGAGAATGCATCTGTCTAATTTTTTTGCTATTAGATTCTAGCCTCTCCTATTGTTGGTTTAAGTATAGTTGTATTCTTCAAACTCAACTTCCCATAGATTATTATTTTAAATAAAATCTGAGAAATATTTCATAATTTGGGTTAATTTTCTAATTCCCCCAAAATTTTTATCTAGCTTGGTTGTGGTATTAAAATATCCAATGATCATGAATCATGTATCTTGGTATTTACTTCTCATAAAGGCTTCAATCCCATTCAAAACTTCTAATTTACCTGATTGAGTTGTAGGTTTATAGGCATTGATAACGATGAAATTATTATCTATAAAGTAGCAAGTGACTAAAGAGACTATCCAATATCTAGTTTTATAAATGGTTACACAAGAGGTTCTAAAAGGATTTCAACAAGTTAGAATTCCCCCTATCGCTCCTTAATAATCCATAGCATCCCATTCACATCTTGCCCATACTCCTTTCATAGTTTTTAAAACTTCTTCTTTTGTCATTTTAGTTTATTGGATACAAATAATATTAGGTTTATTACTTAAACATAGGTCCCTAATACACCTCTGCTTTGAGGGGGCATTAGCAACCCTTATATTCCATGAGATTATAATCATGTCTCATCAGGGACTTTTGGCCTTGCATGTGTATTACCAATATTATTGTGTTTTTTGGTAAATATAAGTTCAACCAACTTAGTTTGTGTTCCTTTCTCTATGTTTTCTCTTGCTTCCCTCAATCTTGCTTGATAATTTGAGGGTTTTCCTCTTTTTTTCTTGCCTATATCAAGAATAGGTCTTATTATTCTATTCCTCAATATTCTTTCATAATTTTATTTTTCATAATATTTATCCTATTCTAGCTCTATTATAGAATTTTTTTACTTATTCTATTCATTTTCTAGTATTTCCTTATTAATGGTAAAAAAATTAATTTCTAAAACTACATTTTATTTACTAGTTTTTGTCTCTTGAATGGTGCATGGTACTTCAAGAGAGTCTTCAAAATCTAATGAGAAACATTCCTTAGGTTCATCAAGAATGTTCTTCCTTAAATCAAGATCATACTAAATAGACGGTTCCTTATTAATATGTTGAAATTATTGTATTGTGTCCTCTAAGTTTTGATCTACTTTTTCTTCATAGGCTAAAGCCTCAAAAGAGTTGGTATTTCTTCCAATATACTTTCTTACTAGTCTCCATTATTTATTTTATTTTTTATTTTTTTATATCTATTTTTTGGAAGTTGAAAACCATCTTCATCCATAACCATTTGTAATTTTCTCTTGCAATTTTCTACATATGATTATGTTGGCTCTTCTTAGGGCATGATATCTCAGTATGCCCCACCTCATGACATCTTCTACATATAAAAGATATGTTTTCATAATATATAGTTTGGATCCACATATTATCCCTATACATAAGAATTATTGATTCTGGTAAAATTTTACTTATATCAATCATGACCAATGTTTGAGCATAAATAGCCAAGAATCCATAATTTATCGTATTTGAAATCTCAAGGAATTCTCCTAGAGTATTGTCTATTGCATTGATATATATCATATTGTCTATAAAGCCTCACTTTTATAATTGCTCTGCCATTGCTATAACCAATATTCAATTATGTTATTCATCACCATACATTTTATAAACATATTAACAATCCATTACCATATATTCCAGACTATTGAGCAATGCACCAAGATATGGTCTATACTCTCCTCCTTTTTATAAAAAAACACATTGAGAGGGGCCATGAAAACCCCCTTTCATAAGGTTATCCCAGGATAAAATTCTTTTATGACCTACTAGCCAAACAAACATTTTCACTTTAGGAATGCTTGGACTATCCTAAATATCTCTCCATATTCTAGTGACAATATTATTTTGTTGGTGTTGTACATTATATATACTTATTGTTGTGTATTATATTGGGCTATTCAACTACCAAACAAATTTATTCTTGGCTCCCCTCGAAATAATCATAGTTGTTATCTTTCTACTCAATTGTCTCCTAGCATCAATGTCTTGTATACTTGTAAAAAAAATATTATTTCCATTTGTATCTTCCTTCTCGATCCTTGTACAAAGTGTTTGAAATCCTATCACCATATTTATCTTGAAGTAATCTCATCAAGGGATTCAAAATTAGATCTAAATTGAGTTGTTTTTTATCACACCAAGTATTCATCCAAATAGAAATTTTTTTCTCCAGTTCCCACCACCCATATTAAATATTTAATCATAAGATTAATAGATTTTTGTAAACCATTCCAAAGAGCAGAACCATTTCGTAGAGAGAATATAGTAAATATTAAACTTGGGTCACTGATCAACATACTTAGAAGAATTCTTGCTCATTGTATTTGACTCTCTTATTATAATCTCAATACTACATTTTTTCTAAGAGCTAAGTTTCCTTCTGCAAGAACTCTTAAACCAAGACCTCCCATAGTTTTATCATCACAGAAATTGCTCCATTTCACCAAAGAAGATTTCCTCTTATCATGTAAACCTAACCATAAAAAGGGTCATATAATATAGATTAAACTATTTTCAACTGATTTTGGCATAGAATACAAAGATATAAAATATGTTGGAATGGCTTGTAATACTGACATAATTAACCACACTCTTCCCTGCTAACAATAACCATCTACCTTTCCAAACTAGAAGTTTTTTTTAAAATTTACTAATAACTGGATTCCATAAATCTATCCTCATTTTCCCCTTAGATAAAGGCATTCCTACATAATTTGTTGGTAAATTTACCTCCTCCATTTGAAGCAACCTGTAAATTATTGCTTTGATATTAGTAGGAGTGTTAAGGAAGTAAATTTTGGATTAAGTCCTTTTAAATTTTTGCCCTGAAGCTCTTTTGTACTCTTTTAAAAATTTATTCAAAGCTCTGGCCTTATTTATCATTGCCCTTCCAAAAAGGGTTGTATCATCTATAAATTGTTGATGGGTGATTTTATCGTTGTTATTACTAACCTTAAGTCCACTTATAAGCACATCTTTGTAAGCCTTCTTAAAGTTCCTACTCAAAACCTTTGCCATAATAATGAAAAAATAAAGAGATAGAGGATCTCATTGTCTAAGATCTCTCTTAGCTTTAAAATATTTTGTCACAAACCCATCGACCAACACTGAATAAGAAACTAAAAAGACAAGTTTTAATCCATCTAACCCATTTATTTTTTAAACCAAACTTTTCTAAAACTACAAAAATAAAGTCCAATTTAACCCTATCATAGGCTTTACTCATATCAAGTTTTAATATCATTACTTTCTCTTTTCTTGAATCTACTGAATGTATAATTTCATGGGCTACTATGATCCCATTCAAAATTTATCTCTCTTTCACAAATCCTCCTTACTCTTCTGAAATAATTTTATCTAACAATGGTTTTGATCTATTTTCCATCACTTTGGAAATAATATTATATGTCATATTACATAAGCTTAAGGGTCTAAAAAATCAAACAATTAAGCATCCTTCTTTTTTGAATTGGGGTAAGATATATTGCATTTATTTTATAAGGTATGTATTGTTTTACCCTAGATTGTTCCACTACCACAAATAAAGAATCCTTCACCATATCTCAATTATATTTTTAAAAGGCTATAGAGATCCTATCTAGACTTGGGGATTTATCCTTATTAAAAGAGAAAAGAGCTAAATGAACTTCTTCTAGAGTAATAGGCTTCACTAGTTTTCCATTGTCTTCATTCACTATAACTAAAGGAACATCTTGAAGAAGTTTATCATTAAGAACTTCTGTATCCTCAGAACCATGAATATTATGATAAAAAGACTTTACATATTTTCAAATTTCACTCTGATATTCAATCCAAACCCCTTCTATTGATTTAATTCTACTAATTTTGGATGTCGATATCTGTACTATAGCCATCCTATGAAAAACTTTGTATTTTTATCCCCTTATTTTAACCAAGTTTGTCTTGATTTTAATCTCCAGAATTTTCTTCCTTAAAATTTTATGATACTCACTAAGAAACTCCCTTTCCTCCAATATTGGATTATTATGATCACCTTTTTGGAATTTTGAGAGTTTATATTTTAGTTCTTCTTTATTCCAAAAAATATTTCCAAAGGTGTCCTTGTTCCATTATTTTAATCTAGATGTCATAGATTTAAATTTATTTGGAAGAGCATACAACCCACCATTACTTAAAGAATTCCATGTTTGAGCTATCATATTAGTAAATTGAGGATGGTCTTCCCACATCTGCTCATATTTAAAATATGATCTTTTTTGAATTCACTTACTACCACTTTAACTCTTATTGGCTAGTGATCTGAACCAATCCTTGTTAAGGTATTAATTTTAGCACAAGTTCTTTCGTATAGCCAATGATCGAAGAGAATGCATCTGTCTAATTTTTTTGCTATTAGATTCTAGCCTCTCCTATTGTTGGTTTAAGTATAGCTATATTATTCAAACTCAACTTCCCATAGATTATTATTTTAAATAAAAGCTGAGAAATCTTTCATAATTTGGGTTAATTTTCTAATTCCCCCAAAAATTTTATCTAGCTTGGTTGTGGTATTAAAATCTCCAATGATCATGAATCATGTATCTTGGTATTTAATTCTCATAAAGGCTTCAATCCCATTCAAAAATTCTAATCTACCAGACTGAGTTGCAGGTTTATAGGTATTGATAAGGATGAAATAAATATCTATAAAGTAGCAAGTGAATAAAGAGACTATCCAATATCTAGTTTTATAAATGGTTACACAAGAGGTTCTAAAAGTATTTCAACATAGTTAGAATTCCCCCTATCACTCCTTAAGAATCCATAGCATCCCATTCAAATCTTGCCCATACTACTTTCATAGTTTTTAAAACTTCTTCTTTTGTCATTTTAGTTTATTGGATACAAATAATATTAGGTTTATTACTTAAAAATAGGTTCCTAATACACCTCTGCTTTGAGGGGGCATTAGCAACCCTTATATTCCATGAGATGATAATCATGCCTCATCAGGGGATTTTGGCCTCGCACGTGTATTACCAATATTATTGTGTTTTTTGGTAAAGAGAAGTTCAACCAACTTAGTTTGTGTTCCTTTCTCTATGTTTTCTCTTGCTTCCCTCAATCTTGCTTTATAATTTGAGGGTTTTCCTCTTTTTTATCAAGAATAGGTCTTATTATTCTATTCCTCAATATTATTTCATAATTTTAGTTTTCATAATATTTATCCTATTCTAGCTCTATTATAGAATCTTTTTACTTATTCTGTTCATTTTCTGGTATATCCTTATTAATAGTAAAAAAATTAATTTCTAAAACTACATTTTATTTACTAGTTTTTGTCTCTTGAATGGTGCATGGTACTTCAAGAGAGTCTTCAAAATCTAATGAGACACATTCCTTAGGTTCATCAAGAATGTTCTTCCTTAAATCAAGATCATACTAAATAGACGATTCCTTATTAATATGTTGAAATTGTTGTATTGTGTCCTCTAAGTTTTGATCTACTTTTTCTTCATGGGCTAAAGCCTCAAAAGAGTTGGTATTTCTTCCAATATACTTTCTTACTAGTCTCCATTATTTATTTTATTTTTTATTTTTTTTAGATCTATTTTTTGGAAGTTGAAAACCATCTTCATCCATAACCATTTGTAAGTTTCTCTTGTAGTTTTCTACATATGATTATGTTGGCTCTTCTTAGGGCATGATATCTCAGTATGCCCCACCTCATGACATCTTCTACATCTAAAAGATATGTTTTCATAATCTATAGTTTGGATCCACATATTATCCCTATACATAAGAATGATTGATTCTGGTAAAATTTTACTTATATCAATCATGACCAATGTTTGAGCATAAATAGCCAAGAATCCATCTTTTGTCGTATTTGAAATCTCAAGGAATTCTCCTAGAGTGTTGTCTATTGCATTGATATATATCATATTGTCTGTAAAGCCTCACTTTTATAATTTCTCTATGGTTCTCAAATAATTGTAAAGCTCCAAAAAGTTCATTAATCAATAAAGCCTAGATTACAACCTTAAATAACTTAGGAATAAGCCAGAAATAGCTTAGGAGAAAATTAGGGAGAGAAAATAGGATAGAAAAGAAATAGGGAGGAAAGAAGAATTTAGGAGTGAATTCTCTTGTCTGCCGTCCTTCCTCTTGCCATCCACATTGGAGTCTATCGACCACCTCATCTGTCGTCCAGGTAAAGGTAAATAAAGGTAAAGTAAAAAATAAATTTTTACTTTAACTTCCAACATTCTCCCCCTTAAAGTTGAGAGGTCTGACTATACAGTCTCTTAGCTTTATATATTAAGCTTTAGCTATACCTTTGGTGAAGATATCTGCAATATTATCCAAATTGTTATAATATTGAAGCTCAACTATTTGTTGTTCCACCATATCTCGAATGAAGTGATACTTCATATCGAAATGCTTTGATATGCTATGATGGACTGGATTGTATGCCAAATGAATGGCACTTATGTTATCACAATACAGTAGAGTTGGACCACTTTGAATTTCTTTAATCTCTTCAAGAACTTTTCTCAACCATAGGGCTTGAGTACTAGCATGTGTGATGGCTATATACTCAACCTCAGTCTATGACAATGCTACAACAGTTTGTTTCTTGGAAATCCATGTAATTAGTCTTGATCCTAGACTAAAACAATTTCTTGATGTAGATTTCTTGTCATCTATATTGTTTCCCCAATCACTGTCATTGAAGCCAACTAATTTCATAGACTTACATTGTTGGTAATTGATTCCAAAATCCAATTTACCTTTTACATATCTCAATATTCTTTTAGTTGCTTGTAGATGCAGCTCAGAAGGACTATCCATAAACCTTGAAACTAGAGAAACAACATATTGAATATTGGTCCTTGTGTTGGTGAGAAACATCAGACTCCCAACCATGCTTCTGTAAGTGGTCATGTCAACCTTTGATGCTCCATCGTCCTTGCTCAATTGGATCCCATGTCCAGTTGAAGTTGCAACTGATTTGCATTGTTCCATGGCAAATTTCTTAATCATGTCTCTAGCATACTTGTATTGACATATGAAGATCCCTTTATTTGATTGATGCACTTCCATGCCTAGGAAGTATCGCATTAAACCAAGATCTTTCATCTTGAACTACTTCATCATGGAGTTTTTGAACTCCATATTAATTTTATTGTTACTACCCATAAATATTAGATCATCCACATACAAACAAACTATGAGAATGTCTACTCCATGCTTTAGGTAGTACAAAGTTGGTTCACTTTTGCTTCTTATGAATCCATACTCGCTGAAATAGCCATCAATGCATGAGTACCAAGATCTTGGTGCTTGCTTGAGGCCATAAAGTGCTTTCTTCAATTTGTAAACAAGGTTTTATTTTCACTGTTCTTGAAAAAATTGATGTTGTTGAACATAAACCTCTTCTATCAAGTATCCGTTCAGAAAAGCACTCTTTACATCCATGTGTTGAACATTCCATACTTTATGGGCTTCTAAGGAAATATATGATATGATTATCTCTTATCTTGCAACAGGAGCAAAAGTTTTCTCATAGTCAATGCCATATTTTTGAGTAAAACCTTTTGCTACTAGTCTCACCTTATGCCTCTGAAAGCACGAGGATACGGAAACAAAAGACGGAAATCCCAAGTGCGATGTATGCAAAAGCGAAACGTAACGCTAAGCCCTACGAACTGAAACGCATGAAAGGAGAAACATAAACCAATTGAAACAAGATAGAAAGCAAATGTCGAGTACAACCCTTTTTATTAATTTGCTTTAAACATCATGTTACAATACGTCTCCTCCCTTTTGGGGACTAGGAGCGTTAAGTATGGCTCTATTACACCACGGATTGATACGCTTTCTTCCGCGTGCCCACATGTAAAATGGGTGGACCAAACGTCGCCGCCGCTTGCGTTGATGAGTCTTGACTCCTTGCTGCTCCTCTAATGTCGAGACCCTACGTTCAAGGAAACAGAAAATAGTCAGTAGCACCTGTAGATAAAATGAAACATGCAATCCCCAAGCCTGCGGTCAGTGTATGCATAAAATGATTAAAACGATAACTGAAACATATCAGAATGAGCTAAAAATTTGATAGAAGCAATAAAACCTTACCAGGAAGCCACTGCAAAAGGAACAGTCCAAAAATTTTGCACAGATTTCTAATCGCTCCGGGGTGGGACGATTAGAACTGTCATAACCTGTCCAAGAGCCACCTCCTAAATGTCAGGTCCAGAAGCCTCCAAATCACCTGCAGAGTTGGGGTTAGGTAAAATGGGGTATTTTGGGATGACCCAGATGGTCAGATTTTGCCAATTTGGCCTCTATCACCCATAATATGATGATGCTACCTGCATGTTAGTGAAAGCGGGAAATGATAAAAGCATGATCAAAACTTGTCAGAATCACATGAAATTTAAATGACAACATATGTAAACAACCTAGAATCAGATGCAAAAGAAAAATCAGGGAAATCTACCATAGATTTCTAATCACTCCGGGGTGGGGCGATTAGGACTACGATAGTTTGGGGGGCGCCCGGGGGCAGGACGCCCACCGTTTGGGACTCTGTTTCGGCACCAATCCACTTGGGATGGGTCCAAAACCTCTTATGGGGTTGTGTCGAAAAATTTGGTGGGATATTGTGGCCAAATGTTTGGGTTTGGGTCCGGATTGCGCTTCCAATAATCACCCAATAACCTCCCTCCAAAAGAGAGATCAAGGATGTGAAAGCACAATCGATGGGTGAGGATATAATTTGGCAGCACTTCATTGCTCCAAAGGCTCCTCTCTGTTCCTTTTTTTGGGTGAGAAGACTCACCAATTTATAGACCTAGGGTCTCTCTCTTTGAATGCGCATGCGAGGGCGCCACTTGAGTTGCTTGTCCTATTTTGAGAGAAAATATTATTCCCTGATTTAGAGTCTCCTTGCATGAGGCCTCCAAAATCAAAGACATGCATGACTGAAGTCTCTCTCCTTGATTTGAAGTCGTTCCTCGCAATTGCATGGCCTGAAGTTGCAGTTAACTAGCGGACCTATCGAGGTTTGAATTTTTTCCAGTCAAACCTGCTATTCGCCCCACCCTAGGGTGAATGTTGATAATCGTCCCTGGGTGGGACGAATACCAGTTTGTAATCATCCTAGGGTGGGACGAGTAGGGAGCAAAGTGCCAAAAAGGTGCCAAATTGACCTTTGACCTTCCAAACTACTATGGGAGTGGTTAGGACCATTGTTTAACCTCTGGGGGCTGCCCTAGGGGCTATGTGTGTCAATGCGATCGGTGCTTGTTGTCACATAATCAGATTGGTGTTGTTTTGGTGTCTATAGATGCCCCTTTTTGGGAAGCGTTGTGCAAGGCGCAGCGTTGAGCAAAAATAGATAACCAAAGCACTAATGATTAGGGTTTCTCAGTAACCTAACCAACTCTTGATGCCCCAAGTATGGAAAGGGCATGCATTCTTGAATCCTTGCTTCTGACGAGCTAAGGAGCTTAATTCAAGTGTTAACCTTTTTGAGTGAGGTGTTACTTGATCTTGGACATTGTTCAATCATGAATAGGCAAAGGGCGCAACCTTTTGTCTATGGGAACCTTGAGTTCATGATTCACGAATGCCAAGTGTTTGATCAGCTTGTGATTATTGCTTGTTTGCTGCCCCAAGCAGGAGCATGATTGTCTTTGTCAATGATCCTTTGAATGCGTGCCATTTCCTTGATTGGGTGTGTTTTTGTTGATTGGTGACTAAGTGTGACTACCCCCTCAAGCGATGAATCGATGAGGGAATGACCAACATGAGAAAAGCGACGAGTCACTTGACCCAAGATGACTTATGTAAGGGTGCCTTCAGTTGTTTTTCGTTGAATGCTTAAGCAGTTTTCGAACATTATGACCTATTTTTGGTGGGTTTGAACCCTTTTTGTGACGCATTTTGGAGCTAAAATTGTCAAAAATCCATCCTCCCATGGAGCGGTCCGACTATGGTAGCCTTCTTAGGGAGTAGGATAGTGACAATTTGTGACCCCAACGTCTATTTTGGATGCCAAGAATTTTAGGCACAAAGGCGCCTTCGTTCGGCAATGTTATTGCTATTTTTGGTTGGGTTTTGACCCTTTTTGTGACGCCATTTGGGGATGAAATTCTTGACAATCCATCCTCCCGTGGAGCGGTCCAGCTATGGTAGCCTTCTTAGGGAATAGGATAGTGAGGATTTGTGACCCCGACATCTATTTTGCATGCCCAGAATGTCAAGTGCAAAAGCACTCTTATTGGACAATTTTATTGCTTGTTTTTGGTGCATTTTGTGCAGTTTTTGTTTTTTGAAATTTTTGCTCTGTAATCATCCCTAGGTGGGACGAATACCAGTTTAGTAATCGTCCTAGGGTGGGACGAGCGCTAACTAGAGTGCTCATCCCAGGAGGAACGATTACAGGCTCAAAATCCTATTTAAGGGCCAAAACTAGGTTTTGGGCTCATTTGCATTTGTTTTTCCTAGCGATTTGGAGCTCTGAGGAGGAGGAGGTCAATTCTGTGAAGCGAAGCGCTACCAAATTTTTCCCGCCACCATGAGTTCATGGACCGGATCATCAAGCGGTGGAGCCGAAGCGAGACCAGTGAGTGCTCTTCCTCTTTATTGTTTTTGTTTGTTACAGTTTTAAAACCGCAATTTAGTTGTTTTTTTCTTTTGTATTTTGTTTTTCAAATTAAAAATGAAACCCTAATTAGATGTTTTTTTTTTTTTGTTTTTTGTGTTTTTGTGTGATTTTTTTTGTATGGCTTCATTAAAACTTAGGTTGAAACCCTAGTGGAAACCATGTTTATTTGGCATTTGTGATAAACTAAAAGAAACCCTAGTCTAACAAAAATCAAAACTTAGCTTAAAAACTTAGGTTAACCCTAGTTAAACAAAGATCAAAACTTAGCTTAAAAACTTAGGTTAACCTTATTTTTTATTTATTAAACTATAAACCCTAGTTAAAAATTTTTTTTTTTTTTTTTTTATATAGAGTTAAAAACCCTAGGATACAAAATTTTTTTTTTTTTTTTTTTTTAATTTTACTTAGAGTTAAAACCCTAGGACTGACAAACTTTTTTTGAATTTTTTTTGTTTTTAATTTATCATTGTGGACGTAGAGTTAAAAACCCTAGGATTGACAAACTTTTTTTGAATTTTTTGTTTTTAATTTATCAGTGTAGACTTAGAGTTAAAAACCCTAGGACTGACAAACTTGTTTTTAATTTTTTTTTGTTTTTAATTTATCAGTTGAGACGTAGAGTTAAAAACCCTAGGACTGACAAATTGTTTTTGATTTTTTTGTTTTTAATTTATCTTTTAGAGTTAAAAACCCTAATAACACTTTTTTGAATTTTTTTGTTTTGAATTTATCAGTGCGTTAACGTAGAGTTAAAAACCCTAGGACTGAAAAATTGTTTTGAATTTTTTTTTTGTTTTTAATTTATCAATTGACGTAGAGTTAAAAACCCTAGGACTGACAAACTATTTTTGAATTTTTTTTTTTTTTAATTTATCAATTGAACGTAGAGTTAAAAACCCTAGGACTGACAAACTTTTTTGAATTTTTTTTTTTTTAATTTATCATTATAGAGTTAAAAAACCCTAGGACTAAATTTTTTTATTTTTTTTGTTTTTAATTTATCTTTAGGTCTATAAACTATTTTTGAATTGTTTTTGGTTGTACATTTTGGTTATGCATTGTTGTATATTCATGTTATTGTTGTACAGTTTTTCATGGTTTTAATGTTTTTGTTTTGTTTTCTTTTGCAGGTTGTGAAGAGCCAGTACCGTGTGCCGACAGTTTTCTCTGAAGCATGGGAGGCACTGACTTTGGTGGACTGGGAGTGGCTTGATGCCCTTGGGCTCAAGCAGGTGACTCGACTAGAGCCTATGGTCGGGGATCGAGCCTATCTGATGGCCCTGATCAACTTATGGGATCCCTAGACCAATACCTTCCATCTCCCAACAGGGGAGATGATAGTGACCTTGGAGGATGTCTATCGGATTCTATGGATTCTGATAGACGGGCTACCGATCAGGACGACGTCGTGGGATCAGCGGACAACTGTACTGACATGATGCTTTGGGCATGGGGAGGAGATGGGTGTGGATAGCCCAGTGGAGAGGGCAGAGGGTGACTGCCAGATTGGTGGGATTTTGGTACGATGGTGGCTAGAGAGGGGCGTGTTGGGAGTGAGGCACGCAGTATCGATGGGCCTCATTTCCAACATGCTGCTACCCGACTCATCAGGTGCACAGTTCCCTTGGAACCTGCTGGAGGTGGTTTTTAGGTTGGTGGAGTGTCCGACGGAGGCACCTATGATCATGAGATGGGGACAGACTCTACTGGCACAGCTCTATGATGAGTTGTACGAGGTCCGCTATCGGAGGCGGAAGGGGATTGGATGTAGCTATCTATTGTAGTGCTAGGCTTGGCAGCACATAGCGATGGAGAGGCCGATGGGGTTGCCATGGATGACTCGGGCGGAGATGGTAGACCGAGAGATCGAGTACGAGGCATTATGGTGGAGGTCTAAGGAGCAGGGACAGAGTCAATGATGGGCAGGTGTCGTAGGGCACTATGTCGATGCCTTCGCTCGGCTTGCTCCAGGGGAGGTGTTCTAGCGCCCCTATCGGGACTGTCCAGCCTGGCCTGAGGCTGGAGAGTGGCTTAGTGGGTTCATAGGGGGAGGTGGCTGATTGGGCGGCATGGGACCGAGCAGGAGTTCTTCCCATATGGCCGGGTGACACGATAGTTTGGGGTGCACCAGGGGTTTCCTGGTGAGCCCTTGATCTATCGACACTAGGGGGACGAGAGGACTCTAGTCTGGCCGATCATTGCACCATTGGGTGAGGATTCAGATACAATGATTGACATCCCAGATATGGATGACATCGAGGTTACCACTGAGTATGACCAGTGGTGGACTTTACGATGATGGCGAGGCGAGGGGCCTCTAGGGGGCGTAGAGGTGGCAATAGCAGGGGGTGATGATGTAGAGGCATCAGGAGAGGGCTGGGGGGTTCCTCTGGAGGATGTGGACATGGTAGAGGTGGATGATTTTGGGGGGATTTTGGGGTTTCAGATCAGCCAGAGATGCAGGACATCCCAGAGTAGTGGGAGCCAGAGCAGGCTACTATTCCAGAGATGCCAATGCCTCAGGCAGTTTTGAAGGACATGGAGGTAGGGTTGCATGCTGAGAATGCATGATTGGAGGGGCTACTCTAGAGGTGAGATGAGGAGCTCGAGGATGCGCTACGAGAGAGGGATCTCCTACAACATAGCTATCAGAGTGAGAGAACGCATTGGCTATGTACCACCAATGGGATGGGGATACCGATGCTGCACGGGAGAGGGATCTCCTATGATAGAAATAGCTATGTACCATCGATGGAGGGGAGTGGTTTGCGACACTGAATGGATTTGGAGGGAGAGATTATCCACCTCGATGGGGGGATACCTAGCCTCTAGAGGTGGGTCATCACGCCGATGAGAGGAGCGATACCTGAGTAGTCAACATCATCTCGTCATAGGTGATTGGATGAGGGGGGCTAGTGGGCATGATGCGGGGCTAGAACCGCCCTGAGAGGTCCCATAGGACCCACACCATGGGGGTAGTTCCCGTCGCACCGATCCTACGTGATCATGGTGGCCGATGCCCTAGGCTTGGGGGTTTTTGAGTTTTTGCTTTGTTGCGAGGTCAGAGGACCGATTTATTGTAGCCTATGGGCATTTTTGATGATATATATATACAGATGACTTTCTTTGTGTTTATACACTTGTCATGGTTTGTTTTTTTATTTATGCACAATTATTTATGATGATGTATGCATGTGGTATTATGAATGCGATGTTTCTAATTATATGATGTATGCATATGGAATGAATGAAATGAGTTGTTGATAACTTGTCGATGGCACCATAGACTGTACAAGATTTACTGGCTTTCTGTACTTATGTGATGGCTTTGTGGAATGACTTTGCATGTGATAACTTTGTTTTTGTATTTTTCGTATTATCTGATGGTGATGTACGTAATGAAATGTACCAATTGTTTTAAAATGTAGTTAAGCTTTTCTGAGATTCAGATATTTTAACTAACTAGCCAAGACTGTACATTTATCTCACAAGACTTTTGAACAAGGTATAAATCAGACTTGAGTTTGACCAAGTTATTTCACATCCCTGTGTGTGCAATTGAGTTCGTTTATGTGGTATTTGTCAGGATACCGCCAGTGCCAGATAGGCTGTCAACCAAACCTATACTGAGGATCACCTAATTAGCTCCACTAACTCCGTTGTTGTATTTAGTAAGATTAATCCATGGGACAATCTAAGGTACCATAAGCTAGCTCATCCACATGCAAACATTGGTCTGCTCACACGCAAAGCTAATGTGATAGACATATCATCATGCATTTAGGATACCGCCATTGCCAGGTAGGTTATCCACCAAACCCATAATGAGGATCACCTAGATGGTTTTCGAATGCTGAGAATTCTAAGGATTCAAGTTCAGGATCTTTTATTTGCTCAACGTGTTAGGATACTTGCTCGTATACATAGTGATGAAAATCACTGTTTATTTTTCTCTTTTGTTTTTCTTTTTGAGCAAGGATTTTGAATAGTGGTGATAACCACTATTATTTGATTTTGCATTTTAGGTTGCAAAGTTGAGCTTGTAGGTTTGTGGCTTATGAATGGCATTGATCCTTTTAGGCCTTGGGGATGACTACCCATCCTATTCAGGGACGTGTAGTACGAATCCTTACGACTTTGGGAACCAAAGGGGATTAGGGATATTATGAAGTAAGGGCATTGATATTTTAGGCCTTGGGGATGACTACCCATCCTTGTCAGGGGTGTGTAGTATGAATCCTTATGACTTTGGAGACCAAAGGTGATTGGAGATGGTCGTGATGATGGCTTGTGGGGATTTTTTTTTGAATGGCATTGATCATTTTAGGCCTTGGGGATGACTACCCATCCTTGTCAGGGGCGTGTAGTACGAATCCTTACAACTTTGGGGACCAACGGTGATTGGGATTTTTGCTAGTGGTGAAAACCACTATTTATTAGGGGGAATTGATGGGGAAGAGCTTGTCCTTTTGTCAATTCTCAGCACTCTTGAACCATTCGCACAGGGGGATGAACAGGCTAATCTTTCACCTATGGTATCCTAGACTGCTTTGTAGTTTTCATCTTGCATTCACACAACTTGGGAATTATTTTATGTGTTTTAACTTGTGTAGGGATGTTACATAACGAGGCGTGATCCAAGTAAAACTTTCCCTTGTAAAATCCATTTAACTTTGTACAGTTTTTGGCTAGAAATTTAAAGACAACTGAATGACGAAAACCCTACATACATTAGGAGACAACTGACTATGCTAAAAATGGGGATGGTGTTATTCTGGATGTATGTGTTTATAAAATGGATGGAATGTGGAAAATGAAGGAATTGCCGAGCAATTACAGTCTATGGTGTTTGGGACATGTATGACCAACAAATATGCAATGTATGGATGCGATGCCTAATGCAACTTATATTTTTGTATTTTGATTTTTACGAGTATGCATGGAATTGAGATGCAATTTTTTTGTTATTTTTGATGATTTTATTGTTTTTGTTTGTTTTTGAATATTTATTTTGACCAAGCGGTTATGGTAACCCTTGGAGCTTTTGGTTTGACCAAAGGGTTTATGGATACCTTTGGGGCATTTTTAGGTTGACCAAGCGATTGTGGGAATCCTTGGAGCTTTTGGTTTGACCAAAGGGTTTATGATACCTTTTTTTATTTAATCCTTATTTTTTTATTTATACTTGATTTTTTGACCAAATTTAATCCTTGAGCTTTTGGTTTGACCAAAGGGTTTATAGATACCTTTTGGGGCATTTTAGGTTGACCAAGCGATTATGGGAATCCTTGGAGCTTTTGGTTTGACCAAAGGGTTTATGGATACCTTTGGGGCATTTTGGGTTGACCAAGCGATTGTGGGAATCCTTGGAGCTTTTGGGTGGACTATGACTCTCTCTAAATGTGGAATGGCCTCAAATGACTGATGTTCAAGGGTTCTAGTTCCTTGATTCCTTCAAGAGAGGCGAGCCGGTATGTTCCAGGTCCTATTTTACTATCAATCACATAAGGACCTAACCAGTTTGCCATGAACTTGTCCCTTAGATGGGGCGGCAAATTAGAATTCTGTTGGTTCTCTTTTAAGACCAAGTCACCAACCTGAAAGTCCCTTAGGTGAACCTTCATGTTGTATGCTTTCTTAAGTCGCTCTTGATAGATACGCAAATGCTCGAGAGCATTGACGCGTCGTTCATCGAGCAACGTAAGTTGGTCTAACCGGGCCTACCATGCAGTGTCATCATCGATGAACTCTTGCATTGATATGCGTAGGGAAGGGATTTCCAACTCGAGAGGCATGACTACCTCGGAGCCATACACCAACGAAAATGGAGTTGCCCTAGTGGGCATCCGAATGCTAGTGCGATAAGCCCATAGGGCAAGCGGGATTTGAATGTGCCAATCCTTATGACTATCTATGATGGTCTTTTTGAGGATGGCGACTAGCATTTTGTTTGACGCCTCTGCTTGCCCATTTGCCTACGGATAATAGGGTGTTGAAAAACTATGCTGAATTTTGTACTTTGTTGTCAAAGCACGCACATATTTATTCTTGAATGACGTCCCATTATCCGAGATGATCTTGGATGGAATACCAAAATGACATATGATGTTATGTAAAATAAACTCCGCAATGCGGGTTCCAGTCGTAGAGGTTAGCGAAATTGCTTCCACCCACTTGGTGAAGTACTCTGTGGCCGTTATGATGAACGTGTGATGACCCGACGATGCAGGGGAGATCTTTTCGATTAGATCAAAGCCCCACTACGAAAAATGCCAAGCCGATTGGATCGGTTGCAAGGCCTGAGAAGGTACGTGTGTCAAATTAGCATGGTGTTGACACTTCATGCACTTCTTTACATATGCGCAACAATCTCGCTCTAAATATGGCCAATAATAGCCCATGCAGAGAATGCGCTTTGCGATGGCCATACCGCTGAAGTGGCCACCGCATGTACCATCGTGGGCTTGGGTGATCGCCCAAGCGGACTCCTGCTGGTCCAAGCAACGGAGGAGGATTCCTTCATAGCTCCGACGATACAAAATGTCTCCTAGCAAGACATGTTTTGCCGCTTTCTATTTAAATGATCTTTTCGTGGCTTGTGTCAATCCAAGTGGGAGGTTACCTAACTTGAGGTAATCCCTGATGGGTGTGTACCAATCCTGCTGATCAAAAACCTCGATGGTATGAACGGCCAATCCCTCTTGAAGTTCATCCCTAGAAAAATTTGAGCGGGAAAGAACTTGTAAAAATAGCGTTGTGTTGCTATTAAGAGGGGTCGAGGAGAACAAGGACCCCTAGTTGGCTTGAGTCAGACAATCATGGATTCGAGAGAACCTATCCTGAGATGGTTCAATCTGGATCAGGTGGATTCCTGGCGTTAGGTCAGAGCTTGCATGCTCCATCATGGATTGCGATAATGTTTTGACCTGAATGGTTGTCATCTCACCGGAAGGGTCTTGCGGGATTAGTGACCCCAAGGAGGCCATAGTGTCCACAAAATGATTCGATGATCGAGGGAGTGCCTCGATGTCATACCATTCAAGATGTGCCAAGAATTTGTCCACAAGGGCTTTGTAGGCCTACAGAACTAGGCATTTACATTGGAATACCCCTTTGACTTGATTGACAATTAATAGTGAATCACCAAAGATGTTTAAACATTTGATGTTCATGGTGATTGTTGTCTGAAGACCTATGAGCAAGGCTTCATATTCTGCATTGTTGTTGGTGCACGGGAAGTCTAATTTAAATGATAGAGGCATTGGAGCCCCTTGCGGTGTGAAGAATACAATTCCCGTGCCACCTCCTTGCTCACATTTAGAACCATCGAAGAATAGGGTCATGTCGGCTGTGACTCAGGCTCATTAGAATCTAGCGATTCTGAAACATGGAAGACCCCATCATCAGGTAGTTCTACGGTCAGAGGCTGATCATCTTCAAGAGGAGCCTCTGCTAGTTGATCGGTGATGACTTGACCTTTTATGGATTTCTGTCCAATGAATTCTATGTCAAACTCCATCAACAACATGATCCATTTCATCATGCGGCTACTATGATAAGTATGACTCATCATGTATCACAATGGATTCTCCTTAGACACAACATACGTCGTATTGTTGAGCATGTAGTGGCATAGCTTTTTGGTAGCAAACACCACTGCCAAGCAGAGCTTCTCAACGTATGCATAGTTAAGTTCATAACTGACCAGGGTGCGGCTAAGATAGTAATTAGCCTATTCTTTGTGTAGTTCATTTTTTGGGATAGCATGGCGCCCAGTGCCACCTCAGTAGCTGAGATGTATAAGTAGAATGACACTCCTGGTCTAGGTGGTGCCAATACTAGTGATGAAGCCAAGTATTGTTTAATATCATCAAAGGCTGATTGGCACTCGTCATCCCAGTGAAATGCTACCCCTTTGTGCAATAATTTATTCATGGGTCGGCACTTGTCAGATAGCTGCGCTATGAAGCGCTTGATTGACGTGACCTTTCCCTGCAGGCTTCTGAGCTGCTTGATGGTAGTTGGGGGAAGCATTTCAAGGATTGCCTTGACTTTGTGTGGGTCTACCTCGATTCCTCATTTGGAGACTATGTAACCCAAGAGCTTTCCAGATGTGATGCCAAATACGCACTTCTTGGGGTTTAGTCTGACTTTATGTTCAATGAGGCGATCGAGGATCTTGCTTAAGTCATCGAGATGATCTGGGCGCAAAAGAGATTTGGCCAACAAATCATCCATGTAATCTTCCAAAGTTTTATGCATGTGATCATGGAAGATGTATGTCATGGCACGTTGGTAGGTGGCGCCAGCATTTTTAAGGCCAAAGGGCATGACCTTATAACAAAATGTCCCCCAAGGCATTGTGAATGCCATTTTTAGTTGGTCCTCGGGATTGATACGAATCTGATTGTATCCCGAGAAACCATCCATGAGGGAAAGCATTTCATGGCCCGCTGTAGCATCTACCAATGCATCGATGCTAGGCAAGGGGAAATCATCCTTAGGACTCGCTTTGTTTAGATCTCAAAAATCGGTGCATATGCGAATCCTCCCATCGAGATTTTTGATGGGCACCATGTTAGACAACCATGGTGGGTAATCCACGCAGATGACAAACTGTGCATCCAACAACTTTTGTAGCTCATCTTTTACCATTAAGGCTACTGTTGGATGCATCTTACATAGTTTTTGCTTTACTGGCTTGACTGTCGGATCAAGCGTAAGATTATGCATGACTAGCTACGGATCTAGCCCCGGCATGTCTTTGTAGGACCATGCAAAAACCTCCTTCTTCTCTTTGAGAAGGGCAATGTAGTCGGCTTGCTCTTCGGGGGATAGACTTACCCCTAGCTTGATGATTTGCAAATTCATTGGATCAGAGCCGATGTCTACGTCAGTCGTCTCCTCGATCGACATGTGGGACCCATCCTCCAACTGGTGTGGAGTTGGGATCAAGTGGATATCATTTGCTGAATTTAGATCATCGTTTGGAACGTCAGGTTCCTCTTCAGCATGGAAGACATCCTGAGTCTATCCTAGGGTGAAATGGAACATCCCACCGCAAGGCCAGTACTCTGATGGGGATGGCGGTGTGTCAGCGTGATCCCAGTCTATAGCATCTAGGTCTAGATGCAATGACCATGTTGGGTCGGCTGGATTATGGATGGGGGCGGTTAAGTCAATGGAGATCATGTTAATGAAATGATTTTGGTCTCCATTACCATGGGTGTGGTTACTCGGACATCCTAGGTGATCTTTGTGCTCTGGATCTGGCTCTGTAGGTACTGGCACAAATGGATCGGCCCTATGTGCGGATAAGAGGATAGGGTCCACCCTAGGCACTGATGGCTCTATAGGGTCTCCAGGCGGAAGATGTTCTCTGTATACCTAGAGTGGCGGGTGCAGTAATTGGTCCAACTACGCCTGGTTTAGGTGCCACCTATGCCTTGGCCCTATGTGTAGTTGTTCAAACATGTCATCTATGTCCAAGGGATATTGTTGCTATCGCATATGATTGAGATAGGCCATCTTAGTTTCATCTTCATAATCACTGTCGAAGATCCAAAGGCCTTCGTTGGCTCCAATAGCTATTTGTGACATATGAGGCTCATCTTGCTCGAGAAAATTAATGTGGTCCCATCGAGGTTGTTTCGCTCTTTATGGGGGGACCTGATTCTCTTGAGGTGGCATATGCTCAATTGGAGCATCCAAAGGGAACATTGTCAGGAAGCTCTCCTGATAATCATCCATGGGAGTCACTTGTGAATGATTGCTATCAGACTCGAAAGGATCCCAAGGTGCTACCTCATACTTCGACTCATCTTCTGAAGACCCTTCTTGGTCTTGTCTATATCCCTCTTGTAGGTGAGTCCTCGAACTTTCTCCCTTTTTGATCGAAGGGAAAGGGTTGTTAAGGTCAACAAGGTTGGTTGTTAGCAATGGGAGATAATCCCCCAATGTATATGTTGTGTTAGGATTGGCATATGGATCTAATGCCAACCCATCCTTGTTGCCTATCCCTAGGCCTTGCATGTTCTCTACCAAGATGTCCAGGGGTAGGGGTGGTTGAACCCTACTCCTGACTTGTCATACGACATTTGATATCTTGGTTGGCAAAGAACACGCACTCCTTGCTCATACCTGCCCAACCCATATCCATGCCAATTACATTGGCCAAGATATCTCAAAGCGAAATCTGGGTTGGACAAATAGTTGACATCCTCAACAAAGGGCTCTTCATCTTCATCTTCTTGCATGTAAGGTTCAATGCCATTATCCAGGCCCCCATAAACAAAGTTTGTCTGATTGGGTGGGTAGCCTAGAGGAACCACAGAGCCGATGGGGAGTCGAGGTCTCCCCATGTCCTGCATGGACTCAAGTGCGGGTGTTGCTACAATGTTCCACACTAGATACTCCCCCAGGCCCGTGTTGGCCATCTCAACGGTGATCATTGGTGGTTGAGGGGGAGCGAATGGGAGTTCTTCCTGAGTCCACTCCATGTAGGGTGAACTAGGCATCTCGACTTCCATTCGGCTAGGCATCTCTTCGATAGAGATGGTTGAGACGAGGGGTGGTTCCTCTTCTAGGGGTTTCTTTCCCTTGTCCTTTGGTGTGGCCACCGTAGGTGGCATCGTTGGTGAAGGACCAGATGAGGAAGATGGACCCGGCTGGGGATTTGATGGACTTGTCAATGGGGATGCATGCAGAATCGGACCCTGGTTAGATGGATTCAACTAAAAATCCAAATGCGTTGATGGAAGGGTCGATTGTGGCATTAGTTGCACCGTATTGCAGTACTTGAAGGGCTCTAAGTCTATCGGGACTACATGCACCTATCCTTCAAATGTATACTTTAGGCACTGATGAGCTATCGAAGGGACACACTTCATGTCCCTGATCCAAGGCCGCCCCAACAAGATATTATAGGCCATCTCACCTTCCAAGATGTGGCACAATGTATGAATAGTCTTTTGTCCCACTTGGATGGGTAGGACAATTGTGCCAACCATCGAGCATATTGCATCATTGAATGCTCGAAGAGTATAGGTGGAGGCCACGATGTGAGATGCCGGCAACTTCAGATGTTTCAATGCTGCTGTTGTAATTATATTACTGGATGAGCCAGTGTCCACCAACACCCTCTTATACGGAATCCCATTGACCCATGCAATGACGTGCAGGGGTGGATCCGCCACATCACCGATCACTGTTTTCAATTCATCTTCTCTAAAGGTGATGACTGGTTCTGTACATTGTTTTACATGTCCCACAAAGTTGTTGAAAGAGTTTGCTTCATGGGGCTGCAGCTCGATGGCTTTTAATATCTCCATTAGAGCCTCCCGATGGGGCGCTGATTGTTGAATGAGCTCGTATATGGAGAGCCTAGCCGACGTGGTCCTTAGACTTTGGGTAAGTCTAGTCCGAATCATGGCCACTGGTCTAGGTGGGGGAGGTTGCGTAGGGTGTTGTTGAGGTTGTGACGTCGATGGAACCTCTCCTGTGGCTACCGTGGGGGCATCTCCTGGGTACCTCTTATTCCTAGTCACTATGCTTATCATCCCTACATACCCCTGCATGGGGCAATTCTATGTCACCTCATTGACTTGAAGGGGTTTTGCCTGCGCATCATGGGTAGGTAGGGGGTCTCTGAAGACTCCCATCTATTGGTTGTTTGGTGCTACGGGGTTGTCCACTGCCAGCGTCTTGTTGTCGATTAGGTCTTGCACCAAGCCTTTAAACTTCCAACATGCATTAAGGTCATGTCCCTTCCATCTGTGGAACCTACAGTACAAGTCCTCCCTGTACCCCTTAGGCTTTGGCGCATTGGGGTCTATGGTTTGAATCTCGGGCAGGTTGATCAAGTTTGCCACTGACAAGCGGTCAAACAGGGAGTCCCTGGACTCTGTGTAAGGTGTGAACTATCGCCTAGGGTGACGCTGCTGATTTTGTTCTTGCCTCTGATTTTCTCTATCATAACTGTTAAGAGGCACCGCCTGATAGTTAGCCTTTTGGGGCTATGTTGCTTGTGCAGGCTTAGGGACGTTTATAGCAACCTGATTGACCGCAGTGGGTTTCTGTTGCGTGGTCCCTATTTTGGTGTTCTTAGACCATTCTTTCTTCTTTGGCTTGGCAATCTCGCCATCCTGTATCTTGATCTCCTCAATGATTCTGGCTTGCGCCAGAGCTTCCTCTAAAGTGGCATATTGCTGCAGCTGCAATAGCACGGAGATCGATCTCAAACAACTCTTTGAGAACATTTGGGTCAGGTCGGACATGGGAGGGAGGTAGGGCAGCTTTGAAAGCAACGTCCTCCATCGGTTCCCATATGCCACCATGGTTTCTTCCTCATACTACCTGAGGCTAGCTAGGTCGCTTAGTGATGCCTTTTTCTTGGTGTTGAAGGTGAAGCGTTCGAGGAACGCGTCCACTAGCTGATCCAAGTTACTGATGCTATGTTTTGGCAACTGAGTGAACCAATCCGAGGTAGGGCCTACGAATGTGGTTATAAATGTTCTTAGCAACAAAGCATCATTGTCCTGAATGCCAAAGCATTGGCTCAGGAATCTAGTCACGTGCTCTTGGGCATCCTCCTCCCCTCTAAAGAGTGCCAACTGGGGCAGTTTAAAGTGTTCAGGGTATGGGGGTGCCGGCACTGACGGATGCACAGGGTGACTATGGAGTTGGCGTAAAGTGGGCTTTTGGGGCCCAGAAGTCTTGGTCTCCATAGACTCTAAGCGCTCTAGCAGTGCTTTATATGCATCGGAGGATTTGATCTCTTCCTCCTTGGTTTGCTCTGTTGTGTTAAGAAGCAACACACCCCCACTAAAAAATGAAATTCCATCCTTTGAAAATATTTAATTTTCATTTTCCATGGGGACCCTCTTGAGGTTTTTGGGTTTTAATTTCAAATTTTGCTTGCATCATTTTTCAAACTTCACCTACATCAAAGTGTCCAAGTAGACTTGCATATGGCATTGATTTCAATTTAGAAATAACAGTTTCTATTTTTGGCCAAGAAACTTCTAAACGCATTTTCCCTTAATCCATGATGAATTTTAAATTTCCGTTTGTAGATTTGGATACCCTTTGGGCTTTTTTAGATACTTGTAAAGTTTCATCAAATTCTAGGCACTTTGAGTTTTCATCATTTTTTGTACACCATGTGAAGCTGATCATTCTCGAGCAATTTAAAATTCATTTTTCAAATGTTAAAACTATTTTTGAGTAAGGAAGATCCTTCACCAATATGTAAAAATGCCAAATACAGATGGACAACGTCATTGGAGTCAACCTACAATTTTTGGAGAATTTGCAAAGTGGAAGAAAAGCTTGAGGGAAATGTTGTGATATCGCGACATGTTCTATTTTTGATCATGTTCCATTTTCATGAGAGAAAAAGCTTGGAAGAAAATCTTGAGGGAAATGTTGCAATATCGCGACATGTTCCATTTTTGGACCTGTATCATTTTTGCGAGAGAAAAAGCTTGGAAGAAAAGCTTGAGGGAAATGTCGTGATATCGCGACATGTTCCATTTTTGAACATGTCAAAATTTTGCTCAAATTTAATTGTACCCTAAAATATTTTAAAGTCCAATGTCGCGATATCGTGACATGTTCCATTTTTAGACCCATAAAAGCTTAGAAGGATGAAGTGAAGGAAATGTCGCGATATCGCAACATGTTCCATTTTCGCGAGGGCACAAACATGAGAAAGATGAAGTGAAGGAAATGTCATGATATTGCGACATGTTCCATTTTTGGAGAGCCCAAGCTTAGAAGACATGAAGTGAAGGAAATGTCACATTTCACGACATGTTCCATTTTCACGAGGGTGAAGGCATGGAAGAGACGAAGTGAAGGAAATGTCGCGATATCGTGACATGTTCCATTTTCGTGAGGGCAAGAGCTTGGAAGAGATGAAGTGAAGGAAATGTCATGATTTCATGACATGTTCCATTTTCATGAGGGTGAAAGCTTAGAAGAGATGAAGTGAAGGAAATGTCGTGATTTCGTGACATGTTCTAGTTTTGCAAGAGCAAAGGCTTGGAAGAGATGAAGTGAAGGAAATGTCGCGATTTCGTGACATGTTCCATTTTTGAAGGCAGAATCTTAGAAGACATGAAGTGAGGGAAATGTCATGATTTTGTGACATGTTCTAGTTTCGCTAGAGCAAAGGCTTGGAAGAGATGAAGTGAAGGAAATGTTACGATTTCACGACATGTTCCATTTTTGCGAGAGCAAAATCTTAGAAGGATGAAGTGAGGGAAATGTCATGATTTCGTGACATGTTCCATTTTCATGAGAGCAAAAGCTTAGAAGGATGAAGTGAAGGAAATGTCGTGATATCGCGACATGTTCCATTTTCATGAAGGCACAAGCAAGGAAGAAAATCTTGAGGGAAATGTCGCGATATCGCGACATGTTCCATTTTCAGACTTGTCTCATTTTTGCAAAGGCAAAAGCATGGAAGTAAAGCTTGAGGGAAATGTCACGATATCATGACGTGTTCCATTTTTGGAAGGCATCAAGCAAGGAAGAAGTAACTTGAGGAAAATGTTGTGATATCGCGACATGTTTGGATTTATATTCATTTTGCAAAATTTGGCCATTCTTTAAATTTTTCATCACCCATCCAAAGGAAGTGAAAGCTTTTCAACATAGTCCAAACCCTAGAAATATTAAATGAGAAAATTAATTAATTAAAAAGTTCTAATCTTTGCTTTTATTTTATATAAAGTTATTCGACAGTTACATTCATGGCAGAAGTAATGGCGAGAAATACAGAAAAACCCAAATTTTGACAGAAATCAAGCGAGGAATTAATGAGATGCTCTGACGGTTTGCCAAAAGATAAAGATAAGAGATGCCGGAAAGTCAGTGACTCACCTATATTTTGTAGATCTGGCCACAAATATAGACTTTAAGGAATTTTTTGGTGGATACATTTGTCGAGAAAATTTGTGGCAAAAGTAATGGCGGGCAGAGAATCTCAACTCAAACCAAACAAAGGTAGTTGTGCGAGGATGGAAGGCCTTGAAAGACAACGACTCATCAGAATTTTGTAGAGGAGTTAATGAGATGCTCTGACAGCTTATCGAAGGATAAAGATACATTTACACACGGTGCCCATTTGATGAGGATAAAACCAAGTCTTATCTTCTCCATTTATGGCAAGATCCACACGAAGATTTTCGAGTGATTAGGGTTTATCGAAACTCTATATAAAAATACCTTATATTGTAAAGCCTCGAAGGTGGGATTTTTATGATAAGATTTAGATATATGGAAGAAGATATTTTGAAAAGATCAGGGTCTGTCCTGAGTCTATATATACTTCTTTTGAATGTAAAGTCTAGATGCGAAAACTTAGAATAAAAGACATTTTAGCAATTTCCTACAAATCTTGTTTGAATGCTTTGTTCTGTACCTAGAGTTGGTGTGACATCCTTTTTCTATGATAGCATGGCCAGGAGCCTAATATCTTTCAAATTGTGATAAGTGCATCTTCTTTTGTTTTTGTATTGCTAAGGTTTATTTATTTTAGTTGTAAATATGTGTTATCAAGATTGAATATGCTACTAGGCTTCATTCCATTTGTTTTTTTTTGAAAAAAATTGAAAATCTTGTATTAAAACAAAGAGCAAGTACAAGAGGGAGCAAGAACATCCCAACCAAGAACCCAGAGACACAAGACCTCAGCAAGGAGTGAGATGGCAGCACAAACCAACACTAAGCACTAGAGACAAACAAGGCGCGATATCGCGACATGTCGCGATATCGCGACAGACAACTTCATTCCATTTGTTGCATGCTAGGGAAAGTTAGATATTTAAGGTTCAGGTCTATTCTAATTGCTCTATCCTCACTGTGCAAGCTAGGCTACTGGTGAGAGATACCAGTTGACACCGAATTCCCTTCTATCTATGATTTTCTTTCATATCTTTGTCGTCTTCGTCTTATGCTCTTAGTAGAAGGTGATCTTAGAAAGTTGGACACCTTCCTCTTTGATTGGTTTTATTGTGAAGCTAAATAGTGTAATTGAAATTGGTAGTTTTGATGTTGCAGCTAAGTTAGATAAGCTTCTCTTTTTGCCCTACCCTACTCTCTCTGTTCCACTGTTAAATGATTCATTTTTATTTTCTTTTAAATTTGTCTTTTATTTAATTTGAAGAATTTCACCAAGCAATTGTAATCTTCTCATTAATCTTCAGATATAGAAAATACATGCGGTTACAAACTGTTCTAACCACCTAGGTGGTTAGAAACCAGAATTGGAGAGCGCCTACGAGCGCTTCTTTTAACATGCCAAGAATGGAATACCAATTTATGCTAACATCCCCCCTTATTACATTATTGGCAAATCCCAATTGTATCCCGAAACTTTTCATATTTGATGCGTCCAAGTGCTTTGGTAAAGATATCTGCAACTTGAGCATCAGTAGGAATGTAGTGAAGTTGTATATGGTGCTTTGGAACTTCATCTCGAATAAAATGACATCTGGTATCAACATGTTTGGTACGTTCATGAAAAATTGGATTTTTGACAAGATTCAAAACACCTTGGTTGTCGCAAAACAAATGAAGAGGAAGATTCTTTGGAAGGCCCATGTTTGTAAGAATGCGACTTAACCACATGATCTCAAGACTGCTTCACTGGCTGCACGATATTCTGCTTCTGTAGAAGATAAAGCAACCACATGCTGCTTCTTACTGTGCCATGAGATAGGTCCAGATCCTAGATGGAAAACATATCCGGAGGTGGATTTACGATCATCAAGGGATCCAACAAAATCTGAGTCTGTGTATCCCAGTAAGAAAAATTTATTATTCTGTCTATATTCCAGACCATAATTTGTAGTACCGTGAACATAATGAAGAACTCTTTTTGTTGCTTTCCAGTGACTCACTTTAGGCTCTTGCATGAACCTTGAAAGATATCCTACAAGCAAACTGAGATCTGAGTCCGGTATTTGTCGGATATAGGAGACTCCCAATCAACTGGCGATAGAGAGTACCATCTACCGAGGTGACTCATCATATCGAGATAACTTAAGTCCTTGCTCCATTGGAGTTGCTTTTGACTTACAATTAGTCATCCGATATTTTTCTACTAAAGTCTTGGCATATTTCTTCTGTGTTACTCTAATATGAAACTTTTGTTGAGTAACTTCTAAACCAAGACAATAGTGTAGAAGTCCTAGATCTGTCATATCAAAAGATTGCTTCAAATCATCCTTTACTAAATCAATCATTTTTTCTGAGCTTCCTGTGATGATCAGATCGTCAACATAAAGTACAAGAATCACTATATCAGAACCATTTTTCTTAATATAGAGATTTGCATCTGAAGGACTTCTAATAAAACCATGCTGCACAAGGTGACTGTCTATCTTGATATACCATGCTCGAGGAGCTTGTTTTAAACCATACAAAGATTTGATCAACTTGCACACTTTTTGTTCTTGCCCCTCAACCTCATATCCTTCTGGTTGAGTCATGTATACTTCTTCTTGTAAGTCACCATTCAAGAAGGCACTTTTAACATCCATCTGATGCAATTTCCACCCAAACTGAGCTCCCATGGCACAAAGTACTCTAATGGTAGTCATTTTTGCAGTAGGGGCAAAAGTCTCTTCATAATCTATGCCTTCTTTCTGAGCATATCCCTTTGCAACAAGCCGGGCTTTATGCTTATCAATAGATCCATCTGCCTTATACTTCACTTTGAATACCCATTTGCAGCCTATGGGTTTCTTTCCTGTTGGCAGATCGACTAGTTTCCAAGTATTATTTTTAAGAAGAGAGTTATGTTCTACATCCATAGCCTGTTTCCACTGTGGTTGATTAAGGGCAGATTTAACCGTTGTGGGTTCATTTGTATTTAATGTAGACATATAAAGTTTTTCTCCATCCTCATCTTCTTCCCTGTCATATTTGGTACTCACTGACAAATCATCAAAGTGTTGACAAAGTTCATCAACCTCTGAAGTAGATGCTTCTGCTCTCTTCTGTTGTGTCATACTGCGAGTACATGGCCTATCAAGAGATAGATCTGGAAAGGAGTTCAACTTAGCATCTCTCAAAGTGCTAGTATACCATTTTGGAACTTTTTGTTTTGACTTTGGAAGTTGAACCTCCTTTTTAGGCTCTGCTTCATCTATGTATACAGTTGTGGATGTGTCTTTTGATGTAGGAGCTTCATCAAATACAACATCTCTACTCACATGTGTCTTCTTGGTCTTAGGATCAATCAATCGATAACCTTTTGAGTACTCATCATAGCCAAGAAAAATACACGACAGGGTTTTCTCATCCAGCTTCCTTCTTTTCTGTTTTGGAATGTGCATGAATGCTTTACATCCAAACACCTTCAGATGAGAAATGGAAGGTTTCTTATCACTCCATGCTTCTTGTGGAGTCTTCCCTTGTAGAGCTCGAGTGGGTGCTCTATTTAAGAGGTATGACGCTGTGTTTACTACTTCTGCCCAATATTGATCCTCAAGATGTGCTCCTTTTAGCATACATCGAACCATTTCCATAATGGAACGATTTCTTCTTTCTGCAACTCCATTCTGCTGAGGTGTATAGGCTGTAGTCAGTTGTCTTTTGATCCCATGTTCTTTAAGGAACTCTAAAAATTCTTCAGAGGTGTATTCCCCCCCTCGATCTGAGCGGAGGGTTTTTATCAAACATCCCGACTCCTTCTCAACAAGCTTCTTGAACTGTTGGAAGGTGAGAAGCGCTTCTGATTTCAACTGAAGAAAGAAAACCCACATCTTTCATGAGTAATCATCAACGAATAGTTGAAAATACTTTTTCCCACCATAGCTGGTTGGCATAGGACCACACAGATCGGTATGTACCAGCTCTAAAGGTTTTGCAGCTCGAGAGGAGCTTGCTTCAAAAGGCACTCGATGTTGCTTCCCTGCTAAGCAATCCGAGCAAACCGGCAAGATAGATGAGAGGGGCGGAAGACCTTTCACCATCCCATATTTGTGTAATTCAAGCAAATATCCAGAGAGAGGTAGCCTCTTTTGTAGTTGCAGCCAAAGCAACATGGGAAGTGGAAATAGCATCGAGGATAAACAAGCCATGTTTGTAAGATCCAGTTGCTACATGTTTACCGTTGTGTGTGATAAAACATCTCTTCTGGCCATTGACAACTCGAAACACGACTTCCATGTTTCTATCCAACATTTGTGTGACTGAAAGCAGATTATTGGCTAAGCCTGGAACATAGAGGACCTTTTCAATTTGACAATTACCATCAGGAAGAGACACAGAAATATCCCCTTCTCCTTTTACTTGATAGACCTGATTGTCAGCAATTGTGCTTACCCTCTTTTTCAACGAACGTATCAAACCAAGATTTATCCCCAGTCATGTGTTTGCTTGCTCCTGAATCAATATACCATACAACATCTATCTGGGAAGACGATGTATGAGTCATGAGTACCTTGTGTGCTCGTTCAGAGTCAGAGTCTGAATCGGACTCAGGAGAATGTGAGTCTGAGTTGGATTCAACATAAGCAACATGGCCTTTAGACTGCTTATGCTTATTGTATTTTTTCTTGTGCTTGCCCTTCTTTTGGGAACCTCTTTCATTTTGTTGCTTGTTTTTGAACCAACATCTGTTGGTGTCATGGTTATTCATATCACAAATTTTGCAATATTTTGTATCTTTTTGCTGAGATTGCTTTCCTTTTCCTTTGGAGGAAGCACCTCCTTTTTGAAACTGCCCTTGTTGTTTACCACTCTGTTGTGTGGAGAGAGCATTATCTGGCATGTCATCTTTCTGGACTTGAGTTGCCTCCTCAATCTGAAGCAAGTTTACCAGTTCCACAAATGAGACTTGTCTTCCAGAAACATTGAGAGAGGTGATCAACATCTTGTAGGAACTTGGTAATGCTCTCAAGATAACAGAATTCAAGACATCATCATCCACAGGTTTTCCCATAGCATTCAATTTTGCTTTCAAATCTGCCACTCTACATAGGAATATGTCAACTGTTTCTCCAGAACTCATACTGAGATTATGTAGTTGAGTTTGAAGATGGAGAATAGTGGATTGATTCTTCCCTTCATATACTGTGAGCAAAGCATCCCAAGCTATCTTACTAGTTTTTGCATCACAAATATGAGGTTGCACCTCATCTGTGGTAGCAAGTAAGATAAATACAAGACTCTTCTGGTCTTTCTTATCCCAATCATCTTGATCTGTTCTTGTTGTTTGAGGACGTTTTTTAGTGCCATTCACTACATCCCATAAATCTTCCAACTGAAGTATGGCTTTCATTTTTGTCTTCCATGGAACAAAGTTAGGACCTTTCAACAATTGGGAATCTGAGAGATACTTATGAATTGTGGCCATTATGAAGGTTCCTTATATCACCAATTGGTCTCCCTTTCTTTATACCTGCCAGATCATTATATTGTAACCATTCAATATACACCCGCCCTTACGTGAGGGAAACTATAGGTATATAGGAATAGTATACTACTCAATATGTACTCGCCCTTACGAGAGGGAGACTATAAGTACATATGAGAAGCACAATATATTGAACATAGGCGATACTGAAAGGGCATCGTGTTGTTAATGACACCTACCATAGAAAGTTTTATTCCGCATGCGTGGGGCGTAACTTCCCCTAAACACTTTGGAAAAAAGAGCTTTCGTCAGGATTTACGCCTAACAACAATCACGATGTGGGTATGAAATGAGAAATAAAAAACATGGTTTGCCTTATTTCTCCCCGATGATTTATAGAGAACAAGCTCAGACGTCGTTGTTGCAGCTATATTAGGCGGCGAATACAGTAGTCCAAAGCACGACAACATTACCTGTAAGTGTGGACCAGAGGTATCTCAAATACCGAACGCTGCTGTGCAATAAATTGCACAAATAGGGTATAAATTTGGGGTCTTATATTTGTAATTTATGATTGATAATGCAAGAAAACAGAATATTTAAATGCAAAAAAATAACAATCATAAATGCCCACAAATTTTTAGCACCTATTTTATTCTAGCAAAATTTTGTCTGCCAAATAGCTTGATTTCCCCCCTTTGTCTGACAATTTTGTAAAGGAAAATATGGATTTCCCCCCTTTCAAGTTGCAAAGGGAACAAGAAATTTTAAAAAATACCTTTTAAAAAAAAAAGGTATGCAGCCGTCAAAGTATGGAGTTGCTTCCTCCAAAGTATGCAGCCATAAAAAAAAATGCAGCCGTCAATGTATGCAACCGTAAAAAAAAATGACAGGCGTCAACTAGATTCTGCTGCCGTCACTGTATCATTCGGGGCATCAAAAAAACAAAGCCCGTCGTCACTGGGACACGCAGGGCATCAACCACATGTTCCGCCGTCACCGAAATAGGAAATGCATCAAATCAACAGGTACGGGTGTCAAAAATTCCCCGCAGGGATTGGAACTGGGAACCTTCCGCCAAACAAGAAGCAATCTTACCGCCTGAGCCAGAGAGCCCGACGGGAAAGACTATGCACGCTGTTGGTATTGTAAACGTGAGGGCGATGGAATTAGGGAAAAAAAATATCCCACATGGCCTATGCAGCCAATGTGGGGGGGCTTAAAAACGTCGAAAGCCACTAATGCTTTCGGTTGCCTTCGGGCAACCACCCCGTCCCCGTCCTTTTGCCTCCCTCCCGCCGAACCGTCCATGAGCCACGAATCACTTGTGTTTGTCTACGTTGTCTCCTGTCTTCAGTCTGCTCGATCTGTCAGATTCTATCGTGCTTTTGTCTGTGTTGTCTCCTGTCTTTGGTCTACTTGGTCCGTCAGGGTCTGTCCTAGTCGTGGTCTGTCGCGCTTCTGTCTGCGTTGTCTCCTATCTTCGGTTGCTTGGTCTGTCAGGGTCATGTCTCCTGTCCAAGTCAGGGTCCTGCCAGTCGATCTGTCCGTAGCTCTGATGCCATGAAGAATTCTACCAAGCAATTGTGATCTTCTCATTAATCTTCAGATATAGAAAATACATGCGGTTACAAACTGTTCTAACCACCTAGGTGGTTAGAAACCAGAATTGGAGAGCGCCTACGAGCGCTTCTTTTAACATGCCAAGAATGGAATACCAATTTATGCTAACAAATATGCTAAAACATAAAGATCTATATCAAAGAACTCATTGTAAATCCGATAGTCAACAAAGATAACAACCACTAAACATTATTGAATGAAGGTTGAACCCATTGTAAGGTAACAGACAGTCCACTTGAAACTATTCCAGAAGTGGAAAAGAGTGAATAGCCATTTGACCCAACTCTATAACTCACACCTTGGATAACCAGCAAGATCCTAAAGTGAGTGGGATTTATCCCGTATAAGTGTTATCGGTATTTTATGCTCATTATTCATGGGGTGTGTATGAAAGACGAACCAACATTTAAAATTGGCGCTAGAAGGAGGGCCGAATGAACTTCGTTCAGTATTTGTTAAGGATTGTGAGTTGCTTGTGTAAAGCTGGATTCTACCTATAGAGTAACTAGGTCCCACTCCAGAGCTGGAGAGCTCCTTGTGCCTGAGTTGGAAACCCCAAGGAGAAGTAGCCTCAGAAGGGCCAAGTATTTGTCCAGCATAGTTTTATCACCACTTGTAGTTCCTCCAACTGCAACTCAAAATATTATCGTTAATCAGGTAGTAATGGCAAATTGGTTGGGTTCCACTACTTTGAATATCCCTAGAGCAGCATATGATTTACCAAGAAATCGTGAGAAGTATCTTCCTACCTACAAACATGATGGAATCAGAATAGTAGAAGAACACCTAGTGGCATTTAAAAATGCTCTAAAGTTGTTGAATGTGCAGCATGAAGATGTGGCTTGTAGGTTATTCCCATTCACTCTCCAGGAGGGAGCATACGACTGGTTTTTGAATCTTACTAATGACTCTATTACTAGTTGGAATGACCTGGAGAAAATTTTTGTATCACAATTTGGTGAAGTGATTGACCCCAATGTGTTATATCAACAGTTTTCCAGCATTAAGAGAGAAATCAATGAGACTGTCAGATCTTTCAATGTCAGGTTTCAAAAAGCTTATGGTAGATTGATGGGTCATTATGTGCCAACTACAGATCTAGCATTGGAAATTTTTAGGAATTCCCTAGATCCAATGACCTCTTTTTTCCTGAAAAGAGATGCTAATATTACTAATCTAATAGAGGCTTATAGAGAAGCTTTGGTTCTTGAAAGACAATTGGGACCTCAACCTTTGAATGCTCCTCTAATTCCCTTTGTTACACAAAATACCCCTATTTTGAATCCCATCCCACATCAAATGATGTTGCCAGCATACCAAACTCCACCGATAGGAAATCCATTGGCTGTAACACATGTTGAACATGTACAGAATACAGAGAAAGAATCTGATAAAACAAGAGTTGAGGAAGTCTCAAAAATGGTCCAAAAGTTGGCAAATGACTTTTTGAGTTTCAAAAGGCAAGTGTCTACCGGGGAAAACTCAAATAGATTTTCTTATCAACAGAATAGATTTACTAGACCACCATATGAACCCAACAAGGATTATAAAGGTAAGGGACATGAAGTGAATATTTGTGATTTGGCTTTGCCTAACTAGTGTAGGATACATGGAACATCTCAGCATGGGGAATTGGATTGTTTGGAGTTCTGTAATGCCTTTGAAGCTCTATCTGGTGAGTTTGTTTTTCCTAAAAATCAAAGAAATGTTGATGGTCCAAGTTCATCCAAACATAGTGCAGCTATGGTGTTAGATTCATTCACTTTTCCAGATGAGTCAGAGAATGTCGTGGAGATACCTATGGATGAAGTGCAAGCTTTTCAACAGTATAGAAGGGACAACTACAATCTCAGGAACAAAAATCCGGAGCCTAATACTACGTCTACACCTCCAGACAACTCCCATAATGTTCCTCCAGATCCATCTCCAAATAATAACCCACCTCCACCCAAGGGAGGAGATCCAAGAGTACCATATGGATTTGTTGCTCCACTCAATAAGGGATACAATATAGTGGAGGATATGAAGAAGATCAAGGCTAACATCACTCTTCATGAGTTGGCTCAAATTACTGAACAAAGGGATAATTTGATCAAGACATACTCTGAGCATACTGCCAAACCTCTAGAAAAGGGGAAGAAGATAGCAAATGCAAATATGGCCATGTATAAAGAAAAGATTGAAGTTTCGCCTTTCCTGCTAACTGTCCGCATATTTGGAAAGAATTTACACAACTGTCTGGTGGATTTTGGTGCCTCAGCCAATGTCATGCCTCTAGCCATTTGTCAACAGTTGGGTTTAACCCCTATGAAGTCTGAGAGAAGAGTTATCCAATTGGATAAAACTGAGGTTAAGGTGGTAGGTGAACTTCAAAGTATACACATCCAGCTAGTATCTGAGCCGAGAGCACAACACAAAATTGACATTCAGGTGGTAGATATTCCTGTGGGATACGGAATGCTTCTGAGTAGAGATTGGTCAAAGTCTTTGAATGGGTACTTGGTGACTGATTTTTCACATATGTGGTTGCCCTGGAAAGGTGTTGCCAATCAGTTGAGAATCGAAAGAGAACCTAGATATAAACACGTGATCACTGAGTATAATGCCAAGAATGAGGTTGTAAACCATGTTGATACAGATATTGGAGTTTATAATTTGACAACTGAGAAGGTGAGACCAGTTACAGCTCTAACAAATCACAACAATGATATTTGGACATTACACATTGATGGGGTTAAATCTAAGCAAGGCTCAGGTGAAAGAGCAAATTATGAAAATTCTACTAGAGGGATAAAAATTGAAATCTTGGATATTGGAGCAAGTAGAGCAACCACAAAATGTTCAAGTCATTAAGAACTATGACGTACAAATAAAATATGATCTCTTTGAGTTGTTACATAAATCTGAAGATGTGATGATCTGGTTCTATAAAGGCCTTAAGGTATTTGATCCTAGGGGTTTTTCAGGGTGAAGGCTGCGATTTGGGTTGTGGGACAAGATCTATAAAAAAAAAAAGGGGAAGACAGTAAACACACCAAGTCTTTCCCAGGTAGCAAAAATTTTGGGAAGCATAATCTGGAGTGCATTTCGTCAACAGGACCTGAAAGGTATTTTTCTAAATTTACCTGCAAATGGTCAATTTTTTTAAGGCACTATTTCTCTGCTTTTCCATCTGCTACATTTTTTGAGTGATTGAAGGGACTTTGTGCATATGTATATATTGTAAATAAAGTTTGAAGTAGTGTGTTTTTATTTTGTTTTATTTAAAGTTTGAAGTACTGTGTTTTATCTTTTGAGGTCTGTGCAATTTTGTCTTTAACTGGTGGCCTTTTTTTCCCTCCTCTTTAGCTTTTAAATCCTGTTTGTTTGAGTTTTTGCCTAAACAAAGAAAACACAAATCAACATTTAAAATTGGCCTAGTGTGTTTTCATTTTGTTTTATTTTTGTTAAGAGATAGTCTGCTAGAGCTAAAAAGTGGAACTACTTGTTATTTAGAACAACAGTAGAAAGATAATTGGATTTTGTATCTTTCTTGCCACAATTATTTTGATTATAAAGAAACTACTATACTGTTTGGCTGAAGAACTCCCAGGGAATCCAAGAAAAGTTGGTCATGAGAGGGGAATCCGATTCATAAAATTATTTTAAGTGTCCAAAGAAGCTATTGGTACCCGGGCTGAAGCGGTTAGTCGATCAATTGCTCGATCAATGAAATGTAAAAAAATTCTAGCAAGACTTTCCAGATATCGGTATCTTTCAAAAAGGAGATAGAAGGTGAAAGTTGGGCAAGCCAACATAAAACTGGCACTCTTTTCTGCAAAAAAAAAAAGAAAAGAGAAAAGGTTATGTGATAGAAAGAGATAGCCAAGGCTCCCGAAGGATACATCTCAAACGTGTTCACCAAGCTATAGATGCCACCTCATAGTTGTGATCAGGGTCTCGAAAATCTAAAGAGTAACTCTGTCGGGGTTGTAAAAGGCTAAACTAGTAAACAAAGCTCTACTCGGTTTCCCCTACACAATCTAAATAGTTGATCAATCCATAGTAAGCATTTGAAGCCCCGGTCATACTTGAAGGAAGGTTTATACACTTATAATTGCACATCAAAATCTTCCTTAAGTGGTTCAACCTAGTATGTCCTTGGGAAACTTTAACAACTAGCAGATAGTAGTTAAGTCATTTTAGAAAATATTTGTGGCAAAGCATGGTACATAGTCTAAATTGTTTTGAAACTAGAGTTCTGGATTCTAAATAGTGCTACTATTTTCCCCGCAGATATCACCATTTGTTGAGAAGCAACACACCCCCACTAAAAAAATGAAATTCCATCCTTTGAAAATATTTAATTTTCATTTTTCCGCAGGGACCCTCTTGAGTTTTTTGGGTTTTAATTCCAAATTTTGCTTGCATCCTTTTTCAAACTTCGCCTACATCAAAGTGTCCAAGTAGACTTGCATATGGCATTGATTTCAATTTAGAAATAGCAGTTTCTATTTTTGGCCAACAAACTTCTAAATGCATTTTCCCTTAATCCGTGATGAATTTTAAAGTTCCATTTGCAGATTTGGATACCCTTTGGGCTTTTTTAGATACTTGTAAAGTTTCATCAAATTCTGGGCACTTTGAGTTTTCATCATTTTTTTCTACACCATGTGAAGCTGATCATTCTCGAGCAATTTAAAATTCATTTTTTAAATGTTAAAATTATTTCTGAGTAAGGAAGATCCTTCACCAATATGCAAAAATGCCAAATACAGATGGACAAAGTCACCGGAGTCAACCTACAATTTTTGGAGAATTTGCAAAGTGGAAGAAAAGCTTGAGGGAAATGTCGCGATATCGCGACATGTTCCATTTTCGGACATGTTCCATTTTCGCGAGAGAAAAATCTTGGAAGAAAAGCTTGAGGGAAATGTCATGATATCGCGACATGTTCCATTTTTGGACCTGTCTCATTTTCATGAGAGAAAAAGCTTGGAAGAAAAGCTTGAGGGAAATGTCGCGATATTGCGACATGTTCCATTTTCGGACATGTCGGACTTTCGCTCAAATTTAATTGTACCCTAAAATATTTTAAAGTCCAATGTCGCGATATCGCGACATGTTCCATTTTCGGACCTGCAAAATCTTGGAAGAGATGAAGTGAAGGAAATGTCGCGATATCGCGACATGTTCCATTTTCGCGAGGGCACAAGCTTGAGAAGAGATGAAGTGAGGGAAATGTCACGATATCGCGACATGTTCCATTTTCGCGAGGGCCCAAGCTTGGAAGACATGAAGTGAAGGAAATGTCACGATTTCGCGACATGTTCCATTTTCGTGAGGGCGAAAGCTTGGAAGAGATGAAGTGAAGGAAATGTCGCGATATTGCGACATGTTCCATTTTCGCGAGGGCGAAAGCTTGGAAGAGATGAAGTGAAGGAAATGTCGCGATTTCATGACATGTTCCATTTTCGCGAGGGTGAAAGCTTAGAAGAGATGAAGTGAAGGAAATGTCATGATTTCGCGACATGTTCCATTTTCGCGAGAGCAAAGGCTTGGAAAATATGAAGTGAAGGAAATGTCGCGATTTCGCGACATGTTCCATTTTCGTGAGGGCGAAAGCTTAGAAGAGATGAAGTGAGGGAAATGTCGCGATTTCGTGACATGTTCCATTTTCGCGAGAGCAAAAGCTTGGAAGAGATGAAGTGAAGGAAATGTCACGATTTCGTGACATGTTCCATTTTCACGAGAGCAAAATCTTAGAAGAGATGAAGTGAAGGAAATGTCACGATTTCGTGACATGTTCCATTTTCGTGAAGGCACAAGCTTGGAAGAAAAGCTTGAGGGAAATGTCGCGATATCGCTACATGTTCTATTTTCGGACTTGTCTCATTTTTGCAAAGGCAAAATAATGGAAGAAAATCTTGAGGGAAATGTCACGATATCGTGACATGTTCCATTTTCGCGAAGGCACAAGCAAGGAAGAAGTAACTTGAGGAAAATGTCGCGATATCGCGACATGTTTGGATTTATATTCATTTTGCAAAATTTGGCCATTCTTTAAATTTTTCATCACCCATCCAAAGGAAGTGAAAGCTTTTCGACATAGTCCAAACCCTAGAAATATTTAAATGAGAAAATTAATTAATTAAAAAGTTCTAATCTTTGCTTTTCTTTTGCAGAAAGTGATTCGACAGTTACATTCATGGCAGAAGTAATGGCGAGAAAGACAGACAAACCTGAATTTTGGCACAAATCAAGCGAGGAATTAATGAGATGCTCTGACGGCTTGCCAAAAGATAAAGATAAGAGATGTCGGGAAGTCAGTGACTCATCCAGATTTTGCAGATCTGGTCACAAATACAGACTTTAAGGAATTTTCCGGTGGATACATTTGCCAGGAAAATTTATGGCAAAAGTAATGGCGGGCAGAGAATCTCGACTCGAACCAAACAAAGGCAGCTGTGCGAGGATGGAAGGCCTCGGAAGTCAGTGACTCATCCAAATTTTGTAGAGGAGTTAATGAGATGCTCTGACAGCTTATCGAAGGATAAAGATACATTTACACACTGTGCCCATTTGATGAGGATAAAACCAAGTCTTATCTTCTCCATTTATGGCAAGATCCACACGAAGATTTTTAGAGTGATTAGGGTTTATCGAAACTCTATATAAAAATACCTTATATTGTAAAGCCTCGGAGGTGGGATTTTTATGATAAGATTTAGATATTTGGAAGAAGATATTTTGAAAATATCAGGGTCTCGTCCTGAGTCTATATATACTTCTTTTGAATGTAAAGTCCGGATGCGAAAACTTGGAATAAAAGACATTTTAGCAATTTCCTGCAAATCTTGTTTGAATGCTTTGTTATGTACCTGGGGTTGGTGTGACATCCTTTTTCTGTGATAGCATGGCTAGGAGCCTAATATCTTTCGGATTGCGATAAGTGCATCTTCTTTTGTTTTTGTCTCACTAAGGTTTATTTATTTTAGTTGTAAATCTGTGTTATCAAGATTGAATATGCTACTAGGCTTCATTCCATTTGTTGTATGCTAGGGAAAGTTAGAGATTTAAGGTTCAGGTCTATTCTAATTGCTCTATCCTCACTACGCGAGCTAGGCTGCTGGTGAGAGATACCAGTTGACATCGACTTCCCTTCTATTTATGATTTTCTTTTAGATCTTTGTCATCTCCGTCTTATGCTCTTAGTAGAAGGTGATCTTAGAAAGCTGGTCACCTTCCTCTTTGATTGGTTTTATTGTGAAGCTAAATAGTGTAAATGAAATTGGTAGTTTTGATGTTGTAGCTAAGTTAGATAAGCTTCTCTTTCTGCCCTACCCTACTCTCTTTGTTCCATCGTTAAATGATTCATTTTTATTTTCTTTTAAATTTGTCTTTTATTTAATCTGCTAAAACATAAAGAGCTATATCAAAGAACTCATTGTAAATCCGATAGTCAACAAAGATAACAACCGCTAAACATTATTGAATGAAGGTCAAACCCATTGTAAGGTAACATAAAATCCACTTGAAACTATTCCAGAAGCGAAAAAGAGTGAATAGCCATTCGACCCAACTCTGTAACTCACACCTTGGATAACCAGCAAGATCCTAAAGTGAGTGGGATTTATCCTATTGAGTGGGTATTTTCACCCAGTTGTGAAAGCACACTCTCCAGTAGGATCTGAGTCCCAAAATCCTCTGCTTGCAAAGAAAATGATTTCTCCAAGGTTCCTGTTATGTTGATATGATGCTGTTCAAATGAAATGCTTGGAATACCTTAGGGTTTGCAAGTGGATGTTAACAAGGGGCACTGTGGTTTATTTAATTTGAAATTACAGTGGACTCAAAATGAATAATATCTATTCTAATCTCTGGTTCTGATGGATTTTCAACTTGTTTATTTGAATACAATAATTAAGCTATAGAAAGTAAATTAAGGGTTTGAAAAATAAAGCAAAATAAATGAAAATGAAACTAAACTACAATCAGAATGCTGTCATCAATTTGATGAAACCGAAGATAATGAGGTTTTCTACATGCAACCTAACCTAATGAACCTACAAATTCGCACAATCCAAATAAATTAGGTGTTGGTTTCTAGGGTTTCTACTGTAATTCCAGATTTAGGCATTCACATGAAGCAACCAAGCACACTTGCATTAAACTTCACCTAAAAGCCTTAGAAATCTGGAATGAATGATAAACATTAAATCATGCATGCACAAAATGACTCCTTCTTTCTCATCAATGAGATGCCAACTTTCTATATTTATGTATTGAATGATATGTCAATTACATTTATAGGATGTTCCAGGCATAAATATTCCAGAACAAATGAAGGAAATTGCCCAAGTGCAGGCCCAGAATGGCATGAAGCCCTTGTCTCTGCAACTCTACAAGCAACAATTTCCAACCCCCTCTTCAATCTGCTCTTCTGGATTTATACTGACTAAAATGGCTCTTCGATTCTCCCTGTGTCGCTTCGTTTCACCTTCCTGCATGTGGCCTTTCAAATTCTTGCCTTTTCCTTGTTTTTGATTCATGCTCGATACTGAAACGCTCGAAATCTACCGCTGCATGTAATGCCTCTACAACACTGACACCTGCACGCCACGTGTCCTACGTATTCTATGCCTTTTGTAATGTTTTCCTGTGCAAATCATGAAAAAAACAACATGCAGCCTTTTCCCCTTCCTAGCCATGAAAACGTGACATGTCGCGATATCGCGATGCCTTCTTCGTCCGTACGCCTTCGGCCATTTATCATCGTGAAATAACGACCATTTTCTCTTTCGGGCCTTCTTGCCGTAAACTGTCATGATTTCATGACCATTTCTATTTCTGTACACCTTCGGCTGCACCCTGTTGTGAAATCGCGACGCTTTTCTGCTTCAGGCACCCTTTGTTGCATGCTGTCATGATTTCGTGACGTTTTTCCCTTCCGTACACTTGAGCCAAAACCTGTCATGAAATTGTGACCATTTTTTGTTTTCATCCCCCTAGGCTGCCTTCTGTCGTGATTTCGCGACCACTTCTGCGCATCATGCCTTCCGGTTGATTTTGTCACGATTTCGTGACCATTTTGGCCTTTTGCCCTGTCTGACTGGTTCCTGTCGCGATATTGCGACATTTTCTTGCCTCGTGCTCTTTGACCTCTTTCTGTCGTGATGGAGCAACATGTCACGATTTCGTGACACTTTTATCATCCGTACAAATTCTTCCATAACATGTCATGATTTTGCTACCAATTTTGTTCTCCGTACGCTTTGGAAAAACCTGTCTCGATTTCTCTACCATTTCTCTGTTTCGTACACCTTGCCGAAACCTGTTGTGATTTTGCTACCATTTCTTCATCCGTACACTCTGCCTAGAACACGTCGCAAAATCACGACACTTCCCACTTCTAAGCAGTGGAAGCTCCATACGTCGTGAAATCGCGATGATTTTCATTCTTACCTTTCTCTCTCCTACCTGGGCCATGACGGAGCAACATGTCATGATTTCGTGACACCTTTTCATTCTTGCCAGCAACATGTTGCGATTTCGTGACACCTTTTCATTTCTGCCAGCGATATGTCACGATTTTGCGACACCTTTTCATTTTTCTCAGCGACATGTCGCGAAATCGCGACATCTTTTGTTTTCTTTTCTCTCTCCTCTTCTGGGCCACGACGGGGCAACATGTCGCGATTTCGTCACACTTTCCTATTTTCGGCAGCGATGGCACGACAGGTCACGATTTCGCAACATTTTTTGTTTTTCTGCAGCGATGGCGTGACGGGTCGCGATTTCGCGACATGTCGCGATTTCGCGACACTTTCTTTCCTTAGTGCATTTTGTCCCTTTTTCTTGGTTTTTAGCAACTGGGTGATTGAGATCTTCCCTGCAAGCCTGCAAAAAGGTGGGTCCCCAATTTTGGGGTGTGTTGTGGATCAGCCACAACAAATGGTGACTCTGCTATCAAATGCTCTTGAGCATTTTAGTAAGAACCCAACCTGAAACATATCACAAACTCGAAAACATGTGTTAGCACATAAGCAATATAACAAATGCCCAAAGATTAGAAGTACATGAATCATCAGAATCATCACGTATTAGCTCAGTGTGTGCAATGAATTTCTTTCCCTATCATTTGAAATTGATCCACACTCCATTATCAGTTTTGCATGAATGCGTATGTGGGATGGTGAATGATTTGTGTACCCTAATGAATGTGCTATGAGATCTTGCTTTTGTAAAAGGCATAGTCATTCTTCTATTATTATGTACAAGCATTCAAGATTGCCAAACCCTCTTAGGATCCACTAATTCATTACCTTATTGTATCCCAAAGTTTGTTATGAGTTCCTACTATCTGGAACCCATGTGTAAGTGAATGTGAAATCAGAACTTTGGGGAATCAGACTCCCAACCAACCGAGATGAGAGTTTAACCCTATCCTTACTATTATGATTTAGAGTTCATTACCTCACTTTAAGCAAAATAGTTAAACCAATTATGGAAGAAATGGTTATGCTAGTCTAACCCTCTAGAAAATCAGTGGTCTTGTTTTTGAGGCAAGACATGATGCCATGGATGGGCATATCTAACCCCACAATACAAAACTTATCTTCATTTCTTTTAACCTTGGGGATGACTACCCATCCTTTGCAGAGGTCAAGTAGTACGATCTTTACAATCCAATATGAATATGATATGGGAAAAATTTATTTTTACTTCTTGGACCTTTGGGATGACTACCCATCCTTGCCAGGGACATGTAGTACGATCCTTCCAATCCAAACTTTAGATGTAGATGAAAATATTAATTTTGTTGTTTAGACCTTGGGGATGACTACCCATCCTTTGCAGAAGAGAAATAGTACGATCCTTACAATCCAAGATGTATTATGAAATGAGACATAAGAGCTTTGGGGAATCAGATTCTCAACCTAAGCGAGATGAGAATTTATGCCCTATCCTTACTACTCCATGTGGGTCAAATCAAAGTTTTGGGGAATTGGATCCTCAACCTAAGTTCTATGAGGATTTAACCCTATCCTTACTACTCTGATTTTAGGCTTTAAGCTCTATGGAAGTGGTCAAAACCACTATTTTAAGGAACATGTTGCATAATAGGATAGACATGAAAAACTTATTTCGCCCAACTTTTTCCTCCAAGTTAGGTTTTGACCATTTTGCTCAAGATCCTTTTTAATGTATGAGACGTGCTTGGTTCTAGATATCTCAAGACTCGGTTTCCAACCTTGGTATTTTATTTACATTTATGTTATAACACAACCCTAAGAGAATTTGACATACTTTAATGATTTGTACCTAAGATGCATATGCAACTAAGATGATATGTATATGAAGGTGAGATGGAACATGAATGCATTATTTCTTGAATTGCAAATGGAATGATTTGTCATGCAAAACTGACTCTTTCATGCATCACAAAATCAAACAATATAACTTAAGATGTTTATGTTACTTGTGGAGCTTCTTCAAGACAATTCCAATATTTCATATTTATTTTTTTATATATATTTTTTTATTATTTTTTTATCAAAATTAACACACATGTCAATTGAAATCAAATCCATAACAAAAATCCTAGCTAGACTAACAATCCTAAACAATAAAAACAAAATCTGAAAATCCCCACCAAAACCAAAAGAATAATATCAAAATCTCACAACCTAAGGGCTAAAATAATGCTTTAAAATTTGCCCATTAACCGGTAGCATGAAATCTCTCCCTTATAAGGTTTTTAGCCTGAAGGTATTCTTCCCAAGAATATCTGAAATCTGATATGGGCCTAACCAAAGACAATCAAACTTTTGATGATTCCCTTTTTCCTCATGTCTCTTGTCCCATAGTAATACCAAATCTGAAATTCTGAATGATTTAACTTTGGCCCTTCTGTCAAACCATCTTTTGATAACCTCCTGGTGTTTATTCATGTGATTCATGGCCTCTTCTCTCTTTTCATCAAGGTGCAACAACTGTCTTAACCTGGCTTCAACTTGATCATTTGTCCCTAAGTATTCTTGTATGAAATGTAAGGTCTGCAACTTCAAATTTGCTAGAAATATCGGGTCTTTCCCATAGACCAAATGATAAGGAGTATTTCCTATGGACTCTTTCACTATGGTCCTATCTGCCCAAAGAGCAAACTTCAATTGGCTGTGCCAGTCCCGAGGGTTCTTTTCCAGAAACTTCTTAATGGTATTCAACAAATTCTTATTTGAAGATTCGGCCAACCCATTTCCTTGAGGATAATAATTGGATGCAAATTTTAAGCTCACTTTGTTATCATATGCCCAATCTGTGAGTTGTGTAGAAATAAAGGCTTTACCATTGTCATTGATAATAGAATCGGGCATTCCAAATCTTGTTATAATTTGATCCTCAAGGAATTTAATCACGTCTGTGGTGGCATGTTTAGTAGGAATCGCTTCTGTCCACCTTGTACAGTAGTCTGTAGCTATCAAAATGAATTTATGAGAATCAGAAGAATTTGGGTTGATAACCTCGATGAAATCTAGTCCCCACTATGCAAATGGTCTCATTTCAACTACAGGTTGCAACGGTATGGCTGCATTTATTTCTCTATTTGTAGCCACTTGACAGATATGACAAGATCATACATGGGCATGTGCATCTTTGAAAATATGTGGCCAATAGTATCCTGCTCTCAGGATTTGATGTGCTGTGGCATTGGCTGCACCATGACCAGTTCCATGTTTCCCATGAAATTCCTGCAACACCCTGGCAACTTCTTCTTTGTTCAAGCACCTCGGGTAGATACCTTCATGATTCTTCCCGTAAAGCACACCAGATTTCATCGGATAACCGATGTAATTAAGCCTTAAAGCTCTTCTCTCGTGTTGAATTCAGATTAGCAGGATACTTACCGATCAATAAAAATTGCACAATATCAACATACCAGTCATCCTTAGCAATGTATTCTGTATTTGAGCATTGGCCTGTTATTTGCGGATTATTTTCTACGATCGCCTTCGCCAGTCCTTGTCCTCGAACTAGTTTCATAGGTTGGATTTCGAGATCAAATTATTGAATGGTTGAAATCCATTTTCCTCTCTTCTCACCTAGTTCATTTTGTAAAAACATGGTCTTGACAGCAGAGTCGGGCACGATGGCAATAACTTTGCTATGCACAATGTAGTGCCTAAATTTTTTCATAGTTTTAAAAAGTGCATACATTTGCTTATCAAGGATTGAATACCTTAATTGAGCATCTTTCAGGGGGGCACTTAAAAACTCTATGGGTTTTTCGGCACTATCCTCGCCTTTTTGGGTTAAGACACTCGCAAAGGAGTGTTCTGATGCAAAAGCATAAATATAAAAAGGCTTGGAGTAGTCTGGGCTTATAAGGATAGGGGCTCTTGAAATGGCATCTTTGATGTTCTGGAAGGCCACTCTACTTTCTTCGTTCCATTTTACATCCACATCTTTCTTGAGCATCTTGTTCAGAGGCTTGGCTATCTCAGCAAAGCTAGAGATAAACTTCCTCACAAAATTAACCTGCCCAAAGAAAGATCTCAATTCCTTTTTACTACTCGGGAGAGGTAGGTTTTGGATAGCTTGTATCCTTTCTGGGTCGATGGATATGCCCTCTTTTGAAATGATGTGACCCAGCAATTTTCCTTTTGTTACTCCAAAAATGCACTTTTTGGGATTTAAGGAAATTCCATGTTCTCTGCATCTTTGAAGCACTTTCTTTAAATCTTTGACATGGTCCTCTCTCTTCTTTGAGAAAACTGGGATATCATCCACATACACGATGATACATTTTCCTATGAGCCCTTTGAATGCATAATCCATGGTGCATTGAAAAGTTGCACCAGCATTCAACAGTCCGAACGACATTCTCTTATATGCAAATGTCCCCCACTTGGTAGTGAAGGCTGTTTTCATCCTATCATCTGGATGTATAAGAATTTGGTTGTACCTGAATACCCATCAAGAAAGGACATCATTTCAGATCCATTTACCATTTGTAGAATTTCATCGATTGATGGCAATGGATAATTATCCTTTTGAGAGGCTTTATTAAGATTTCAAAAATCTATGCATAGCCTAATCTCTCCACTCTTTTTCTCATTGGAACGAGGTTAGCCACCCAGGTTGAGTGCCTAACAGGAAAAATAATTTTCACTTCCAATAATATTTTAACCTCCTTTTCGATCAAAGGCTCCAATAGCGGGTTAACAACTCGCTGTCTTTGCCTAAAAGGCTTGGAGTTTGGCTTCAAAGGGATGGTATGTGTGATAATATTTTGGTTGTATGTCTTCAGCTCATTGTAGTTCCAAGCAATACAATCTATGTAATGCTTCAATGCCTGCATTATATTGCTCCTTTCTTCATCTGTACATGCCTTTGCAATGTACACCTCCTTTGGATTGTCTGCACTCCCTAGATTAATTGAATCACAGGCATCCTTAGGGAGTGGGACTATTTTTCCTTTCTTGGTCTTGCATCCCATGTTGAACATCTTTTCCAATGAAACTATGTCTTTAGGAATTTTATTGGATTGATACGCAGTTTCAATCTCATCTTCTGTTTCATCCTGCCACCTTTGCTCCTCATCAATCACCTGATTTTCAAAAATACCCGAGTTCGTGACAAATTTGAAAATATGTCTGTCACTTTCAAAAACTTGGAAATTCTTTACATTATCGGGTATTGATGGTGAGAAACAATGGTGAAATTGTTCTATTGATCAACAATGCATTACATAGTTTTATAGTTCTTGAAAGAACTAAAAATAGACATGGTGGTTGAGAGAAATCCTCTTAAACTTATTACAACAAACTAACTTAAAGATAGCTCTTATCCTAACAACATGCTAATCTTGGACTATGGTCAAACATTAATCAACCAAGCCAAAACCTCAATGTATGCTAATCAAATTAACTAGAAATATGTAAATCAAAACATTAAACTAAAACTAAATACTAGGACTTAATACTTAGGACTAAGGAGGCAATGTTGAAAATATTCCAACATTCTCCCCCTTGATGCTAAAGATACTCATGCAAGAGTTCTTTAAGCATCACAGAGTTGGAAGAAAATTTTTCTCTTACGTTTCCTCCAATCTTGAATCAAGAAATCAGAATTTACAAAATACTTATGGTGGCACTCCTTCCACTCTTTATGTGGGATTTCCTGCAAATGCTTGAGTGCCTTCTTTTGTTGATTAGCTCCCCCTTCAACAAAAGTATCTCCTCTTGTGGTTTTCAGCAACCACTCTCTTACATCTTTATCATTATGGTCTTTAAACCATGCTCTCACATTTTGATCTTCTTTTACATCTTCAACACTAAACAATACTCCACATGAGTATTTACAATTAATCATCTCACATAGATGATTATACCATACAACTCTTTCACATATTTTCACACAAAATATCACAACAAATATGGCCATATAATGACCAACTACATATGCAACATAAAGTTGCTCCTCACACAAATATTCTCTCACAACAATGACTTTACAAGAATCCTTCTCCCAAGGAATTTTGAACACATCATTTTGATCCATGTGACCCAAGTTCTCCATCACTGTATTCTCTCCAAGAAGATTCTTCATCAAAGTTGTCTCAATGAGACAATCACCTTTCTTTTCATTCCTGCTCACAAAAAACAAATCATTAATCATAAAAACATTACCTTTAGTATGAGTAGATTTGGTGCTTCCCATAAAGCTATTTTGTAGCAGTTCTCCTTCATTGTATGGTGCTTCAAGATCAACCATCAACTCTTCACTAATAGTTCTCCTCCTTTGTTCAATCCATGTTGGTGTGTTGAAACACCATTCATTCAAGCAATCATACATAGTTGCCTTTTCAAGACAACTCTCTTTCTCGCAATGTACTCACTCCAAGTGAGTGATCTTCATCCATGAGTGAAGTTTCCTTTGCCATTACGATAAGAAAATCAGCAATCTCATTTCCATTTTTCGTTTCTATCTCATTTTTCACATTCTTCTCCCCTTTTAGAGGAACTCTAACAATTTTATCTTCTCCTTGTAGGAGATCTTCATTTTCTCTGTCAAGAGAGCATACATCCATTCCAAGTGAATGGTCTTCAAGACAATGGTCTTCCATAAACATTGCTTCTCCATCAACATGCCAACAATTTTGGTTGATCCTATTATCATCTTTATTCTCTCCCATGAGAATTTTAGGTGCATTATCCATAATACACTCTTCATTTATCTCCTCCATGAGATATTTTTTATCACTTTTTCTTCTATCAACAACAAATCCTCTTCTTCCTCCTCGTCCTCTTGAGGAATACACACCTCTTCTTATCTTTTCATCACAAAATTCAGCAACATATGCTTCCTCCATGAAGCATTCTTCATCTTGTTGGTTTTCTACATAGAGGACTTCCTCTGCAATAAATAATTCTCCATTACAAAGCATGACTTCATATGAGTCTTTACAAGACTCTTCAAAACTCCTTCAAAAGGATCTAATTCAAAAGCTTCTTCAAGGAAGCAAGGCTCCTCCTTGCTTAAACAATCTTCATGATTGTCACTCATGGCTTTATGGGTATCCTCATCAAACCCATAAGCATCCTTTAACACTTGCCATGCCATTGTAGCTGATCTACAATTGGCTATGAGAGGAAAAACATTCTTTTCCATTCCTCTCCTCAAATCCATAAGAGCTAAGCAATTTGCATATTGCTGCTCCTTCTTCTCTTTTCTCTCCTCACCTTGTAGCTTATTCCAAGAGGGTTCCTCATAGCCTTCTTGAACTATATCCCATAAGTCTTGAGCCTTCAAGAAGGTCTTCATCATTATGCTCCAAATAGCATAATTATCTCCATTGAATTTGGGTACTTCCAATTCTTTATACATGGTGGCCATTCTGCAATCCACCATTCATCAATCTTCCACCTAGCTCTCAGCCACTCCTTTCCTGTAGACTTCTGATATACTTATCTGAAAATCCACTAAATTTCAGATCCAAATTCACACAAATGAGAAATATGTGATCAATTTACTTTTGCCCTTTCTAGATCTTAGAGTGTTTTTGAGACAACCTCAATGTTCTTCACATAAATCAATCCATACAACCCCAAAATTTCTGAAAATTAAACTCTGTATTCTTGAGACAATAATCTGAAAACCCTCTAAATTTCAGAAGAAAAATCACAAAGGTGAAAAATATGTGATCATTTACTTTTTCCCTTTTTATCACAATTCCGGATCTAGGATTGTTGAAGGAAAAATAAATATTCACATAAATCAATCAATACAGATCCCAATGATCTGAAATTTTGTCTGAATTATTATTTTATCGAAATAATATTTCTCCCAAAATTTGAGAAGCAAATACCCTGTATTCCACCTTATACAACCATTTTATTGAAAAACTAAAAATGCTAATAAAATCAGCAAATTAGCTCCAAATCACCTGAAATTTTTACAGCATCCTCTTGATACAATTACCTAACAACCCTCAAAATTTCATAATCAAATACCTCAGGATTCATGAGATATTAATGATTTACTCGAGCTCTTCCTTGCAAATCTGCTGAGTGCTGGCCACTTGAGTTTCTCTGACAAAGTGTGTGTTTCAGATCTCTTCACACCACTCTCCACAGGTTTTGATCCATTTGAGAAAACCTGCTCTGATACCAAATGAGAAACAATGGTGAAATTGTTCTATTGATCAACAATGCATTACATAGTTTTATAGTTCTTGAAAGAACTAAAAATAGACATGGTGGTTGAGAGAAATCCTCTTAAACTTATTACAACAAACTAACTTAAAGATAGCTCTTATCCTAACAACATGCTAATCTTGGACTATGGTCAAACATTAATCAACCAAGCCAAAACCTCAATGTATGCTAATCAAATTAACTAGAAATATGTAAATCAAAACATTAAACTAAAACTAAATACTAGGACTTAATACTTAGGACTAAGGAGGCAATGTTGAAAATATTCCAACAGATGGACAAGGAACTAGCTCAATGGAAAATTTTTTACATCTTCTTATATCAACCGGGTTCAACATGCCCGCGATGAATGCAAGAGAGTCTGCTATTCGATTTCCTTTCCTAGAAATAAGGGCTATGTTGAATGCATCAAACTCCTCCATGAGGTCCATAACCCTAGTTCTATAAAGGCTTAGTCTCCTATCGCGGCATGTGTACTGTCCTTTGATTTGCTTGACTACCAACTCAAAATATCCCAAAACCTTCAAGCATTTAACATGTTTGCTCAATGCTAGACATAAACCAAATATCAATGCTTCGTATTCTGCCACATTGCTCGTGCAAGGAAATTGCAGTCTATAGGCAGCCAATAATGGTTCACCTCCTGGACCAGTGAGCTCGACTCCAGCTCCTGCTCCCTATCTAGATTTTGATCCATCAAACCTGAGCAACCACGTGTAATCATTTTCCTCGAAATAGCCACCATGACACGCCTCCTCTTTAAGCTCTTAAGTAGCTTCCTCAACATCAAGTGCATAGACCCCTAGTTCTGGCTCAAAAAACTAAACTTCATTTGGCTTGTTAAAATCTGTTATAATCTCCTTAAGCCTCGGTTCATTTTCCACTCTTATTTGGTTTGCAATTCCCTTCCACGGTAGCCACATATGCGAGCAGTCTGTTGAAAAATAGCCATTCAGAGTTTTCATTCAATCCCTCGCAAGTAACATTCCATACCTACTTGGGATATTAACCACCAAAATGTCTACAACCTGCTGGACCCTGGGTTCAGAATTCAATTAAATCTTGACATCATATAAGGTCCCTACCACATTTACTTCTGATCTGTCCAGTTGCAAGACTGTACATTTGGATGAAACAGGTTGCAGACCTAGCATTTTACATATTTCTGTAGGCATGAGGTTGCTCGTGGCCCTTGTGTCCACCAAATAGTTATGCAAATTCTTACCCGTAATTCTCAGAGTTAGTAAGAATGGCAGGACATCCCTTCTCTCCTTTCGCAAAATGAGATGAGATTCAACTCCTTTTCCTGTCCATGTTTGATCAGGTGAGTTCAAAGATTTTATCAATGCCTCCTTTTGGCCCAGCAGTCTAGCAGCGTCTAGGAATGAAAGGCTAGATTTGGACTTCTTTAGATCCTCCACTATATTATAGTTTGGCTTTTCAAATTTGACTGTCTTTTGCACGTCATTAGACATTTCTCTTCTAAGTGGAGGGGGAGGATTATTATTTGCCTTTGTATCTGGAGGAAGAATAGAATTGTTTGGAGGTGTTGATGAGGTTTTAGGGGCTTTAGACTTACTTCTCAAATGGTATCCATGATTCCCCTTTCTGAAATCTCGAAAAGCTTGCACCTCCCTGTTCCGAATTTCGTCTTCTTCTTCCTCACTCTCACCTTCTTGATGATATACAATTTCCATCACCATAATATTATCATCTTGATGTTGTGATGGATTCTCATTTGATACCAGTTCCAAATCATCAACTTGTGCCTAAAGACAATGAGTGTATCTAGCAATCTCAGGACAATTCCTCTCATTGTGTTCTTTTGTGTTATGCAACCTGCACCCCCTTTCCCATGCCAAATCTGAAAGATTCAAAAGAGAATTGGGTTGGCTAGGTCCTGCAGAAGCATCTAATTGATTAGCAATGGGAGCAGGAACTCCCCCATTTTTTGGCTTGGTGTTCCAGTGCCTCCCTCTATTGTTAAAATTTTGATTTGGGTGAGGGGCATGGGACTCATACTTCTACTGTTGAACCCTGTCATTGCTCAGTTTATGCACTAATTTCTTGAGCTCTTCAACTTCCGAATAAACATCCTTTGGTGGAATCATATTGTTGTTAACCCCCGTTGGATTCGCATAATTAATGGGGTCTTGATTCAACACTGGGGTCGGGTTCTGAGGAATTGGATTCCCATATGGATTGACACTTTGAATTGGGGTAGGATTTGGAAAAGGAACTATGGCCTGAGGATTAGCTTGACTAGTTCCTTGCATAGTTGGTTGATTGTTCTGCAAGTATGCAGGGACAATTGGAATGGCTATGATTGGTTGGATTGGAATGGGTGCATACGCGGGTGCTGGTGGATATGGCTACTAATAAGGGAAGGCGTTCATGCTTGGAATTTGTGGTGCCATGAGATGATTTGCCTAGGGAGCTTGACCATATGGAGCATACTGCCCCATCACAGGCATCTGGGTAAACCCGTAGCCTTGTGGTGTCATTTGCTGCTCGATGGTCATGGCTTCATTATAGGCCAAATCCAGCATGGTAACTTGAGGATTGCGCCTTGCAAACATGGATGTCATGGGGTCCAATGCCCCAAAATATATCTGCAAAGCCATTGCGGGATCAATAGCAAAGTGCCTAATTTCTCTATTATAGCATTTTTGGAACTTTTGATTAAACATTCTAATCGGTTCCCCTTGGCCCCTTTTGCATGTAATAAACTGATTGTAAATAGTTGCGGGATCTAAGGGTGACCTGAATTGATTGACAAAGGCATTTTCCATTTGTGTCCAAGAGGTGATTGAACCAGTTGGCAAGCATATATACCATTCATATGCTATTGGATCTAAGCTCATGGGGAACAGTCTGCAGGCCACATCCTCATATTGAACTTGCGACCTAATTAAAACATCCCTATAGGCTTGGATATGTTCTTCTCACTGTTCTTGGGCCATCTCGGCTTGTATTTAGGCAAAAATATTTCAATTTTCTTGGGGATTTCATGGATATACCCAACAATATTCAAAGGAGTATTGTTAGCTCCATACCAAGGAGTCTGCTGGAGCTTGAGCCATTTGACTCAAAATTGATGAAGACAGACCTACAATAGCAGTAGAAATATTACTTACTATAGGCACACTAGGGGCAATGGATATTACTGGCGTAGGTCCGCTCGACGTTCCTGGAGAAAACAGGTCTTTTGCGACTGGTGAACATACGACTTGCTTGGTTTTATTCTTGGGAGTGCCATTAAGGTCATGGAAAATAGTTTCCTCGATTGTTTGGGACCTGGTTGCAATGCGACATGGTGGGTACAGCCTGCTTGATGAAACCCTTGGCTATTTCGAATAAAACCTGCAACAGAAACAAAAACAATGTTGCAGTTTAGCCGCCTGTGAGATTTATTAAACTATTTCAAAATTAGATCAAAAACAAATTATTCAGGTATGAAAATCAAAATAAAATAAACCAATTCGGCCCTCCTTCTAGTGCCAATCTGTTGAGTGGGTGTTTTCACCCAGTTGTGAAAGCACACTCTTCGATAGGATCTGAGTCCCAAAATCCTCTGCTTGCAAAGAAAATAATTTCTCCAAGGTTATTGTTATGTTGATATGATGCTGTTCAAATGAAATGCTTGGAATACCTTAGGGTTTGCAAGTGGATGTTAACAAGGGGCACTGTGGTTTATTTAATTTGAAATTATAGTGGACTCAAAATGAATAATATCTACTCTAATCTTTAGTTCTGATGGATTTTCAGCTTGTTTATTTGAATACAGTAATTAAACTATAGAAAATAAATTAAGGGTTTGAAAAATAAAGAAAAATAAATGAAAATGAAACTAAACTACAATCAGAATGCCGTCATCAATTCGATGAAACCGAAGATAATGAGGTTTTCTGCATGCAACCTAACCTAATGAACCTGCAAATTTGCACAATCCAAATAAATTAGGTGTTGGTTTCTAGGGTTTCTACTATAATTCTAGATTTAGGCATTCACATGAAGCAACCAAGCACACTTGCATTAAACTTCACCTAAAAGCCTTAGAAATCTGAAATGAATGATAAACATTAAATCATGCATGCACAAAATGACTCCTTCTTTCTCATCAATGAGATGCCAACTTTCTATATTTATGTATTGAATGATATGTCAATTACATTTACAGGATGTTCTAGGCATAAATATTCCTGGAACAAATGAAGGAAATTTCCCAAGTGTAGGCCCAGAATGGCATGAAGACCTTGTCTCTGCAACTCTGCAAGCAGCAATTTCCAACCCCCTCTTCAATCTGCTCTTCTGGCTTTATACTGACTGAAATGGCTCTTCGATTCTCCCTGTGTCGCTTCGTTTCACCTTCCTGCATGTGGCCTTTCAAATTCCCACCTTTTCCTTGCTTTTGATTCATGCTCGATACTGAAACGCTCGAAATCTACCGCTGCATGTAATGCCCCTACAACAATGACACCTGCATGCCACGTGTCCTGTATTTTTTGTGCCTTCTGTAATGTTTTCCTGTGCAAATCATGATAAAAATAACATGCAGCCTTTTCCCCTTCCTAGCCGCGAAAATGTGACATGTCACGAAATCACGACATGTCGCGATATCACGACGCCTTCTTTGTCCATACGCCTTTGGCCATTTCTCATCAAGAAATTGTGACCATTTTCTCTTTCGGGCCTTCTTGCCGCAAACTGTCATGATTTCGTGACCATTTCTATTTTCGTACACCTTCGACTGCACCCTGTCACGAAATCATGATGCTTTTCTGCTTCGGGCACCCTTTGTTGCATGCTGTCACGATTTCATGATGTTTTTCCATTCCGTATGCTTGAGCCAAAACCTGTCACGAAATCGTGACCATTTTTTGTTTTCATCCCCCTAGGCTGCCTTCTGTCGCGATTTGATGACCACTTCTGCGCATCATGCCTTCCGATTGATTTTGTCACGATTTCGTGACCATTTTGGCCTTTTGCCCTGTCTGACTGGTTCCTGTCGCGATATCGCGACATTTTATTGCCTCGTGCTCTTTGACCTCTTTTTGTCAGGATGGAGCAACATGTCATGATTTCATGACACTTTTCTCATCCGTACAACTTCTACCACAACATGTCATGATTTTGCTACCAATTTTGTTCTCCGTACGCTTTGGCAAAACCTGTCATGATTTCACTACCATTTCTCTGTTCCGTACACCTTGCCAAAACCTATCATGATTTTGCTACCATTTCTTCGTCTGTACACTCTGCCTAGAACACGTCACAAAATCGCGACACTTCCCACTTCTAAGCAGTGGCAGCTCCATACGTCACGAAATCGCGACGATTTTCATTCTTGCATTTCTCTCTCCTGCCTGGGCCGCGACGGAGCAACATGTCACGATTTCGCGACACCTTTTCATTCTTGCTAGCGGCATGTCGTGATTTCGTGACACCTTTTCATTCTTCTGCCAGCGATATGTCACAATTTCGTGACACCTTTTCATTTTTCTCAGCGACATGTCGTGAAATAGTGACATCTTTTGTTTTCTTTTCTCTCTCCTCTTTCGGGCCGCGACGGGGCAACATGTCGCGATTTCGCGAAACTTTCCTGTTTTCGACAGCGATGGCGCGATAGGTCGCGATTTCATGACATGTCACGATTTCGCGACATTTTTTTTTTTTCTGCAACGATGGCGTGACGAGTCACGATTTCGTGACACTTTCTTTCCTTAGTGCATTTTGTCCCTTTTTATTGGTTTTTAGCAACTGGGTGATTGAGATCTTCCCTGCAAGCCTGCAAAAATGTGGGTCCCCAATTTTGGGGTGTGTTGTGGATCATCCACAAAATATCCCATATAAGTGTTATCAATATTTTATGCTCATTCTTCATAGGGTGTGTATGAAAGATGAACCAACATGCTGTGGGTTACAGGTAACTTGAGGCCTATGGAGGGGTAGCCGGACATCACCCCCCTTGCCTTGGTAGGGCATTTCATCTCTCTCTTATTCTTGCTCATACTCCTCATAGGCTTCTTGAGGAGTACCTGGGTGAGACCTATAAACATGGGTACGTTCCCGTGGAGGGTGCCCATCATTGTTTCTAGGAGTGGCCTCCCGCTCAGGTCTATGAGGTCTTGGAGGCAATTTTTGATAAGGTCACGAGGACCTGTCTCACACCAAGGGGTTGTGCCTCTCATACACTTCTACTTTATGCGTGCGAGGGGTTGGGACCTTCTCAGGCATAGTGTTCTGAAGTAATTCGACTATCTGATGCTGAATGTGCTCTTTGCTAAGGTGTTATAGATGCTCTAACTATTGTTGATCTTGCCTGTGCTATGTGATTTGCACTTGGTGGGTGGCATGTTTGGCAAATGCCAAGTCAATTTGTTCCACTGTCTTGTGTTTAGGAAGCATAGATGCCTCTCCTACATGTCTATCTCGATCATGGTGATCCGAGATCCCTATGGGTTGTTTTCCTCTGTCAAGGTTAGCGGCATTCACTCGAGGCTCTGGCCTCATTGGGTGATCCTGATACATAGCAGGTGTGGAGGTGCATTGCTCCCATGTTGTGAATTGCTCTTGAGAAATGTAGTGGTCTTCCTCGTACTCCCTTTCATATGTGTGAAAGGGGTGGGCAGAATTGGCTTGCCCTGTTTGGAAAGCCTTGTGCTCTGGATTTTTTCTAGTGTTTCTAACAGTAATAAGGGGTAAAGGAGGGATGATGAAATCATGTTGCCCCTCCTTATGGACCCTATGTTGCTCTAGCGCTTCATCACTATGCCACTCATAATGAGCATCTAAGGTATCCCTCCTGTCTATGTTGAGTGTCACGTGTATGTCCTCCTCTTGACAGGGTCTATGCTGAGTGGGGGTGCCCCTCAAAGAGGTACCTCTAGAGTCCTATTCTATAATGGCATGATGTGGACTATCTTGTGTGTCAGGCCGCCAAGGCGAGATGACCAAGTCCTCAGGATTATATCGAAGGTGACTTGTCTCTCCTTGTGCACTCTCTACAGCTCCTGCCCGTGATTGGTCTCGGCTATAGGTGTACACCATGGTGATGTTTACCTAAATATGTGTACATTTTTATCTTCTTTAGGTTTTTTTATGCTACACTAAACAGAAGGAAAACACACAATTAAAGCAATGATTATCTTGTTTATAGATTAAAAGTGTGCCCTAGATCTGGTTTAGTGTGTTTTGATATTTGTTTTGACAGTCTTGTAAAGAAATTTTTGTAACAAATGCAATATGATAGCTCTTATGACTCCCAAAAAGGTCACCCCTTCGATATACCACTGCCAGGCCATTATACCGAACCTCTCTATATACCCGCCCTTACGTGAGGGAGACTATAGGTACGTGAGAGTAGAATAGTACATGGAACATAGGCAGTACATAAGAGGAATTGATCTATTTATGACACCTACCATAGAAGACTTATCCTCATGGGCTGGGAATCACCTCTGTTACACTTGGTCAAATTTTGTGAGGATTCACGTCTAGCAATAGTCATGATCGAGGTTATGTATGCAATATTTCAAGCCAAGGTGGTGATGAAATCCACCGTTGGTCTTGATCAAGGGTTGGGGTTTTACGACCAACTCCTTGTTGTTTCAATTACCACATGGTGTGTGGGGTTATTTTTAATTTGCATAAATGAAGAAAACAAGCATTCAAACTCTCCTATGCAAGCAAATAACCAAAAAATAGAAAGCAAAAAATGACAGAAAGTGTTTAGGACCCCTACCTCTTCTCTGCCCAAATCGGATGCCTCTAAATTTCTGCCCTGAAACTACATAGAGAGCTATTCGCTCCTGGGTGAAATGAATAATAGAACTATATTCATCACAGGGTGAGGCAAAAGCCCATTCGTCTTTGGGTAAGACAATTCTAGCTCTATACTCGTCACAGACTGGAGCGAGCAATAGTCCAACGTTTGAAACTTAGTACTTGTAAACAAAACAAGCAACTTATTTAATCTTAAAATCAAGGGACAAAGTTCCCACTATGATCACCGCTGAAAGCACGAGGATACGAAAACAATATATAGAAATCCCAAAGTGCGATGTATGCAAAAGCAAAACGTAATGCTAAGTCCTACGAAATGAAACACATGAAAGGAGAAATGTAAACCAATTGAAACAAGATAGGAAGCAAATGTTGAGTACAGACCTTTTTATTAATTTGCTTTAAACATCATGTTACAATACGTATCCTCCCTTTTGGGGACTAGGAGTGTTAAGTAGGGCTCTATTACACCATGAATTTGTACGATTTCTTTCGCGTGCCCACATATAAAATGGGCAGACCAAATGTCACCACCACTTACATTGATGAGTCTTGACTCCTTGCTGCTCCTCTAATGTCAGGACCCTATGTTCAAGGAAACAAAAAATAGTCAGTAGCACCTGTAGATAAAATGAAACATGCGATCCCCAAGCCTGCGGTTAGTGTATGCATAAAATGATTAAAGCAATAACTGAAACATATCAGAATGAGATGAAAATTTGATAGAAGTAATAAAAACTTACCAAGAAGCCACTGCAAAAGGAATAGTCCAAAAATTTTGCACAGGTTTCTAATCGCTCCAGGGTGGGAGGATTAGAACTATCATAACCTGTCCGAGAGCCATCTCCTAAATGTCAGGTCCAAAAGCCTTCAAATCACCTACAGATTTGGGGTTAGGTAAAAAAAGGTATTTTGGGATGACCCATATGGTTAGATTTTTCCAATTTGGCCTCTATAACCTAGAATCTGATGATGCTATCTGCGTGTTAGTGAAAGCGAGAAATGATAAAAGCATGATCAAAACTTATCAGAATCACATGAAATTTAAATGACAGTATATGTAAACAACTTAGAATCATATGTAAAAAAAAATCAAGGAAATATGCCACAGATTTCTAATCGCTCTGAGGTGGGGCGATTAGGACTACGATAGTTTGGGGGGCACCCGGGGGCAGGACGCCCGCCGTTTGGGACTCTGTTTCGACACCAATCCACTTGGGATGGGTCCAAAACTTCTTATGGGGTTGTGTCAGAAAATTTGGTGAGATATTGTGGCCAAATGTTTGGGTTTGGGTCCGGATTGCGCTTCCAATAATCACCCAATAACCTCCCTCTAAAATAGAGATCAAGGATGTAAAAGCACAATCTATGGGTGAGGATATAATTTGGCAGCACTTCATTGCCTCAAAGGCTCATCTTTGTCCTTTTTTTTGGGTGAGAAGACTCACAAATTTATAGACCTAGGGTCTCTCTCTTTGAATGCGCATGCGAGGGCGCCACTTGAGTTGCTTGTCCTATTTTGAGAGAAAAGATAATTCCCTAATTTAGAGTATCCTTGCATGAGGCCTCAAAAATAAAAGACATGCATGACTGGAGTCTCTCTCCTTGATTTGAAGCCGTTCCTCACAATTGCATGGCCTGAAGCTGTAGTTAACTGGTGGACCTATCAAGGTTTGACTTTTTGCCAGTCAAACCTACTATTCGCCCCACCCTAGGGCAAATGCTGATAATTGTCCTTGGGTGGGACGAATACCAGTTTGTAATCATCCCAGGGTGGGACGTGTAGGGAGCAAAGTTCCAAAAGGGTGCCAAATTGACCTTTGACCTTCCAAACTATTGTGGGAGTGGTTAGGACCACTGTTTAACCTCTAGGGGCTGCCCTAGGGGCTATGTGTGTCAATGCGATTGGTGCTTGTTGTCACATAATCAGATTGGTGTTGTTTTGGTGTCTACAAGCTCTCAATGCTTCTATAAGCATTTTACTTGGTCTTGTATACCTATTTACATCCAACACATTTTTTACCTTTGGGTAGCTTTACTACCTCCCATGTATCATTATTTTTTATAGAGGTTATTTCCTCTTTCATGGCTTCTTGCAATACATTTTGAGTACATGCATTCTCATAGCTAGTTGGTTCTAGCTGTGTACTAGTCAATAAAGCATAATTTATTTCATCTCCTCTAGGTTCTTGGGAGTTATCATCCCCATATAATTACAAATTCTCAAGTTGCTGCAGAACTGAATTCATTTCACTAGCTTGGCTTCTAGTGAATCTTCTTTGAAAATTTTAATCCAGGATCTAAAAGGAAGGATGATGTTGTAAATTTCTTCTGCCTCTTGATGGAGATTCAATGTCCATCGATGAAGAACTAACTGATCTCTATGGAGAAGGGCTTGGACTGGCGGTTGATGTACTTTATGGTCTTGGAGGGAATGGTGTACATTTGCTTTTCTTTGGAGACACTTGTTGTATCTGCTATACCTGTGAAGAATTTACATCTTGGGACTTGTTGAGTGGTGTTTTCACCCAATTGTGAAAGCACACTCTCCGGTAGGATCTGAGTCCCAAAATCCTCTGCTTGCAAAGAAAATAATTTCTCCAAGGTTCCTGTTATGCTGATATGATGCTGTTCAAATGAAATGCTAGGAATACCTTAGGGTTTGCAAGTGGATGTTAACAAGGGGCACTGTGGTTTATTTAGTTTGAAATTACAATGGACTCAAAATGAATAATATCTATTCTCCTCTTTAGTTCTCGATGGATTTTTAGCTTGTTTATTTGAATACAATAATTAAACTGCAAAAAATAAATTAAGGGTTTAAAAAATAAAGCAAAATAAATGAAAATGAAACTAAACTACAGTCATAATGCTGTCATCAATTCGATGAAACCGAAGATAATGAGGTTTTTTGCATGCAACCTAACCTAATGAACCTGCAAATTCGCACAATCCAAATAAATTAGGTGCTGGTTTCTAGGGTTTCTACCATAATTCCAGATTTAGGCATTCGCATGAAGCAACCAAGCACACTTGCATTAAACTTCACCTAAAAGCCTTAGAAATCTGGAATGAATGATAAAACATTAAATCATGCATGCACAAAATGACTCCTTCTTTCTCATCAATGAGATGCCAAATTTCTATATTTCTGTATTTGAATGATATGTCAATTACATTTACAGGATGTTCCAGGCATAAATATTCTCAGAACAAATGAAGGAAATTGCCCAAGTGCAGGCCCGAAATGGCATGAAGCCCTTGTCTCTCGCAACTCGCAAGCAACAATTTCCAACCCCTCTTTCAATCCGCGCTCTTGACTTTATAATCACCGAAATGGCTCTTCGATTCTCCCCGTGTCGCTTCGCTTCACCTTCCCGCATTTGACCTTTCAAATTCTTGCCTTTTCCTTGCTTTTGATTAATGCTCTATTCTAAAATGCTCGAAATCCACCACTGCATATAATGCCTCTGCAATACTGACACCCGTAAGCCACGTGTCCTGCATTTTCTGCATCTTCTCGTAACGTCTTCCCGTGCCAAAACGTGACAAAATAGCATGCAACCTGCTCACCTTTCTCGGCACAGCAAAATGCGACATGTCACGAAATCGCGACATGTCGCGATATCGCGACGCTTTCCTCGTTCGTACGCCTTCGGCCGTTTCTGTCGTGATATCACGACGTTTTTCACCTTTGGACCTTCATGCCGCTTTCTGTCGTGATATCGCGATGTTTTTCACCTTCGAACCTTCATGCCGCAAACTGTCGTGATTTCGTGACCATTTTCGTTTTCGTACCCCTTAGGCCGCACCCTGTCGCGAAATCGTGACGCTTCTCTGCTTCGGGCACCTTTGTTGCATGCTGTCGCGATTTCGTGACATTTTTCCCTTCCGTACGCTTGAGCTTCAACCTGTCACGATTTCGTGATGCTTTTCTCTGTCCGTACTACTTCGTTGCAATCTGTCACGAAATCGTGACCATTCTCTCCTTCGGACCTTCTTGCCGCAAACTGTCATGATTTCGCTACCGTTTTCTGTTTCGGGCCTTCTCACCACAAACTGTCACGATTTCGCTACCATTTTCCATTTTCGTACACTTGCCAATTTTTCATCGTGAAATCGCTACGCTACCCCCATCCGTACTACTTTGCTACTTCGGAGCCACGAAACTGTGACCTGTCGCGATTTCGCGACGCCTTTTCGCTTCATTCCCCTTTTCTGCTTTCTGTCACGATTTCGTGACCATTTCTGCGCATTATGCTTTCTGGTTGATCCTGTCATGATTTCATGACCATTTTGGCCCTTTGCCCTGTTTGACTGGTTCCTGTCGTGATATCACAACATTTTTCCGCTTTTTGCTCTTTTACCTCTTTTTGTCGCGATATCGCGACGTTTTTCCGCTTTGTGCCCTTTGACCTCTTTCTGTCGTGATATCGCGACATTTTTTCGCTTTGTGCCCTTTGACCAGTTTGACCCGTGATTTTGTGACGCGTCGCGATATCGCTACGCCTTTCCATTTTGCCTTTCTCTCCTACCTGGGCCGCGACAGAGCAACATGTCACGATTTCGTGACACTTTTTCGTCTTCATTTTCTCTCTCCTCTTTCTGCCGCGACGGAGCAACATGTCACGAAATCGCTACGCTATTTTCATCCGTACAACTTCTGCAGCAACACGTCGCGATTTCATGACACTTTTTCATTCTGGCAGCGACGGAGCAACATGTCGCGATATCGCGATGTTTTTTCAATTTCGGCAGCGACGGAGCAACATGTCGCGATTTCGTGACACTTTTCCTATTTTGGCCGCGACGGAGCAACCTGTCGCGATTTCGCGACACCTTTTCATTTTTGCCAGCGACATGTCGCGATATCGCGACGTTTTTCATTCTTTTTCAGCGACGGAGCGACATGTCGCGATATCGCGACGTTTTTCTATTTTTCGGCAGCGATGGCGCGACAGGTCGCGATTTCGTGACACTTTTAACACTTAGGCATTTTTTCCTCTTTTCTTCAATTTTAGCATCTGGGTCACCGAGATTCTTCTCTGCAAGCCTGCAAAAAGGTGGGTCCCCAATTTTGGGGTGTGTTGTGGATCAACCACAACAAATGGCGACTCTATTGTCAAATGCTCTTGAGCATTTTAGTAAGAACCCAACCTCGAAACATATCACAAACTCGCAAACATATGTTAGCACATAAGCAATATAACAAATGCCCAAAGATCAGAAGTACATGAATCATCAGAATCATCAAGTATTAGCTCAAGTGTGTGCAATGAATTTCTTTCCCTATCATTTGAAATTGATCCACACTCCATTATCAGCTTTGCATGAATGCATATGTGGGATGGTGAATGATTTGTGCACCCTAATGAATATGCTAGGAGATTTTGCTTTCATAAAAGGCATGGTCATTCTTCTATTATTATGTACAAGCATTCAAGATTGCCAAACCCTCTTAGGATCCACTAATTCATTACCTTATTGTATCCCAAAGTTGGTTATGAGTCCCTACTATCTTGAACCCATGTGCAAGTGAAAGTGAAATCAGAACTTTGGGGAATCAGACTCCCAACCAACCGAGATGAGAGTTTAACCCTATCCTTACTATTCTGATTTAGAGTTCATTACCTCACTTTAAGCAAAATAATTAAACCAATTATGGAAGAAATGGTCATGCTAGTCTAACCCTCTAGACAATCAGTGGTCTTGTTTTTTAGGCAAGACATGATGCCATGCATGGGCATATCTAACCCCACAATCCAAAACTTATCTTCATTTCTTTGGACCTTGGGGATGACTACCCATCCTTTGCAGAGGACAAGTAGTACGATCCTTACAATCCAAAATAAATATGAGATGGGAAAATTATTTTATTTTTTTTACTTCTTGGACCTTGGGGATGACTACCCATCCTGGCTAGGGACATGTAGTACGATCCTTGCAATCCAAACTTTAGATGAAAAATATTAATTTTGTTGCTTAGACCTTGGGGATGACTACCCATCCTTTGCAGAGGACAAATAGTACGATCCTTACAATCCAAGATTTACTATGAAATGAGACATAAGAGCTTTGGGGAATCAGATTCTCAACCTAAGCGAGATGAGAATTTATGCCCTATCCTTACTACTCCATGTAGGTCAAATCAAAGCTTTGGGGAATTGGATCCTCAACCTAAGTTCGATGAGGATTTAACCCTATCCTTACTACTCTGATTTTAGGCTTTTAAGCTCTATGGAAGTGGTCAAAACCACTGTTTTAAGGATCATGTTGCATAAATAGGATAGACATGAAATACTTCTTTCGCCCAACCTTTCCTTCCAAGTTAGGTTTTGATCATTTTGCTCAAGATCCTTTTTAATGTATAAGACGTGCTTGGTTCAAGATATCTCAAGACTCAGTTTCCAACCTTAGGATTTACTTACATTTATGTTATAACACAACCCTAAGAGGATTTGACATACTTTAATGACTTGTACCTAAGATGCATATGCAACTAAGATGAGATGTATGTAAGGTGAGATGGAACATGAATGCATTATCTCTTGAATTGCAAATGAGAATGAATTGTCATGCAAAACTGACTCTTTCATGCATCACAAAATCAAACAATACAACTTAAGACTGCTTGTGTTACTTGTGGAGCTTTTACAAGACAATTCCAATGTTTCATATTCTCCCGATCTAGAACATAAGTTAGCATCTCAAGGCAACTTTTTCATCATCATTTTTTTTTTTTTTTTTTTTTTATTTTTTTATAGACAAACAAAACATGTCAAATAAACACACATCTTTAAATTAAAACTTATTCAATCCAAAACCAAACTGCAATCCCAAAAATGAAAATTTGAAAACACAAACCAAAAACCAAAAACCAAAATTTATATACAAATGTACACTATAATACAAGATGATGCAAAGCTTAGCTTATCACTTTCCCGGATCCCACACATGATTAGAACATTTCAACAAAAATATGACATAATATGCATGCCAAATGTTGTGGGAATCTAAGACCAGACCAAACAATGCAACAAATTTCCACTTGCCATGCTCACCATACCAATTTGATTTAGTTCCAATAATACTCCCATAGGTGAGCATCAAATTACTAGAATGATTAGACAATAAATGATTTTCAATTTTATCATGTCTATTCTTTAAAATATAATCTTCCAAACTTACTCCTTGATTTAGAATTAGGCTATCCTTTTCAAATATGCAATTTTGTAAGTAGTAGCCTATTTCTACAAATTTCTTAGCCAAATCATTTTCCAAATTTGTAGGCCAATCAAATTTGTGTAACAATTTACAAGCATCTAAGATATTTACTAAATTAGGATCATTAAAAGTTTTTATCCTAGATTCAATTAGTAATTGTTGATGAATTTTATTTAACAATTCAAGTGCATCAACTTCTTTTCCATTCATTAAAACCATGTTATTAAAGGTGTGATTAAAAATTATACCTTGTTTTTCATTTACCTTTAGTGACATTTCATCATTCAAATTATTTAAATTCAAAATATGGTCATCCTTTTCAATCCTCAAACACTCTTGGTCAAAGTGTATGTCAAGTAATCTGCTTTGATGATCACTTATTTGAGTTGCTTCCAATTGATCCATCTCTTTATCATTTGGTTCTAATTCTTTGTTCACTATCCATGGCATCTCTTCATTTGAATCCCCAAAATCATCATGCAAACTTGCATCCACACTTTCAATGAATTTATATTTTGTCCCCTTTTCAAATCTTGTGAATATGAGATCTTCGTATGATGTAGAAGGTTCAACATCCTGCATATCAAGTAAAATATGAGTTTTATCTATAGGGATGTGAGAAAAGAATGCATCACCATACCTTCCCCAACCATTATAAAAATCGTCATCCAAATCCATAGAATGAAAATCCATGATGTTTGTGACATGATCTCTTGATTCATTCATAAATTCTTTTTCTTCTTTGTCCTTGGCAATAAGATGGTTATAATCTTCCAAAATTTGATGAGATTTGAAACCCTCTTCCAAAACATCCTCAAATCGTACAGGAGTTGTAATATCTTCCTTTGAGTAGGCAATTATGTTGTCCTGTATATCAATTGGCACAAAAGTTTCATTAGTAGTTTTGGAATGAGTGAAGTCTTCCCACTTCTTCCAAGCATCATAATAATCATCTTTCAAAATCAAGTGGTGACGTTCAACTACTTCTTCAACATCTTCCAATTCATCAATGTGCTTCTCATCAAATTCATCTTCACCTTCCTTAGATGGTTCAATTATTTCCAAAAGTGGGTTATTTCTTGAATTCAAATTTATAAGGCTATCATTGTCCAAATTAGTAACCCATGATTCATTATCATAATTTGGAGGGTGAAGAATTTCTTGATCTTTAATTTTACACATTTCATCAATAGTATCTTCCAAGAACAAGTGGTGAAATTCTATCATATCTTCAAATTTATTTATTGATTTTCTTTCCATTTCACTTTCAACCACTTCATTCAATTCTATGGTGGGTTCCATCCATTCACATATATCAAACATTGTTGAATTTAGAACCCCTTCATCTAGATAATCATGTATCTCTACATGATCCTCACTAGTGGATGTTGTCTTAGCAATTTGCACCTCCTCGTGGACTACATCCAAGGTGGTCATAAAATTTGGGTATTCAAATTCATCCCCTTGATCATTTACCTTAGATATCATTGGAGTGGAGGGTGCTATGTTTGATGGTTGGTGTAGGTTGGCATCAAAAGAACAATCTCTCATGTGAATATGTTGTGCCTTTTCTTCTTCAAGACCTTGTCGTTCTATCTCTTCTAAGATCTCATGGATTCTCTCTAGGGACAAACCACTCAGCTTTTTCCTCAATGAGTGAAGCAAGTGTGGGGTGTATGGCTCCTAGGTATACTTTCATGGCTTCCTCTTCTAATGTGTTAAAATTTTCCCACATTTGGGAGTGCAACTCACGAAATATTTCATTGAATTGACTCAAGGATTCATTAGACTCTTTACATATGGAGGTAAACTGATTTTTCAATATTTCTAAGTCAGCCTGATTACCAAAATGATTAAGATAGGCTGCTTCTAGTTGTATCCAAGAAGTCCTAACCTCCATGGGTAGTTGGCTATACCAAAAGAATGGTCTATCATCCAAAATGTATGCAAATAACTTACAAGCCACCTCCTCATAGAAAATCTGGAATTGACATAATGCATTCTTGTAGACATGCAGCTTTTGCAAGTATCCTAGTGGTACCTCTTGATTAAAACACCGTAAAAAATCCAATAACATTTTAGGAACATGATATGGTACCACAGTTATAGACAAACCCTTATAATGATCCTCTATTATTAATACCATTCTCTCTCTTAGAGATGTTATTTCAGCTCTCTGGGATACCCTTTGCTCCTCAAGTGTTGCCATTAGTGAACTTAAAATGTAATTTTAGAACCAAATCTGTTGAATATTCAACCTGCAATGTATATATAAAAACAAATCAAGTTAGCATCAACTAAGAGATGTATTCATTAAAATCAAATGAAAAGTAATTGCATGAGACCAAAATTCTGAAAAATTAAATCAAATCACTTTAATTCTGTATGAACAATCAGAAAAATATACAAGATACCTGAATTGCTTAAAATAGAACAGGTAAATAAATTCAGACCGTCCTTTTTACAATCCGCTGAATGTTAGAGGACTAATGCATACAAAAATTTAAAATTATATTACACTAAAAATAAACCCGTACGGCCCTCCTAGCACCAATCCGTTGAGTGGTGTTAGAGGCCGTATATGCTAATAAAATGGACTTGAAATTTTTAGCAATGTAAAGCTCTTAAACAATTAAAAACCCGTAGCATCTAAAATCATGATAAAATAAACCCTTTTCAGGCCCTCCTTCTAGCGCCAATCTGTTGAGTGGTGTTTTCACCCAATTGTGAAAGCACACTCTCCGGTAGGATCTCGAGTCCCAAAATCCTCTCGCTTGCAAAGAAAATAATTTCTCCAAGGTTCCTGTTATGCTGATATGATGCTGTTCAAATGAAATGCTAGGAATACCTTAGGGTTTGCAAGTGGATGTTAACAAGGGGCACTATGGTTTATTTAGTTTGAAATTACAGTGGACTCAAAATGAATAATATCTATTCTCCTCTTTAGTTCGATGGATTTTCAGCTTGTTTATTTGAATACAATAATTAAACTGCAGAAAATAAATTAAGGGTTTAAAAAATAAAGCAAAATAAATGAAAATGAAACTAAACTACAATCGTAATGTCGTCATCAATTCGATGAAACCGAAGATAATGAGGTTTTCTTGCATGCAACCTAACCTAATGAACCCGCAAATTTGCACAATCCAAATAAATTAGGTGCTTGGTTTCTAGGGTTTCTATTGTAATTCCAGATTTAGGCATTCGCATGAAGCAACCAAGCACACTTGCATTAAACTTCACCTAAAAGCCTTAGAAATCTGGAATGAATGATAAAACATTAAATCATGCATGCACAAAATGACTCCTTTCTCATCAATGAGATGCCAACTTTCTATATTTTTGTATTTGAATGATATGTCAATTACATTTACAGGATGTTCCAGGCTTAAATATTCCGGAACAAATGAAGGAAATTGCCCAAGTGCAGGCCCGAAATGGCATGAAGCCCTTGTCTCGCAACTCGCAAGCAGCAATTTCCAACCTCTCTTTCAATCCGCACTCTTGACTTTATAATCACTGAAATGGCTCTTCGATTCTCCCTGTGTCGCTTCGCTTCACCTTCCTGCATTTGACCTTTCAAATTCTTGCCTTTTCCTTGCTTTTGATTCATGCTCGATTCTGAAACGCTCGAAATCCACCGCTGCATGTAACGCCTCTGCAACACTGACACCTGTAAGCCACGTGTCCTGCATTTTTTGCGTCTTCTGTAACGTCTTCCCGTGCCAAAACGCGACAAAACAACATGCAACCTGCTCACCTTTCTGGCCGTGAAAACGCGACATGTCGCGAAATCGTGACATGTCGCGATATCGCGACGCTTTCCTCGTTCGTACGCCTCTGGCCGTTTCTGTCGTGATATCGCGACGTTTTTCACCTTTGGACCTTCATGCCGCTTTCTGTCGCGATATCGTGACGTTTTTCACCTTCGGACCTTCATGCCGCAAACTGTCGCGATTTCGTGACCATTTTCGTTTTCGTACCCCTTAGGCCGCACCCTGTCGCGAAATCGCGACGCTTCTCTGCTTCGGGCACCTTTGTTGCATGCTGTCGTGATTTCGTGACATTTTTCCCTTCCGTACGCTTGAGCTTCAACCTGTCGCGATTTCGCGATGCTTTTCTCTGTCCGTACTACTTTGCTGCAATCTGTCGTGAAATCGCGACCATTCTCTCCTTCGGACCTTCTTGCCGCAAACTGTCATGATTTCGCTACCATTTTCTGTTTCGGGCCTTCTCACCGCAAACTGTCGCGATTTCGCTACCATTTTCCATTTTCGTACACTTGCCAATTTTTCGTCGTGAAATCGCTACGCTGCCCCCATCCATACTACTTCGCTGCTTCGGAGCCGCGAAACTACGACCTGTCGCGATTTCGCGACGCCTTTTCGCTTCATTCCCATTTTTTGCTTTCTGTCGCGATTTCATGACCATTTCTGCGCATTATGCTTTTTGGTTGATCCTGTCATGATTTCGCGACCATTTTGGCCCTTTGCCCTGTTTGATTGGTTCTCGTCGCGATATCGCGATGTTTTCTTGCTTCATGCTCTTTGACCTCTTTTCGTCGTGATATCGCGACGTTTTTCCACTTTGTGCCCTTTGCCTTTTCTCGATATCGCCGTTTCCCTTTGTGCCCTTTGACCAGTTTGACCCATGATTTTGCGACGCGTCGCGATATCGCTACGCCTTTCCATTTTGCCTTTCTCTCTCCTCGCCTGGGCCGCGACAGAGCAACATGTCACGATTTCGTGACACTTTTTCGTCTTCATTTTCTCTCTCCTCTTTTTGCCGCGACGGAGCAACATGTCGCGAAATCGCTACGCTATTTTCATCCGTACAACTTCTGCAGCAACACGTCGCGATTTCGTGACACTTTTTCATTCTGGCAGCGACGGAGCAACATGTCGCGATATCGCGACGTTTTTTCAATTTCGGCAGCGACGGAGCAACATGTCGCGATTTCGCGACACTTTTCCTGTTTTGGCCGCGACGGAGCAACCTGTCGCGATTTCGCGACACCTTTTCATTTTTGCCAGCGACATGTCGCGATATCGCGATGTTTTTCATTCTTTTTCAGCGACGGAGCGACATGTCGCGATATCGTGACGTTTTTCTATTTTTCGACAGCGATGGCGCGACAGGTCACGATTTCGTGACATGTCGCGATTTCATGACACTTTTAACACTTAGGCATTTTTTCCTCTTTTCTTCAATTTTAGCATCTGGGTCACCGAGATTCTTCTCTGCAAGCCTACAAAAAGGTGGGTCCCCAATTTTGGGGTGTGTTGTGGATCAACCACAACAGGACTCATAATCAACAAGAATTCTTTAATGACCCCATTCTCCCCCTTCATAAAAAAATGCATCCTTGGAGAGTACAATTTTATGAGTCTTGGGATTGTAGAGTCTATATGCTTTTGTAGACTCACAATACCCTAGAAATATACAAGCTTGACTTTTGGGATCAAGCTTCTTCCTTTTCTCATCAGGAATGTGGGCATATGCTAAAGAACCAAAATTTTTGAAGTGCTTTACAATTGGTTTCATTCTGTACCACCCCTCATAAGGAGTGATGCCATATAAACTAGAATTTGGACTTATATTTAGAATATATACACTTATTTTTACAACATCAACCCTGTACATATTAGTTAGATGCTTTATCTGAAGCATCGATCTCACCATCTAAAATATGGTGCAGTTCTTTCTTTCGGCCACACCATTTTGTTGTGGGGTATAAGTAGTGGTTAATTGCCTTTTGATCCCACTTGCTTTACAATAGTTCAAGAATTATTTTGAGGAGTATTCACCTCCTCGATCTGTCCGAAGACATTTTACATAATTCCCACTTTGATTCTCTACATTTTTTTTGAAATCTATGAAGCAATCAAATGCTTCATCTTTGTGCTTTAAGAAATAAATCCAACACATCCTAGAGAAGTCATCTATGAAAGTGAGAAAATAAGAATTGTTTTCGAGACTCTGTGTTTACATCGGACCACAAATGTTCGAATGTACTAACTAAAGTGGATAGCTAGCTCTCCACACTTGTCATTTTGAAAACTTTGACCTGGAGTGCTTTCCCAAAGCACATCCTTCATAGACTTCCTTTTGTTCATAGATTTTAGGAAGTCCTGTCACCATAGCTTGAGAAGTTAGCAATTTCAAGCTAGTAGAATTAAGGTGACCATATCGCAAGTGCCACAACACACTTGGATTTTTTATAGCTACATTTGTAATTTGAGCTCCCCCTGGCTCACCAAATTTGAGAGGGAATAACCTTTTCTTGGTCATGGGGACCTTTGTGATGACACGATTACAATTATTTTTATCAAAAATAATACATTGTCCTTCATCAAATACAAGCTTGTAATTGTTCTCCATCATTTGTCCAACGTTGAGCAGATTGTGTTGGAGCTTTGGAGTGTAATAGATGTCACTCACTTTATTTAGTCCTTATTTGGTTGGAACCATCATGGCTCCAATTCCCTCTACTTGCAATGCTTTGTCATCCCCTAATTTGATTTGGGATTTATAAGTGGAATCTAGAGTAGCAAATAGATTTTATTTGCCACTCATATGGTTTGAGCAACCAGTATCTAGAATCCATGTGTCATTTAGATTATGATCTGATTGTCCATATGACAGAAAAATATTAGAAGCATCATCTTCTTCCCCATAATTTCCATATTGACTATTGTTGGCTTGTGAAGATTTTGACCAACAGTCACGAGTGAAGTGACCTAGCTTGCCACAGTTGAAACAAGTTGATTTGGACTTGTCACTTCCTCACCCTTGATTGCCACTTTGTCTTTGATTTCCACCTCGATTCTAATTTCCACCTCTTTGTTGGTTGCCTCCTCTATTGGAATTGCCTCCTCTGTTCTGGTTGCATCCTCTATTGGAATTGCCTCCTCTGTAGTTGCCTCTACCTCTACCTCTTTGCTTACCTCTATCTTGACCTCTTCCACATACTCTTCCATTATTTTCATCTGAAGTGAAGGCCTTATCATCGCCTCCATAGATGGTTGAAGGAGTTTCAGGAAACCTCTCTTCATGTGACATTAACGATCCGATCAATGCATCAAATGTTAAAAGAGAAAGATCTTTGGATTCTTCTATTATTATGGCAATATGGTTCCATTTCTGTGTAAGTGTTCTCAACACTTTTGTTACAATTATCTCAGGCTTGATTTCTTCACCTAGTGTAACCATTTTATCTACAATTGCTTTTACTCTAACACAATAATCACCGACTTTTTCATCATCTTTCATTCGGAGATTTTCAAAATATCGCTTCAATGTTTGAAGCCTTACCTGCTTCACTTGATTACTACTCTAGAATCCATCACTCAATGCTTTCCATGTAGCTTGTGCAGTCATACAAGCAACAATTCTGGGAAATATACTTTTCTCCAATGCAGCTTGGAGATGAGAAAGAGCAGATGAGTTGCTCTTTTTCTCTTCTTTTCATGTTTTGTTGTCTGCGACACTAAGTGTTGTCCAGTTTGAGGGTTCTATGTAGCCCTCTTCTATGATGTCCCACAAACCTCTACCTATGAGCAAGGTATTCATATTTATAGACCAATACTCATAGTCATAACCGTTAAATTTTGGTATAGGTAAGCTATTGTGTGAGGCCATAGTTACCAAAAAACTCTTTTTATTTCATGGTTACAATAAAGTACTTTTGCTAAAATAAGGAAAGAAGAAGAAGGAAGAAGGAAGAGATTACAAATTTAAGTCAAATCTGACTTGTTCTACTCTATCATTGACTACTTGTTCCTCTTGATGTGGGGATGTTATCTCTTGATTTACAAAGTTATCTACCACTTCTTCTTCGTCGTCACTTATCTGTATGATTTTTGATGATTCTGGTTCTAGGATTTCCATTGAATTACTGTAGTGTGTATACTCTGATTCTTGTGGTGCAGCTTGTACTGATTCCAATTGTTCAAATTGACTCCTGAATGAGTTGTCTTCAAAATATGCCTCGTACCCTGAGTCAGGATGCCTTTGATGTGTGATCACTGCATTTTGAAGTTGACTAAACACAATGTTGAGTCCATAACCTCTGACTTTGTTATCAAATCTCTCTGCACCTTCTCATGCTAAAATTGCACATAAGGCATGATAACAATCATTTGGTCTTATCATCAATGCCTTGTTACGATTTTACAATTTGACTTGTTGTGTCCTTTAAAAAACTAATCCTCTTAGGCTTATTTACACTAGATTTATGATTCCCTGAATAAAAAACTTTTCTTTTAAAATGAATTGCCTCCTAGGCAATGTCCTCTTTTTATAATAAAAAAAAATTATATTTCTATTTAATAAAAAAATTAATTGCTTAATTTTTTTTAAAAACAATTATGTTTTAATTTAATAAATATGATATAAATAGTTTTTAATATAATAATTTTAGAAAAAATAACTTTAGAAGTGAGGTCAGAGGGTTTTGAACCCTTGACCTATGATGGCCCTTGGGCCTTACCGCGTGCTCTCTTGCCACGATAGTAGCTCACCTGCCATGAGCTAAGGAAGTCACACTTCCTTATAAAGCTACTCCCTTTGTAGCTTTTTAAAAAACTTTTTGAAACAAAAAATTACACCCGCAGGAGTTGAACCCTTGACTCCTTCCTTACAAGCTAGCCCTCTTGCCAAGTCGGCTAGCACCTCGGATGAGATCCCTTAAGCACTTGATGTGCTTAGTTCTTCAGCCGTCGCGGATAAGATTTTAAAACCCTATCTTCTATGTCGTACCCTCCAAAACCTTTTCTGAGAAATAATTTATTTTTGCCATTTATAGATCTATGACGTATCAGGAGGATAATATACAATTTTTTTTTGGGGTTTCTTTCAATACAAAAAAAAATTGTGGGTTTATTTTACCAATTCTGTCAGATGTCTTCAATAATAGAACCATGAACTCTTTCTGAGAGATTCAATACAGAGAAGAAAGGAAAAAAAAATTAAACACAGTCTTCCGTTGCACAACTCTGATTCACTGCACGATCCAATCAAACCAGAGATCCATTACACTTTCTCTGCTACAGCGATGAGTGGGGCTACGAACGTACACAATCCGCTGGTCGAACTCTGTAAGAATTGTATCGATTTCTCTTACAACAATGCTAGGTGAGGATTATTTACTGTGAAATCCACATCTGGTTCATTCCTTTGCTAGCTACGATTCACTTTGCTTTGACGAAGTCGTTCTCTGAGTACTGTAATTTATTAGACAAAAAAAATGTTTTGGGATAATATCCCACATGCACAAGAGTAGGGATTATTTAGTGGTTTAAAATAACTAATAAGCAATAGTTATTTTGATTGCCTACGGGCAATTAGAAGCCTCCCTTTTGAAGCCTCCACCCACTCATGCTCTACCACGTAAGCGCATTTGTTGCCACTCACCCTTGCCACTTGTGTCCAATCGATCCTCGTCACGTGTCCCGTGTCCTCTGAGTCTGCGTTCGAGTTCCACGTTAGCCTCCTGTTCGCTCTTTACCATGTGTCCTATGTCCATCGATTGCCATATGTCCACCTGGTTCTTTTTTTCTCCTCGGGTCTCGTGCCTATTGCGGGATCCCACCTTGGACCCTATTTAGCTCTGATACCAAATATGGTTCTCAAATAATTGTAAAGCTCCAAAAAGTTCATTAATCAATAAAGCCTAGATTACAACCTTAAATAACTTAGGAATAAGCCAGAAATAGCTTAGGAGAAAATTAGGGAGATAAAATAGGATAGAAAATAAATAGGGAGGAAATAAGAATTTAGGAGTGAATTCTCTTTTATGTCGTCCTTCCTCTTGCCGTCCACATTGGAGTCTGCCGACCACCTCATCTGTCATCTAGGTAAAGATAAATAAAGGTAAAGTAAAAAATAAATTTTTACTTTAACTTCCAACATGCTCTGCCATTGCTATAACCAATATTCAATTATGTTATTCATCACCATACATTTTATAAACATATTAAGAATCCATTACCATATATTCCAGACTATTGAGCAATGCCCCAAGAGATGGTCTATACTCTCCTCATTTTTACAAAAAAACACATTGAGAGGGGCCATGAAAACCCCCTTTCATAAGGTTATCCCAGGATAAAATTCTTTTATGACCTACTAGCCAAACAAACATTTTGACTTTAGGAATGCTTGGACTATCCTAAATATCTCTCCATATTCTAGTGATATTATTATTTTGTTGGTGTTGTACATTATATCCACTTCTTTTTGTGTATTATTATTATTTTTTATTTGTGGAAAACATCCCAAAAGGGATGCCACTTTCGGGTAAGACCCAAGGAGGCAGGGGTATCCATTCCGCCAAAAATACCTAGGACTCGGACTTGGCCTACCACCTTTGACATACTCAAGGAGCAAACAAACACACAAAACCAATTTAAAAATAAGTAAATAACAACAAAAATAATAAAATAAAATAAAAAACATGCTCCTTGAGTGTGTCAAAAACAAAAGCACAACCAAACACGCACAATAAGATAAAAGAAACCACAACACGAACCACATAGAAAAACACAAGAACCACATAACAAAACACAAACAAGACAAAAACAACAGAACACTACAAAGACATAACCCAAAAAAAACATGAAAAATAAACACAACCAAAACCTAAAAAATTAAAATAAAATAAAAATAAAAAACAACCAACAACAGACAATAAACAAAAACAAAAAACATAGAAAACACTCACACATAAAAACACGAATTAACACAAACAAAGAGAAACCCAAGAACAAGTTAAAAAAAAACACAAGAACAATAACAAAAAACATAAAAAAAAAGAACCCACCCACCTTAAAAAACTAAACAAAAAAAAGAAAAAAAGAAAAAAGAAAAAAAATTGAACATAACAATGACCTATCTAGACCAGAAGACTATTAAGGCAAGAATCAACAGAGGAAACAAAAGAAAGAATAGAATGAGCTAGGGAACTAAAAAAATAGAATGAACCAAAGAGAAGCAAAAAAAAAAAGCAAGAAGAAACTAGGTACCTTCAGAACTGGAGCCATCCAAAGAAATGATAGAAAGAAGAGCTTCCCTAATTTGAGAAGCCCACCATCTAGGAGGGTGGCCATAACAAGTAAGATCACCTTTGTCCAAAGCCCAATTAGCTAAAGCATCAACACTCTTGTTTTGATCTCTGACCACATGATTGTAATCAACTTTCAAAAATCCCATCTGGATTAATTGAATCTTCTCAATAATTCTTTTTATTCTCCAATCCACCTTATGATTCTTAGAAGGAGTCTTCAAGAGATTAATCATAAGTTGAGAGTCAGACTCAACTAACACCTTTTCCCATCCAACCTTAGTAGCCTCCTGAAGGCCTCCGAGGATACCATACCCCTCAACAAGGTTATTGGAAAGAATACCCAAATTCTCAAGCAAAAGTAAAAACCAGGGAGCCATCCGAAAGTCTACCAATTCCTCCCACATTGGCTTTTCCAGGGTTCCCTCTAGAGGCTCCATCAGTATTGACTTTTCCAAAATCCTTAGGAGGAGGTTGCCAATTTCTTGTCCTATCCATCTTACTAATACTCACATTCCCTTTAAGTTGGTTGCCCTTAGAAGATTTAATCTTCAATATTTGCATCACTTGATCCCATCTTTGGTGGGAGTTTTGGGGGTGATTAAGGAGTTGATGGACTGATTCAACTAAGTTGGCTATGGTATTTTGCCAAATATAGTGAATATCCTTCCTATCTTGATTAAAAATTTGGTTGTTCCTTTCATTCCAAATATTCCAAAGAAGAATGGTAGAACCCATCCAAACTAACTGCCTAATAAAATGATCAACACCCTCTTGATTAGGCCAATCCCTCCAAAGTTGTTCAAAAGTAAAAAAATTGGACCACTGTAAGCCAAGTAAAGTGGCCATTCTCCTCCATAGCTCAGAGGCTAAAGTACACTCAATAAAAATATGGTTGAGAGTTTCTACATTCTCTTCACACATTTCACATCTAAAAGGGCCATGAAAACCACGCTTCATAAGTTGCTCACCAGTAAGCACCCTACGATGCAATAAAAGCCAATTAAAGAACCTCACCTTAGGCCAGAGCTTTTGAGCCCACAATCGAGAAAATATGTCAGAAGAATGGTTGGGATTATTATGGCATAAGGTCAAATAACCTTGAGCAACTGAATACTCACCCTTAGTAGTGTTGTTCCATCCAAAACAATCTTTTTCATGGGACCAAGAGAGGGATCTCATATGAAGGATGCCTTGGATATCTTGTCTTTGCCTTTCTGGGATTTGAATAGGCCAGTCCTCAATAGGGATCCAATATCTACCAACCTTTGAATTACCAGTATGGTACCGACAGTAATTAGCCACCTTTATCCAGTTAGCTCGGTGAAGCTCCTCCATCCAAGGCCTCCAATCGGGAAACTGAGTTATCAAAGGCTTGTGACCATCCCAAGAATCTGTCCAAAAATTTGCCTGTTGACCATTATGAATGATCCAAAATAATTTTTTCTTTATCAAATCCTCACCAGTCTTAAGAACTGCTAAAATGGGAGAACCTTTGGTAGGAAGTTGATAGCGAACAAGGTCTTCAGGACTTTTGTTCTCAGCATATTTAGCACGGAGATTATTGGCCCAAAGAGCATTGGGGTTATGCAACATCCTCCAATATAATTTAGCAGCTAAAGCTTTGTTGTTATTAATAGAAGACCGGAATCCTAACCCCCCTTCATTCTTAGGAAGACATAAAGTATCCCATTTCACCAAGGCCCATTTTCTTTTCTCCTTAGTACCACTCCAAAGGAAACGATGACTGATTTGATCCAATTCTCGAAGAACAACCTTTGGGATATTCAAAATGGAAGAAACATAAATAGGAATAGCTTGAAGGACTGATTTTACCAAGGTGATTCTACCCCCGTAAGAAAGCCACTTGTTGGTCCACTTTCCAATTTTCTTCTTGACTTTGTCCAACAACCAATTCCAATATTTATTTTTTTGCCTTTGAATATTTATGGGAATACCTAAATAAGTGATTGGAAGGGAGGTCTTCTTATATCTTAATTTATCCAAGACCATGGATTCTCATCTAGTAGAGCAATGAAAAAAAAAGACTTTAGATTTGTCTTCATTGATCAACCGCCCGATGAGCCTTAGAAAAATAGCTAATGATTTGCTTAATATTAGAAGCTTCCTTAACCGTAGCTTTACCTAAAAGAGTAGAGTCATCCACAAATTGAAGATGAGAGATAGGTCTAGCTCCATGAGCAATGGTAACTCCCTCAAGGGTTTTGTTTTCCCTCTTTTTGGTTATAGTCCTACCCAAGCATTCAACAAGAATGATGAATAAATAAGGGGATAGCGGGTCACCTTGCCTAATACCTCTGGAAGCCGGGAATGACCGAGAAGGCCTGCCATTGATAAGAACTAAGTAGGAAACTGAAGAGATACATCCCATAATCCAATCCATCCAATCCTTAGAGAAACCAAATTGCCTCAAAACTTTGATAAGGAAGTGCCAATCCACTCTGTCATAAGCTTTGGATAAGTCTAACCGAATGAACATGGAAGGAGATTTTTGCATATCCATGGAATGGATGGCTTCCCGAGCAAGAACTATCTCATCTACTATTTGACGTCCTTCCACATAACCCCCTTGCTCTGGGGAAATAATCTTATGCAAAAGAGGCTTCAACCTTTCTCGCCATGATTTTAGTAATGATTTTGAGAAGAACATTACATAAAGCAATAGGTCTAAAAGCTGAGATATGATCAACCTCTTGAGCTTTTGGAACAAGAGTAATATAAGTTTTATTGATAACCTTCAAAATTTCTTTGGCTTTCCTGGCTTCTTCCACCACCTCTAATAAATCAACATGAAGGATATCCCAAAACTCTTGGTAGAACTCAATGGGAAAACCATCAGGACCTGGGGTTTTCCCTTTTTGCATTTTAAAAACTACTTGTTGAAGCTCATTGATAGTAATAGGAGCAGTAAAAATAGAGTTCTCCTCAGAAGTGATAAGAGAAGGGATTGCTTGAAGAACATTTTGTTGTGAAGCTGAGTCAAGAGGAGTAGCAACAAAAATATTGGAAAAGTAATCAACAACAATAGAGTTCATGCCATCCCAAGTATAAACAACATCTCCAGAATCTGATTTTAAGGAAGAAATAAAGTTGTGAGATCTTCGAGCTAGAAGAGATTTGTGGAAGAAATTTGTGTTTTGATCTCCTTCTTTGAGCCATTGAATTCTAGATTTTTGCTTCCATAAGATTTCTTCTCTTTTTTCCCATTCCTCTAACTCAGTTGTGAGTTTAATTTCATCTGCACTTCTCTTCTCTGTGAGGCCATCTAAATGGATTTTCTTATTCAAATTTTCAAGATGAGCAATAACTTCATGTTTTTTTTATGAACATCCCCAAACTCTTTCCAGTTCCAAGTCTTGATTTTGGATTTAATGTATTGCAATATTTTGGCAAAACTAGACATCTTAGTCCCATGCCTAGGTTTACCTTCCTTCCACCATTGTTGCACACGAGGTCCGAAGGAAATGTCTCTAAGCCACATTAATTGAAAATGAAAAGGAGAGAAACTCACATTGGTTTTCCACATTTCCACCATGACTGGCCAATGATCCGAACCAACATTATTAAGAGTCTTCACTTTAGGAATGTGACCATGGATTAAGAAATTTTTAGAGAGCAAAAACCTATCCAATCTCTCCATTATACAAGCTAAGCCTTGCCTTCTGTTAGACCAAGTCATAAGGCCATTATCTGGTTGGATATCCACAAGATGGAGGTTTGCAATATATTCGCTCATGAGGTCAGTGCTTTTGTCCAAATTTCTATTTCCCCCCCTTTTCTCATCCAGAGAGAGGATGGTATTGAAATCTCCTCCGATCAAGATCCAAGCTTCAGGAAAATGAGAGATAATATGAGTAATATCCTTCCACTGTCTTCTTTTTTCCTCCAAAGAAGTCGGAGCATAAACAGTAATGCAGAGCATAATTTGGTTGGAATGTCTACTTTGAATAGCTATAGCCAACAAACCCCAACTGCCAACCATATGGTGAATAACTACCTCTTTTGGGTCCCAAAGACAAGCAATGCCACCAGAAGTCCCTTGGGAACTGAGGGAAACCACTTTTCCAACTGGCCAAATTTTACTGGCAATTGAGTCCATATCCTCCATTGACATCTTTGTTTCTTGAAGGAAAACAAGATGTGGATGATTTATCTGAATCATTCTTCTAATTTCATTTTGTTTTGAAAGACTCCCTTTGAGTCCTCTAATATTCCAAGTGATGATCTTCATTAATACCAGGGCTAAAAAAGTTGGGAAGGGCATTAATCTTACCTTCCTCTACAAGCTTTTCACCTTCTTTTACCATATGATATTGATTGGTCTTGCGACTTGCTTTTTGATTAGAATCCATCTTCAATTTTTTTTCCCTGTTTCTTGACTTATTCCAATTGAATCTGAGATGGCTTCTAACCTTGAAGAATGCTCGTACACAACCAAAATTTTACTAGATGGTTCAACGGAGTCTATATTGGGACTTGCATTATTTGAAGTTTTGACATTTGAAATATTGTTTTTCTTGTGTAAATTTTCTCCCTTTTTTTCTCGTTGAAAACCTTTGATTTGTTGGTTTGTCTCTGAGTTCTTCCCTTCATATTTAAATTGTGTTTCTAAGATTTCAGTTTCCATTATTTCCTCTTCCTCACTTGGGACATCATTTGTGGAAAGGATTTCAAACATATTAGCGAGATGACTTTGATTGATCCTTCATAACTAGTTTTTTCTGAGTGTTCTTCTTCTTAGGTATTTGGAAACCTGCTGAGTTTATATCTTCTTTCTTTTGATCAAGAATTTTATTTGGGCAAGCATTGGCCAAATGACCATATTCATGGCAAATTCTACAACGAAAAGGAATGTTCTCATAGTCCACTACTTGCTCCCAAGTGTCTTCCCCAAATTGTAATGTGATATTTTTAGGTAGGGGTTTGTCAAAATCCATTAAAACACAAATCCGAGCATAAATAATATGTTCAAAATTTTGAGTACAATCAGCAATCATCATAAAAGTTCCTAAAGAGTTTCCAATTGAAGAAAAAATAGTAGGATTCCAAAATTCAATAGGGAGGCCAAAGAGTCTAACCCACACGGGAGCTATAGAAGGCATCTCTTCTTCGACTTTAAATTTAGTATGCCAGGGCTTCATGAAAAGCCCCGCCCTTCCAAAAAACCAAGGACCCCCTTGAAAAGTTTTCTCTCTATCTTCATTATTAGCAAATAAAACAAGAAAATAACCATTTGGATAAATAGAGATTTGTAACTCACCTTTAGTTTTCCAGATTTTTGCAGCCCAGACTTTGAAAGCAGATAGACTCGGATGAAAACCCACGAACCGACAAATTAGTCCTCTTTTTTCCAAATCTTCAATGCCAGTCTGAATGTTACCCATATCAAGCTTAACAATAGGAGTTCCATCAGCTGCTTTAAGACATCCCGACTCCATTTTCTTGGGATCAATCTTAGGCATTCTTAGAGGTTTATGGGAAGCCCTAAGATTGATATTAGCATTGGGCTGAGGCTGTCCACCATGGAGGGCATCCCTAAAATTCATTTTTGGGGCTGAGTCTTCGAAATTCTTACCCTTGACAGGGGTTTTCATAGTAGAATTATTTTGTGGGTGCACCTTAGCACCAGATTCACTTGAGATATGAGCCATTTTTTGATCAACTGCTTGAAACTTGTTTCGTGATCTCTTTAATCCTTGCCCTAGACGTCGTGGAAAGGTATGGTTTTCACTTTTCTTTTGTGCAAGCAAATTGGAAGCCGTTGTCACTCAAGTTCACAGTATGATCTGTTGAAAGACAAATTTCTAACCCATCTTGGATCCCCTGCAACATTTCCTGCTAAAATATTGAGCATAAACCACAAAAATATTGGCCGCTAGGGCCCGAAGGCCCTAAAAACCAACCTCTGGAGCTGCTTGCACTCAACCCAGATGAAACCCTCGCATAGCCGCTTGCCAAATATCTCATTCACACATAGGGATGCGCTAGGATCTGTGTTGCTCCAAATGATATGAAAATTGGTGGAGACATTCTAGGGTTTTTCAGGCATCTACCCTCAAAATTTTAGCTCAATCCGAGTCCGGATGAGTGAGATATGGCCAAAACGAGTTCGATAGTTTGGGCAGTCCTACGAAAAACGTCCCTCCACCTCATCCACTTTTTTTTTTGTATCTATTGCTACTACTTCTATTTTTCACTTGGTTTTCCTACTATATCTTTACCTTATATTATTATATATTTTTTTACATTATATCCAATTATTGTTGTGTATTCTCCTAAGCTATTCAACTCCCAAATCAATTTATCCTTGGCTCCCCTTGAAATAATCATAGTTGTTATCTTTCTACTCAATTGCCTCCTAGCATCAATGTCTTGTATACTTGTAAAAAAATCTTCTTTCCATTTGTATCTTCCTTCTTGATCCTTGTACAAAATATTTGAAACCCTATCACCATATTTTCTTGAAGTAATCTCATCCAAGGTTTCAAAATTGGATCTAAATTGAGTGGTTTTTATCACACCAAGTATCCATCCAAATAGAATTTTTTTCTCTAGTTCCCACCACCCATATTAAACCTTTAATCATAAGATCAATAGATTTTTTAAACCATTCCAAAGAGCAGAACCATTTGGTAGAGAGAATGCAGTAAATATTAAACTTGGGTCATTGGGATCAACATACTTAGAAGAATTCTTGCCCATTGTATTTGACTCTCTTTGTATAATCTCCAGATTACTTTTTACCTAAGAGCTAAGTTTGCATCTGTAAGAACTCTTAAACCAAGACCTCCCCTAGTTTTATCATCACACAACTTGCTCCATTTCACCAAAGGAAATTTTCTTTTATCATGTAAACCTAACCATAAAAAGGATCGTATAATATAGATTAAACTTTTTTCAATTGATTTTGGCATAGAATACAATGACATATAATATGTTGGAATGGCTTGTAAGACTGACTTAATTAACTGCACTCTTCCTGCTAACGATAACCATCTACCTTTCCAAGCTGGAAGTTTATTTTGAACTTTACTAATAACTGGATTCCATAAATCTATCCTCATTCTCCCCTCAAATAAAGGCATCCCTAGATAAGTTGTTGGTAAATTTGCCTCCTCCATTTGAAGCAACCTACAAATTCTTGCTTTGATATTAGTAGGAGTGTTAAGGAAGTAAATTTTGGATTTAGTCCTATTAACTTTTTGCCCTGAAGCTCTTTCGTACTCTTTTAAAAAGTTATTCAAAGCTCTGGCCTCATTTATCCTTGCCCTTCCAAAAAGGGTTGTATCATCTACAAATTGTTGATGGGTGATGTTATCGATGTTATTACTAACCTTAAGTCCACTTATAAGCCCATATTTGTAAGCCTTCTTTAAGTTCCTACTCAAAACCTCTACCATAATAATGAAAAAATAAGGAGATAGAGGATCTCCTTGTCTAAGGCCTCTCTTAGCTTTAAAATATTCTATCACTAACCCATTGACCAACACTAAATAAGAAACTGTAGAGACACAAGCTTTAATCCATCTAACCCATTTCTTTCCAAAACCAAACTTTTCTAAAACTACAAAAATAAAATCCCATTTAACCCTATCATAGGCTTTACTCATATCAAGTTTTAAGATCATTGCTTTCTCTTTTCTTGAAGTAGTTGAATGTATAACTTCATGAGCTACTATGATCCCATCCAAAATTTGTCTCCCTTTCACAAATCCTCCTTGCTCTTCTGAAATAATTTTGTCTAACAATGGCCTTAATCGATTTACCATCACTTTGGAAATAATCTTATATGCCATATTACATAGGCTTATGGGTCTAAAAGAATCAAACAATTCAACATCCTTATTTTTGGAATTAGGGTAAGATATGTTGCATTTATTTTATAAGGTATGTATTGTTTTACCCTAGACTGTTCCACTACCACCAATAAAGAATCCTTCACTATATCCCAATTATGTTGGTAAAAATCTGTAGAGAGCCCATCTAGACCTGGGGATTTATCCTTATTAAAAGAGAAAAGAGCTAAATGAACTTCTTCTAGAGTAATAGGCTCCATCAGTTTCCTATTGTCTTCATTCGTTATAACTGAAGGAACATCTTGAAGAAGTTTATCATTAAGAACTTCGGTCTCCTTTGAACCTAGAATATTATGATAAAAAGACTTTACCTCTTTTCTAATTTCACTCTGATCTTCAATCCAAACCCCTTCTATTGATTTAATTCTACTAATTCTGGAAGTTGATCTCTGTACTATAGCCATCCTATGAAAAAACTTTGTATTTTTATCTCCTTATTTTAACCAAGTCTGTCTTGATTTTAATCTCCAAAATTTCTCTTCCTTACTCAAAATATTATGATATTCACTAAGCAACTCCCTTTCCTCCGAGCTTGGATTATTATGATCACCTTTTTGGAATTTTGAAAGTTTATCTTTTAGTTCTTCTTTCTTCTCAAAAATATTTCCAAAGGTGTTCTTGTTCCATTCTTTTAATCTAGATGTCATAGATTTAATTTGATTTGGAAGAGCATACAACCCACCATTACTTAAAGAATTCCATGTTTGAGCTATCATATCAATAAATTGAGGATGGTCTTCCCACATCTGCTCATATTTAAAATATGATTTTTTTTGAATTCACTTACCACCATTTTAACTCTTATTGGCCAGTGATCTGAACCAATCCTTGTTAAGGTATTAATTTTAGCACAAGTTCCTTCATCTAGCCAATGATCTGAGAGAATGCATCTGTCTAATTTTTTTGCTATTAGGTTCTGGCCTCTCCTATTGTTGGTCCAAGTATAGTTGTCTTCTTCAAACTCAACTTCCCATAGATTATTATTTTGAATAAAAGCTGAGAAATATTTCATACTTTGGGTTAATTTCCTAATTCCCCCAAATTTTTCATCCAACTTGGTTATGGCATTAAAATCTCCAATGATCATGAATCAAGTTTCTTGGTCTTTACTTCTCATAAAGGCTTCAATCCCACTCCAAAATTCTAATCTACCTGACTGAGTTGTAGGTCCATAGACATTGATAAGGATGAAAAAAATATCTACAAAGTAGCAAGTGACTAAAGAGGCTATCCAATGCCTAGTTTTATGAATGGTTACACAAGAGGTTCTAGAAGGATTCCAACAAGTTAGAATTTCCCCTATCGCTCCTTCAGAATCCATAGCATCCCATTCACATCTTGCCCATACTGCTTTCATAGTTTTTGAAACTTCTTTTGTCATTTTAGTTTCTTGGATACAAAGAATATTAGGCTTATTACTTAAACATAGGTCCCTAATACACCTCTGCTTTGAGGGGGCATTAGCACCCCTTATATTCCATGAGATGATAATCATGTCTCATTAGGGGCTTTTGGCCTCCATGTGTATTACCAATATCATTTTGTTGTTTGGTAAAGAGAAGTTCAACCAACTTAGTTTGTGTTCCTTTCTCTATGTTTGCTCTTGCTTCCCTGGATCTTGCTTGATAATTTGAGGGTTTTCCTCTTTTTTCCTTGCCTATATCAAGAGTAGGTCTTATTATTCTATTCCTCAATATTCTTTCACAATTTTATTTTTCATCATATTTATCCTCTCCTGGCTCTATTATAGAAGCTTTTGACTTATCCTACTCATTTTCTAGTATTTCCTTATTAATGGCAGAGGTATTAACTTCTAAAACTACATTTTATTTACCAATTTTTTCTCCTGAATGGTGCATGGTACTTCAAGAGAGTCTTCAAAATCTGATGAGACACATTCCTTAGGTTCATCGAGAATGTTCTTCCTTAAATTAGGATCATACTAAATAGACGGTTCCTTGTTAATATGTTGAAATTGTTGTATTGTGTCCTCTAAGTTTTGATCTACTTTTTCTTCATAGGCTAAAGCCTCAAAAGAGTTGGTATTTCTTCCAATATCCTTCCTTACTGGTCTCCACTATTTATTTTCTTTTATTTTTCTAGATCTATTTTTTGGAAGTTGAAAACCATCTTCATCCATAACCATTTGTAAGTTTCTCTTGCGGTTTTCTACATATGATTATGTTGGGCTCTTCTTAGGGCATGATCTCTCAATATGCCCCACCTCATGACATATTCTACATCTAAAAGATATGTTTTCATAATCTATAGTTTGGGTCCACATCTTATCCCCATACTTAAGAATGATTGATTTTGGTAAAGCTTTACTTATATCAATCATGACCAATATTCGAGCATAAATAGCCAAGAATCCATATTTTGTCGTATCTGAAATCTCAAGGAATTCTCCTAGAGTGTTGCCTATTGCCTTGAAGGTATCTATTTCCTAAAATTCAATTTTTAGATTTTAAAAAAGAATATCCAAAGTCCTCTCAAATGACACATATATTTGTCAACCAAGTGTAATACAATCGTATATTGAATCTCTTTTAAGAGTTTCAAAGTTTCTTTTGTTAGGCACACTCAAGTTATAAAGACTTTTAATATTGGATCTCTTTAAGAGTTTCAAAGTCTCTTTCATTTAGCCCACTCAAGTAATAAATAATTTTATTAAAGTATTTTTCCAAACTTTAAAATATTGTGCACAACCTACTCTTCTAGTTTAATTTAAATATTGGACCTCCTATTTCAAATTAGGAATAAAAGTTTAATTCTGCCCATTCAAGCAAGCAATACAAGTTTTATTTATTTTTTTACTTTTTATTGAAATATTTTCTTCATATGATTTTTTTTAATTGGTTATATGAAATTTGAATGAGTCTCATTCTTATTACATATGATCACATGGAAGTATTTTAATAATTTGATAATTATACATATATGACTTGCTTGAAAATATTTGAACCTAAGTTTATTCTATAAATATCAAAGAATTTGACCATTGAAAAATTTGAAGAAATTGATTGGTTGAGCTCTCTTTATATGAAATTATATAAAATATTTTCATTAAATAAAATAAATATTTTATTAAAATTATTATATTATAATATTACGTCTCATTGTAACAACTATCGTAACAACTATGTAAAAAATTTATTTAACTCCTAAAAAAAATTCTCTACTTATGATTTTCTTATCTTATTATGACACCTAGACAAATAAAACTCTATAGACTCTTTTTTTTATACATAGAGGAATCTGCAACTACCTTTCCTTTTTGAAAAATTGGTCACAAGATCAAGTCGCATTGCCTCCAATCGTAGCGTCAAATCATGGTGCTACCACTATAACCCCTACCTCGTCTTGGTAAACATGGCCCAGAGTGAGGGAAACCCTCGATGGCTCGGGGTTGGTACCATCATCATCAAGTTGACACACACTCAATGGAATTTGGTTAGACTACTACCTTTACCCTAGACTGGGCATACCCGTGAGGTTTTAACCTAGGTCTCCTCCTGGTAAGTGCACAACTTCTTACCAATCCACCTAGCCCTCGAGAACATAGACTCTTTCCTTTTTAATAAGTTATATGTGACTTCTATTGGGTGCCATTCCCATAAAATTACTAAAATATTTTATTTGTTGTTACATGGATTAACATTTTATTCTAAATATTTTTAATTTTTTCTATCAAATATGTTCTTTAACTTGTTTGAAGTGCTATGTTCTTTAACTTGACATCATTTTTATTAAGAGATAAAATCTCACTTGACTAGTTGCCTTATAACATTTGAATTTCACCAAGATGAAGAATACCATGATTGGTTAAATTATTTGCCACCCAATTTTCTTCTCTATAAATATATCCACATTCCCAGGAGATTTCTTGCAATAATAAATGGTGGATATCAACAACAACATTAATTTTTATCCAATCTCCACATCTATTTTTTTTGATAGAATTAACAATAATTTATGAATCCCCTCAAACGAAATATCTTTCTATCCTTTTTCTATTGCAATTTTAATCCCTATAAGAAGTGTCCTAGCCTATGCATAGTTAATAATTTATGAATCCCCTCAAATGAAATATATTTCTATCCTTTTTCTATTGCAATTTTAATCCCTATAAGAAGTGTCCTAGCCTATGCATAGTTAATAATTTATGAATCCCCTCAAATGAAAATTTAAACCCTTTTCGATTAATCCCAAAGAAGGAGCTAGCATAATTATTAGTTGAAGTTCCAAATGATTATGAGTAAGTGGAGAGAATTTTGCCTTCATTATCTAAAAAAAATACCCTTTTCTTGGATTTCTTTTAAAAGCACCATGAAAATTAATTTTGACAAACCTAATTTTTGAATATTTTTATTTTACACTAGATCAAAGTAGATCCTTTGTTTTAATGCCATTATAGCAAATGACTCTTCCATGTATGTTCAAATCCTATAACCAAGTTGTTACCACCTCTTTTTCTGCACTTGAAACTTCCCATGATGAGTAGCATATCTATAAGCATTCTACAATAAAGATAATAACACAGTTCCAAACTTGAGCATTGAGATTTATTTATAAAATTCTATTATTCCTTTCAAGCCATAAATTCTTACAGATAATGGAAGGCTAATTCTCCATAGAATACTTAATGCTTTACCTTTGAAATAATTAATATGACATTTCATCAACTCTTTTAATATTGATAGAGCCATCTAATATATTTTTATATTTTAAAAAAGTAATCCCAAATGGTGTGATAAAAGATATAATGAATAAGTAAATGGTCTAATATTTCTAAATCCTTCTCATACAAGGCACATCTGAAAGGTCCATGCTATCATTTTCTTTGTAGACTCTCTCTTATTAGAATCTTGTTTTAAACTATTAACCAAAGGAATGTTGAGGCCTTAGGGAGAGTTTCTAGTGACCAAATATTCTTCCAAGAAAAATATTTGGGAGTAAGAATTTTGATTGCTCTAACTCCTCATATCCCAACTTAGCATCCACCATATTTTGATAGATTCCAAGCCAAATCATCCTTTCTTGTAAAAATCAGTAGTAAAACTCTTAAAGCATACTCTAAAGTTCATCTATAATTTGTTTGATTTTCTCTTCTTCAACCATATTACTAATAGAAATCCATTATTTGGAGTTGTTGCTCAAATTAATATGGTCTTTAATCTTTGAATCTTTCCAAGCTAGGTATTCCCGAGCCAATGGTTACAATTTTGAGTCAAAGTTAAGAAGAGGCTTTAGCCAAGCATCAGATCAAATATTTGCATAATTCCCTTCATTGATTGACCATCTAATATATATATTTTTTATAAATTGTAAAATATCTTATATGAAGTTTCATATTGATGATCCTTTGGGTAGGGTTCTTTTCCTAGATAATTTCATTATATCAATAGGACCTATATCATTTTTAAGTAATATTTTTACCCAATTATTTCCTTGATCTCTAAAGAATCTCCACCCAAGCTTTGCCCCTAATACCAAACTCATAAGTATGCAATTCCACAAGCCCGCTCCTCCAACAATATTTCCTTTACAAACCCTGTCCCACTTACAAAGAGGAAACCTAAATTTCTCTTTGCATCCTTTCCAAAGAAAGTCTCTTTAAATTTTATTAATTTTTTATGCTATACCTACTGGTAATCTTAAAAGTGACATCATATAAATAGGGATGGATTGTAATGTGGTCTTTATGAGTTGTAGCCTTCTCGCCATGTCTAAGAACTTACTTTTCCAACCTACCAAATAAGCTTTCATTCTATCCAAACAAGAGACTTAAAGCTCATTTTTTTCCCTTTATGAGACAAAGAAATACCCAAGTAGGTTGATGGAATTTTTTCATTTTTAAATCCTAAAAATTATAATACTCATTGTAAATATAAGGTAGTTTTAATGAAAAAATCTTAGATTTTATAGTACTAACCAATTTTCTAGTGGCCTTCTCATAGAATGATAATTTAAACTCCATGGCCTCATCAATTTAGGGATGGCATAAAAGAAAAGTTTCATCAATTAATTGGAGATGAGATTCATAGGAACCATTTTTTGCAACTTGAATATCTTTGATTTTTCCTTTTATTTTACCTTGGAGAAAGCTATCCTTAATGCCTCCACAAGAATAATGAATAGGCAAGGAGATAGTGGATCACCTTGGTGAAGTCCACAAGATGACTTGAAGTAAACAAGAGGATAATAATTGATCAAAATATAATATTTTGCAATGCTATAACAATATTGAATCTATTCATACCAACTATAATCAAAACCAAGTTTTTTTAGAATATCATGTACAAAACTTTAGGAAACTCTATCATGTGCTTTGTTCATATCTAATTTCATAAGCATGCTTGATTTTTTTATGGAATAAAGAGAATGTATGGCCTCCTATGCAATAATTATACCATCAAAAATTTATTTACCATGAACAAAACCACATTGTTCCTTTGAGATAATATAATCTGGAATTCCTTTCAACCTATTTGCCATCATTTTTGGAATGGTCTTATAAATCATATTATAAAGGCTTATTGGATGGAAAAAATCAAAATATTTTGTCTTGCATTTCTTGGGAACTAATATAATAATAGTGACATATCATTTATTGTAGCCTTCCTTTTCCAAGCCTCTTCAAATACAACATGTCAATATTCAATAAATTCTAAAATTTTTGAAATAAAATTGTAGGAAATCCATTAGGACCAAGTGCCTTGTTAGGATGGATAGAGAAAACCACTTCAAGTGGCTCATCCATAGATATCTTCATCAAATTTTTATTTTATACTTGTGTGATAATTGATGTAATATTTTGCAAAAGCTTATCCTTTGCATCCTTGTCTTACCTAGTATTTAAAAAAATATTTTTGAAATAATGTTTTGCTTCCTTTATTATATCTTCTTCTTCCTCAATATTTCATCCATCTAGAGTTAAAATAAGTTTTGATGTGATGAAAAGAATTAATTTATTTTGTTATAGCATGATTTATTTTTGTATTTCTATCTCCTTCCTTGAGTCATTTCTCCTAGATTTTTAGAACCAATATGACTCCTTCAATGCATTATGATAATAAAAAAACAATTTTCCTCCTCTCACATAAGAATCCTAATCTATTCCATTAGTTTATACTATATTTGTAAATTTTTGAGCTTGAATTCAATTTATTTTTTTCTTTAAAAATATTTCCAAAAAACTTGGCATTCCAAATATTCATTTGCTCTAAATATTTCATCTTTTAAAAAACTTATACATGATCCTCCAAAATTTACATCATCCTACTATAAGATAATCATCTAGAAAAAATTGAGGTCTTGGAGACACATAGACTAGAAAGAAAATAGTTTGTGATGACCATTATTGGGTAAATCACAAGTCAAAAAAAAGGTTTGTGATATGATTTTGCTTGTAATAAAATATCTGAAAATATATTGTATAATTTATTTGCAACCATTTGTTCGATAACAAGAAGCTATCCAATATTTATACTATATGATTTTACCCAATGCATTTATTATCCCATGTATATTGAAAACTTGAAGGACTAACATCCCAAAGTCTATTTGAATTGACAAATGAAGTAAAATTTTATATTGATTTAGACCATGTTGGAACACCACCCTTTTTTTCCAAAGGATATAGAATAGTGTTGAAATCACCCCCAAGAATTCATAGACTACAATGAATCATTCACTATATTTCATAAAAGTCTGCTAAGGTCCTTCTAACATTTTTTACAAGTAACTATAATTGGAGCATATGCAATTATAACCCTAACTTTTATGTTTTACTCTTTCCTACAAAATAGTCTAGCAACCCAATTACTTTTTGCTTCTAACAATTGCCCATCCCATTTGTGTTTGTCCCATATTGTTATGATACTATTTGAAGCTCCTATAGAAGAAACCACTAGACAATCACTCATATTCCAAATATTTTTAAAAGCATCCTTACATTCCTCACTACTTAATATTATTTATTTTATTAAAATAAGCTTATGACTATAAAGACCTATTAATTCCTTAATAAATATTTTTTAGGGGTCTTACTCATACCCCTAATATGCAATGGTATCATTTTCATCATCATCACTTTTTTATTTTAGTGGGCTTAGCCCCACTTCTTGTTAACACCTATGATATATTTTGACTTTCCAAATCAATATCCCTTTAAGTTTCTTTTTCTCTTTTTTCATTCTTTGATGGTCTTCCTCTCCTTTTCCTATTACCACTAACACTCTCATCTTCATCAATCTCTTATATTTTTTCATATTGTCCATAATGAGTTTTATCTTCTAAATATTTATGTTGCCCTAAAGAATGTGAAGTGCAAGGAATATCCTCATAAACACTTTCTTCTTTGTGTACTTGTCCCCAAAACCTTAAAGTGCAAGGATGATCCTCCATAGTAATTACTTTCTTATGCTGCATTAGAAACCCTAAATTTCCTTAGATGTCCTCCATATGCTTTTCTTTATTGTGTTGCTCTTGAAACCCTAGATTAACCTTGACCTCATTCACTTTATTTGCTTTAAAAATTATCTCTCCATATTTCTTTGCTTTAAAATTTGCCTTTCTATCTTCCTTCACACCTTTGAATCCTTTTATATTTAAACTTACATATTGTACTTCGTCATCCCTTGGGTCATTATTTCTTCTAATGGTTGATTTGAGCGCACTATAATAACCTTTGTCATTTGATGACACATAGGGTTTTTTCTACCACTTTCTTAGGAGTGGAAAATCCTTTATTTGGCCCCATTTATCCTATGATATGAGATCCTTGTTTCACATTAAATTTACATTAAGCCTAAAATATTCCAACTCTTTCTCCATCATTTTCACTTTTCAATCTCTTACCATGTGTTCGGTTTAATGATATTTGTGACATCAAAATGTAAAATTTTTATAATCCTTGTCTTGATTCAGATTTAATCCTAATGTAATGTGGTAAAGATTTTGAAATATTCATAACAACACTTATTCAAGTGTATACAACATGTATGATCTCCTTAGTAGTTGGTCTCTCTTGGATGAACTCGCTTAGAGTATTAACAATATTTTTCAAAACCTCCTTATTGATGAGTTGATAAAGAAGTCCAAAAAGCCTAATCCACACTAAAAGCCTTTTAATAGTCTTTGTATCCATAGAAAAAAATCTCACTCCATGGTGTTAAATGTAGTGAATCTTTACCCCTAAACCAAGAGCCTCCATCAATTATTTTATCCCTTATTTTTGAACTAGAGAAGATAATGAGGAAAAATACTTTCAAAAGAAAAGTCATGGAGTAATTTGAATTCAATCCCCACTTTCACTTGACATTTGAAAATTTATTTTTCTTGTGTAAATTTTCTCCCTTTTTTTTCCGTTGAAAACCTTTGATTTTTTGGTTTGTCTGGAGTTCTTCCCTTCATTTTTAAATTGTGTTTCTAAGATTTCAGTTTCCATTATTTCCTCTTCCTCACTTGGGACATCATTTGTGGAAAGGATTTCAAACATACTAGCAGATGACTTTGATTGATCCTTCATAACTAGTTTTTTCTGAGTGTTCTTCTTCTTAGGTATTTGGAAACCTGCTGAATTTATATCTTCTTTCTTTTGATCAAGAATTTTATTTGGGCAAGCACTGGCCAAATGACCATATTCATGGAAAATTCTATAATAAAAAGGAAGGTTATAAAAGTCCACTACTTGTTCCCAAGTGTCTTCCCCAAATTTTAATGTGATATTTTTAGGTAGAGGTTTATCAAAATCCATTAAAACACAAATTCGAGCATAAATAATATGTTCAAAATTTTGAGTACAATCAGCAGTCATCATAAAAGTTCCTAAAGAGTTTCCAATTGAAGAAAAAATAGTAGGATTCCAAAATTCAATAGGGAGGCCAAAGAGTCTAACCCACACAGAAGCTATAGAAAGCATCTCTTCTTCGGATTTAAATTTAGTATGCCAAAGCTTCATGAAAAGCCCTGCCCTTCCAAAAAACCAAGAACCCCTTGAAAATTTTTCTCTCTATCTTCATTCTTAGCAAATAAAACAAGAAAATAACCATTTGGATAAATAAAGATTTGTAACTTTTCCTTTAGTTTTCTAGCTTTTTACGGCCCAGAATTTGAAGGCATATAGACCTCCATATGTCCTCCATATGCTTTTCTTTATTGTGTTGCCATTGAAACCCTAGATCAGCCTTGACCTCATTCACTTTATTTGCTTTAAAAATTATCTCTCCATATTTCTTTGCTTTAAAATGTGCCTTTCTATCTTCCTTCACACCTTTGAATCCTTTTATATTTAAACTTACATATTGTACTTCGTCATCCCTTGGGTCATTATTTCTTCTAATGGTTGATTTGAGTGCACTATAATAACCTTTGTCATTTGATGACACAGGGTTTTTTCTACCACTTTCTTAGGAGTGGAAAATCCTTTATTTGGCCCCATTTATCCTATGATATGAGATCCTTGTTTCACATTAAATTTTACATTAAGCCTAAAATATTCCAACTCTTTCTCCATCATTTTCACTTTTCAATCTCTTACCATGTGTTCGGTTTAATGATATTTGTGACATCAAAATGTAAAATTTTTATAATCCTTGTCTTGATTCAGATTTAATCCTAATGTAATGTGGTAAAGATTTTGAAATATTCATAACAACACTTATTCAAGTGTATACAACATGTATGATCTCCTTAGTAGTTGTTCTCTCTTGGATGAAATCACTTAGAGTATTAACAATATTTTTCAAAACCTCCTTATTGATGAGTTGATAAAGAAGTCCAAAAAGCCTAATCCACACTAGAAGCCTTTTAATAATCTTTGTATCCATAGAAAAAAATCTCACTCCATGGTGTTAAATGTAGTGAATCTTTACCCCTAAACCAAGAGCCTCCATCAATTATTTCGTCCCTTATTTTTGAACTAGAGAAGATAATGAGGAAAAATACTTTCAAAAGAAAAGTCATGGAGTAATTTGAATTCAATCCCCAATTTCACTTGATCTAATTTTGAATCTAAAAAATATTTGACCAATATCCATGGAACTAACATAATAATCCTTTGGTTTTAAGAACCATTATATCATGCTTAATCATCTTATCCTTAATAATCACCTCTGATGTAGTATTTACTACGATATGATTTATCATAGAATCGATATTCTTCTTGTCACTAACTAGGGCATACATACTTCCACTTAAGTAATTCATACTTCCACCTAAAGCATCCTTACTTCCAACTAGGGCATCCTTACTTTTAGTAGGGACTTTCAAAAATGACTTTCTTGTCAGGTTATCTAGATTTTCTTCATACGAATCCTTTAATTTTTGAATTTATTCTAAGATTTAGAACAAGAAGTTGCACTTGCTACTTGATAATGCTTTGCTTCCTACTTATTACTCATGCTTCCTCCTTGCTCCTAGCTTACACTCACTCCCTCTACTTACTAAAAACTCATTTTTATATTCTTTATCATATTTGTACATTTTATAATTATTATTATTATTATGATTAAGTTATGTGTGACTTTTATTGGGGCCCACTCCCATTAAAATAACTAAAACATTATATTCTTCTCATTATATTTCTATCAAGTTCATTAAACCAAATTGAACTTATCTTTTTTATCAAAGATATTCTTAATTTTCCTTTATATCAAAGATATTTTTCATCTTACTCAAACTATTATGTTTTCACAATAAAATCCCTAATATTAAGAGATAAAATCCCACTCATCCAATTGTTTTGTAAAATTTGAATTTTGTCAAGATGTAAATCAACACTGCAAATGGCTAAAATATTTGCAGCTTGGTTTCTATTTCTATAAATATGTTATCCATGATAACATGTTAATTGCCTAACAATTTATTTTCTTGGATCTTATTCATACCCCTAATATTCCAAGACATCATTTTTAATATCACATTTTATTTATCGTTTTGATCCCACTTCTTGCTAGCACTTATGATATTTGATTTTGTTTTCCCATATTAATATCCCTTTGAGCTTCTTTTTCTCTTTGTTTTTGCTTCTTTGATTTTCCTATATTTTTTCTATTTCCACCAACACTTTCATCTTCATCTATCTCTTCAATTTTTGTATATAGCTCATGTTGACACTTTTTGTCACATTATACAAGGGGTAGAAGAATAGTAGAATTTAGTATAATATTTCCTTGTTTAAAGTTTTTCTTTTATTTTAAGTTACAGCAATTTTGACTCTCCCTATTGCCCCTTTTATAAAATGAAGAAGAAAGAGCTTTGCTACCAAACAGGCCAAGGAAAATAGCTTCATCGAAAGAAAAGAAGGAGAATGTGAAAAGAGCTTCGGGCCCGAAACACTTTAAATTACCACTTCAGGCGAAAGCCTTGCGAAGTAATATCGTCAAAGAAAATACAAAGATAACGCTTCGCACCCGAAGCATTTTCAGCAGCCACTTTGGGCGAAAGTTTTGCGAAGCAGAATCCAAACGACTTCGTCGAAGGAGGAGAGCATAATACAAATCAACTAAGGTAAGGAAACCACTTTGGTCCTGAAGTCTCTCTGACACCTACTTCGGTAAGTTTTCACCTGAAGCAATGGTGCCCGAAGCAAAATGGCAATGTTTCAAAAACAGAGAAGTGCTTCGGGAGGATATTCCCCGAACCACAATTTTGAGAAAGAATCGAGCCGAAACATTTTCCAGCCGAAGCAGTTTTGCTAGTAAAGGACAAAGAGCCCCATTTCAAATATGGAATCCGCTCGGTGCTCGACATCCCTAAAGTAGTTTTTGCGAAGCATTATTTTGTGTAAAAAAAATCAAGGAGAATTTACTTTGACCCAAGGCTTTGGCGAGGCGGATATGTAGCGAAGCACTTTCTGGGCCCATGTTCCAAGGCGGGCAGCTTCCCAAGGTGATCGAAGGTCCCTTATAAATACCCCATTTCTTGCCTGATAAGTGTTGCAAGTGTGAATAGGGTTGCTTCGAAAGTGGCTTAGAAAAATCTTTTTCTAAGCCTAAGTGTGAAACTACTTCTGTTTTGTCGGCAGGAGTTGTCGGCAAATTCCTTCTTCCTAACTCCCCTCCTATCCTCCTCCTATATTCCCTCCTTATCCCTCCATTTCCTCCTTATCCCTCCGTTATTCCTTCTTCCCCTTATCCCTCCAACTCCCTTTCCCCTTATCCCTCCTTCGCCGACTTCTTCCTCCAACTCCATTTCCTACATATATATATATTCCATTATGTAATGTTCTAAGGTTGAGAAGGGTGCAATTAATAAATTTTATTTTTCCCTAATTTTTATTATTTGTTTTAAGCTGTGTTTGAAATCGATTCACATCTGGTATCAGAGCCAGATTTCGACAGCAGTCGGGCACGGTTCCCGAGGCGAGGCCAGGTGGGCACGCATCCCGAGGCAGGAGCCAGCAGGGCTCGGATCCCGAGGCAGATCACGAGCAGGATCGGGCATGGATCCCGAGGCGGATCGTGCACAGGCTCGACATGAATCCCGAGGTGACACGTGGCAACGACGCAGATTTTGAGGTCGCATGTGGCAGAGCGAGGTGCCGATCCGTGAGCACGTAGATCGAGGTAGCTGACATGTGGATCGGGATGACGTGGCACATTGGCGACGTGCGATTGGTCTAAAATTTGTCGACGTGGTGGCGTTGCGATCTCGTCGAATTGGCGGCAAAACATGGGACCTCCGATCGCCCGAAGGCCGAATATCCATTGTGCGTTTGGGATAAACCCTCTACGCTCCCCAACCGAATGTGGGATAAACGAAGAAACTTTTTTTAAAAAATTGCCGCATCTTATTAAATCTCACCCCTCCCTGTTTGAGTCACGTCCGAGGGACGTAGCCCAGCGACAAGGCGGTCCGCTAGCAAGGAGGACCTCGGGATCGAATCCCCGCCACGAAAAACTTTTTTTTAAAAAATTTCGACCGCCGAGGATAAAAGGGACCGTCCCTTTTTATTTCGCCCACACCGCGCTGGTGCAGCGGCAAAGTCCGCCCGCTGCTAGTTTGGAGGTCGCGGGGTCGAATCGCCCGCCCGCAAAAGGTAAATTTTTTGTTTAAAAAATTTTAAAGGTTTTAAATTTTTATTTAAAGTTTTTTAAAATTATTTAATAAATTTAAATTATATTTTATTTAAAATTATCTTTTTAATAAATTAATTTAAAAGGTAATTTAAAAAAAATATAAAAATTTATTAAATTTTTTTTTAAGACTTTATAAAAATTTTAAAAACCTTGTTTGAAGAGCTTTTTTGAAAAAAGAGAAATAATGTGCCCGTGAAATGTTAGATGATCCGGTCTGGGGGGTGTTATAATGCACTTCTCTCGATTTTGAGACGAGAGACACCGGAATCCTTTGATGAAAGGGTTCGACGAACAAGTCTCCATACAGTGTTTTGTCAGCTGGAAAATCAGGTGATTGATCATCTGAGGAAGCCGGATTCAGGGTACGAGGCAGATTCTGAAGACAACATCTTCGGACAAAGAATTGAAGAGTCCGAGACTGTGGAAGTTGTACCAGAGGATCAAGCAAGTGCCAGTTATACACCTGGTGTACGGGTAGCAGAATCAAGTGAGAGCTATTCACCACGCTCTCCTGAACCAGAAGCAGCAGCAGAAGAAGAAGACGAAGAAGAAGAAGAAGAAGAAGACGAAGAAGAAGAAGAAGAAGATCCAGAGGAAGTGGATCCTGAAGAACCTGAGGTCATTGTCATCAGCAGTAGTTTCGAAGCAGAACCCGAATGTACTAAAAAGGCGAGATTTGATTTGAATCATTAATCTCTTTGTACCGCTTTATAGTACTTGTTTGCTTCAAATAAAGTTTGTTTTGCATCCAATACTAGTCTTTCGATTCCTGAGTTCAATGGAGGAGACTATGAATATTGGTCTATTAAAATGAAAACCCTTTTGATAGGAAAAGGTTTATGGGATGTAGTCGAAGAGGGCTATACTGAACCTACTGCTGCTGAATGGGCAGCTTTCTCTAATGCTGATAAAAAGGCTAGAAAAGAAGCACAAAAGAACAATGCTTTCGCCCTTTATCACATACATGCTGCCCTAGATAAAAGTATCTTCCCTAGAGTTGCCTCTTATGTAATTGCACAAGATGCCTGGAATGCCCTAAAAGAAAGCTATAGAGGTAGTGACCAAGTAAAGCAAATTAAGCTGCAAACATTGAAACGAGATTTTGAAAATCTCAAGATGCAAGAAAATGAAAAAGTGGGAGATTACTGCATGCGAGTGAAAGCCGTAGTTGATAAAATGGTCACACTAGGGGAAGATATTAAGCCAGAGGTTATGGTGAAGAAAGTGTTGAGAACACTTCTTCCTAAATGGAATTCTGTTGCAATAATTATTGAAGAATCCAAAGACTTAACCTCATTGTCTTTTGATGCACTAATTGGTTCACTTCTCTCACATGAAGAGAGGTTACAGGAAACTCCTACCACCAGCTATGGAGGAGATGATAAAGCTTTTGCCACACATGAAGGAAGAGGTAGAGGCCGTGGCAGAGGACAACAAAGAGGCAGAGGCAGGAATAATCAAAGAGGAGGAACTCCTAACAGAGGAGGATCATCCAACAGAGGTGGAAATCAGAATAGAGGAGGACAACAAGAATATAGAGGGAAACAATCTGGCAAAGGAAAAGGAGGAGATAAATCAAAACAAGTTTGCTACAATTGTGGCAAACCCGGCCATTATGCTCGAGATTGTTGGTCAAAGACTTCGCAAGGAAGCAAGCAAGAACCAGAGCAGTCAATTTGGAAATTTTGGAGAAGAGGAAGAGTCCACAAATCTCTTTCTTTCTTATGGCCAGACAGAGCAAAATATGAATGATACATGGATTTTGGACACAGGGTGTTCAAATCACATGAGTGGCAAAGAAGAACTCTTTGCTACTTTAGACTCCTCATACAAATCCAAAGATCCGATTGGGAGATGACAAGTCATTGGCGCTTGAAGGCATTGGAGCCATGGAGGTTCCAACGAAAGAAGGCATCAAGCAAGTAAGTGATATCTATTACACACCTCATCTTCAACACAATATTTTAAGTGTTGGTCAAATGCTTGAAAAGAATTATAAGTTGATTTTTGATGAGGGTAAATGCACCATTTTTGACAAGAACAATAGTAATAGAATCATTACACAAGTGCCAATGTCAAAGAATAGATTATTCCCTTTGAAGTTTGGCCAGCCAGAAGGAAATAAGTTAGCAAATGTTGCTATTACCAATCCAAGTGTCCTATGGCACTTGAGATATGGTCATTTGAATTCAAGCAAGTTTGAAAATGCTAACTTCACAAGCAATGGTAACCGGACTTCCCAAAATTCAAGATAGTAAGGAAGTCTCGTGAAGGGTGTGCCTTGGGCAAGCATGCCGGATCGAAATTTCCTCATGGACAAGCATGGCGGGCCAGCTATCCACTTCAGCTTAGTGCATTCGGACATCCGTGGTCCGATGCAGACCAAGAGTCTAGGTAACCACTCTTACTTCCTACTTTTCATTGATGATTGCACAAGAATGTGTTGGATATATTTTTTGAAGCATAAGGATGAAGCATTTGCATGCTTTGTTGATTTTAAAGCAAAAGTTGAAAGTGAGAGTGGATATTCTATAAAATGTCTTAGATCATATAGAGGAGGAGAATACTCCTCTAATCAGTTTTTTGAATTTTTGTAAACATCATGGCATCAAGAGGCAGCTTCACAACTCGCCTACACTCCACAAAAAAATGGTGTAGCAGAAAGGAAGAATCGCACCATTGTGGAGATGGCAAGATCAATGCTTCAGCACAAAGCATTTGAGTAATTCATATTGGGGAGATGCAACAAGGACTAGTGTTCACATCTTGAACAGAAGTCCTACTTCAAGTTTGAAAGGGAAGACACCTTACCAAGCCTCGGTATGGTAAGAAACCAAATGTGAAGTATTTCGGAGTATTTGGTTCATTGGCATATGCTCACATTCCCGATGAGCCGAGAAAGAAGCTGGATCCAAAGAGTCAAGCATGCATTTTTGTAGGATATTGTGAAAACACAAAGGGTTATAGACTCTACAATCCTACGACTCGAAAGATAGTGATTTCAAGGGATGTGATTTTTGATGAAGGGGGAGAGTGGGGTAAGCCCCAAATATTCAGGGATGTTGAAGCCACATGATTCAAGTTGCTCAACAAGTGCAACGCAGATACCACAGAAAAGCAAGAAATCTCCTCCTTCACAGCCCCCAAGTTCTTCTACTAGTTCATCTTCCTCACCAAGTCCTTCTCCACAGAGACCAGCAAGTTCCTCACCAATGGACATTGATCCTCCATCCAAAGGTAAGAGAACTCTACAATATCATCCATCATCTCAGATGTTGGATAAAATTTTTCAAGAAGATATACTAGGAGTCAAGCTAGTGAAATGGAATCTGTTTTACACAGATTAGAAAGTATGCACTTGTATGGTGATGATGAATCCCAACAGAAACCTAGGGGAGATCAAGTTAACTATGCTTTGTTAACTAGTGCACAACTTGAACCTTCTAGTTATGAGAAGGCATGTACTCGAAAAATTTGGCAAGATGCCATGAAAGAGGAGATAACCTCTATAAAAAACAACGACACTTGGGAGCTCGTGAAGCTTCCTAAAGGAAAGAAATGTGTTGGCTGTAAATGGATCTTCAAGACCAAGTTTAATGCCGATGGAAGCATTGAGAAGCATAAGGCAAGATTAGTGGCAAAGGGTTTTACTCAAAAATATGGAATAGATTATGAAGAGACTTTTGCTCCTCGTAGCCGGACAGAGACTATCGTAACAGCTTCTTGCCTTAGCCGCACACAAAGGATGGAAAGTCCAACACATGGATGTCAAGAGTGCATTTCTCAATGGTTACTTGACAGAAGAAGTGTACGTTGAGCAACCACAGGGATTTGAAGTGCAAGGTAAGGAACACCTTGTTTACAGATTGAAGAAGGCACTCTATGGTCTTAAACTGGCACCAAGAGCTTGGTACTCACGCATTGATGGGTACTTCAAAGATTATGGGTTCACCAGGAGCAAAAATGAACCCACACTCTACTACCTAAAGCAAGGTAATGACATCCTCATAGTTTGCTTGTATGTGGATGATCTCATTTTTATGGGTAGTAATGAGAAAATGAATATGGAGTTCAAACACTCCATGATGACGCAGCTTTGAGATGAAGGATCTTGGCTTAATGCACTACTACCTTGGAATGGAGGTTCATCACCGATACAGGGATCTTCATCTCCACAACATAAGTATGCTCAGGATATGATCAAGAAGTTTGCTATGGAGCATTGCAAACCAGCTTGCAACTCCAGCTGGACATGGGATCCAATTAAGCAAAGATGATGGAGCACCAAAAGTTGACGTGACCACTTTCAGAAGCATGGTTGGGAGTTTGATGTTTCTCGCCAACACTGCACTAGATATTCAAGATGTCGTATCTCTTGTTTCTAGATTTATGGCTAACCCATCCGAGCTGCATTTGCAGGCAGCTAAAAGAATTTTGAGATATGTGAAAGGTACATTGGATTTTGGAATCCAAGACTATAAATGTAACACTATCAAGCTTGTAGGCTTCAGTGATAGTGATTGGGGTAGCAATATTGATGACAGGAAGTCAACATCAGGAAACTGTTTTAGTCTTGGATCAGGACTAATAACTTGGAGTTCCAAAAAGTAGACAGTAGTAGCGCTATCTTCAACAGAAGCTGAGTATATAGCAGTTACTTATGCAAGTACTCAAGCCTTGTGGCTAAGGAAAGTACTAGAAGAGATTGGAGAACAACAAAGTGGTCCGACCAGAATCTACTGCGACAACATCAGTGCCATTCAACTTGGCATATAATCCTGTCCACCATAGCAGAACGAAGCATTTTGATATGAAGTACCACTTCATCAGAGATATGGTGGAACATGAAATTGTTGAGCTTCAATACTGTCACACTTTGGAGAACGTCGCGGACATCTTCACCAAGGCGATGACTAAAGCTCAATTTGTAAAGCCGAGAGACAGTGTAGTCAATCCTCTCAACTTTAAGGGGGAGAATGTTGCAAGTGTGAATAGGGTTGCTTCGAAAGTGGCTTAGAAAAATCTTTTTCTAGCCCTAAGTGTGAAAATTTTTAAGTCTTGTTGGCAATTTTTGTCGGCAAAGTTTTCCTCTATCCTATTCTTCCTAACTCCCTCCTATTTCTCCTCCTATATTCCCTCCTTATCCCTCCATTTCCTCCTTATCCCTCCGTTATTCCTTCTTCCCCTTATCCCTCCAACTCCCTTTCCCCTTATCCCTCCTTCGCCGACTTCTTCCTCCAACTCCATTTCCTACAGATATATATATTCAATATTATGTAATATTCTAAGGTTGATGAAGGGGTGCAATTAAATAATAGAATTTTATTTTTCCTACTGCAATTTTTATTATTTGTTTTAAGCTGCGTTTGAACTCGATTCACAATAAGTCTGCCGACCATTTTTGGCAAACGAAAGGGATGTAACAGTCCTCGAAGTAAAACCCAATGGGCATAACGATCACTCAATCACAACATCTAGAAGCCAGGGACACTCGAGCGGTGCATTAAATGAATGTTTCCATGGTTGACCCAGTCACAGTTGCCAATTTTGGTAGCCGATTTGAGAGATCATTCGCAGCAGCAGTGAGGCACCGATTTCTTAGGGCCCAAGGATGTACTCTGCCATTTTTTGTAATAATGACTTAGATGGTCGGGTCCTCTATAAAAACCCAGGCATGTAATGTAAAAAGGGGGGAACTTTATACTAGAAAGCTGATGTAACTTGATGTCCTGCGTTTAATACTAAAGACCTTTTGTGCTCTATTTCTCTCTTTTATGCTACCTTCTATGCTTAATTCTTTTGTCTTTTCTTGTTCGTGTACTGAGACTCTGAATCTTGAATTCGGTGTGCGATCAGGGATTGAAACCCTAAAATTCTCCTTGAAGGATACATAGGAGAGGAAAAATGCCTTGTCTCTTTCCTTTATGCTGCCTGGTGGATTGAGGTTTCTGTTATTCCCTTATCTCAATCATTGTTACTCTAAATCCTAAATTCCAGCGCGAGAGAAAGGAGAACCCTGCAAACCCGTCCAGAGGATACATAGGAAGTTCAACATTTCGTTTCTTTCATGTTATTATTGGTATTTTTTGCTGCTATTCGAGTTGTTAGCGAGTAATTATGCTTCCTGTTCTCTCCCACCTTAAATCATCATCTTCTAACCCTTACTCCTTTTATTTCTTTCTCTAACCCTTACCCCTTTTATTTCTTTTCCTAACCCTTACTCTGTTTATTTCTTTCCTGCACTCTTGTCTCAAACCCCAAAAGTAGATTAGTATAGGAGCCGACCTTTATCCGAAGATTGGAACGAGGGCCATCTCTTCCCCTTGGCTTTTCAATGTTGGTCATAGGTCCAGGACACGCAAACCCACCAAAAGTCCTTTCCTGTGTGGATTTGATGACCAACAATTTTTGACATGCCCGGTGGGACCTTAGGTCCCATATTTGAGAAAATTTCTTGCCCGTCTTCATCGAAGCCAGTAGTTCTAACAAGTTCTCAGTGAGATACAGTCAATATCATCTTCTAAGTAGTAGTGAGAATCGATGCTCTCATTACTAAAAGACTCTTAGCATCTGACGACTCTGTTTTACCCGAGAATCTCTGAAGTCATAAAGACCAGTGCCTAAACCTAGTTTTCATAACCAGGACTCCCCGTGTCTTAAGAAGGTCTAAGTTCGATGAATCTCTGGCATGTCTTCATCTGATAAAATCACCTGGCGACTTAGTTGAGCTAAAGATCTAGATTTCTTGGTTGTAGGCGCCTTTCAAATCTGAAAGAAGATATCCCAGAGGAATCAAGGTTCGATGAGAAGCCTTGACCTCATAAGCGGAGAAAGAATGTCCACCTAATGAATTTGACTCAATGGTGACAACCGCAATTTCCATAGACTGCTATCATAATGGCTGGGAGAAGCTTTCCTAGCTGGAACAATCCAAGCCCCTTGAATATCCAAAGCTATCACGAGATTCCCAAAAGTGCTTTGAAATCATTGACGAAATACAATGACACCACGAGAATGGCCCGAGAGCACCTTGAAGATTTTGCTGATTTAGCAACCCTCCATGACATTATCTATGAAGATGTCATGATCAGACTTCTTGTTCTATCTCTGGAAGGAAGGGCATTGCGGTGGTACAGATTTCTCAGGCCCAAAAGCATCTGCTCATGGAATGACTTAGCAGGGGCATTGATCGAAACGTTCGATGGCTCTTAGGACCTCTTCCATCTCTTCGCATACCTCTCCACCATCAAGAGAGCACCTTCGAAGGGTATCACGAACTTCAATGTCTGATTTTGCTAAAGTTGGAAGAGAATACCATTGGAGATCCAACCGACGCCCACATAAGCCCATATTTTTTATGTTTGGGTCTTCCACCCAGATGTAAGCCTCATTCTATTACAATTAGGGGAACTAAGGTTCCCTTAAATATTTGAGGAGGCAATACGAGCGGAGAAACTTCTGCTCCTATCGGGAAAGTGGCAGTGGAGAGAAACTCTGTCGCTTCCTCTGATAATTACTGCTCCTGTTCGACCAATGTAGTACTCATCATGGGGCATTCCTTACACTGAGTCGTGGCCTGAGATGCAGTCATTTGGAGATCAAGAGGCAGACCTCATACTAGCTCAACAATGGAAGTACGCAAGCGTGGCCCACCCAATGAACAACATGGTTGCTCGTGATCTCCATCAAGAGGTGAACCGAGGAGAGAAGCAGACTCGAGTGGTAGAACCCGAGAACAAAGGGCACATTTTTGCACCCTTTTTGTATCCCAAGAAATGGCTTGCAAGTGTTTAGCCAAAGCTCATCAAACCTATCTGATTCAAAGGATGATCTCAAAGGGATTCTAGAGGACTACTCTTCACCAGAGGAACCTTGTTACCATATCAGTGGGATGGAAGAACTTGCACCCGACCTTTATTTTGAAGAATCTATAGAATTCTAGCATTGGGTTTGGCATTGGTTCTGACTATCCCTAAGACCGATGCCCCAAGAAGGCTTTCAAGTGGCGAACTTCTTCGCCAATAATATAGGAACTGGCAGAAATGAAAATCATCTATGTTGCTTCCTGTTCACAGCATGGACAACTTCAAGTAGAAATGATCTGAGCTTCGAAGGTCAGCTAAAGTTCAACATGATCTAGTCGGGTCACAATAGGTTTACCAAATAATCATTTGAAGTGAATCCATAGTGGTGGCATGCCAATTATTCCGTAAGCTTGTGTAGATACTATAAATAGTCTGACCAATAAATAAACTGTTGCTCAAAAATTTAGGTTGAGTTTTACCTTCGATAGCTCCAACTAAAAAAAAAAAAAAAGGAAAGAAGAGAAGCTTGAGAACTGGGCGTGTGAAGTAGCTAATAGAAAACAGCTCGTAGCAAATTTTGTTGATCAAGAAAGACCCAGGATGAGGATCGAGAGGTACTTCTCCAAGGGGAATCCAAGCGAAGCAGTATCGAAAGAGAACCGGCGAACCACTTCTTGAATGGAAAACACTTCGAAATTAGTCTCTTGCGAAGGGAATCACTTCGGGCCCAAAGCGTAAAATAAATAGCTCGCACCAAGGGTTCACCCTGAAGTATTTCAACCTTGACCTCAACTTCACCAACCCAATGATGAAAAAGGTAGGGGCATTTAAAATGTGCCTAGGGGAACGTGTCGAGAGCCGCCTTCAAAAGTGTTTGAAGCAGGTGAGTTAAATGAAAAGGTGGCTAGTACGTCCTTCAAGTATTTGGTTAGGAGAAAAGTTCATGCTTGGGTACAAAGTGGCAAAGGGTCATGCTTCCAAAGAAAGCCACAATCATCATAACACACAGCCCTATGTACCACCCCACCATTCGACGAATTAGACGAAGCGACGCGAAGTTAATTATGGTAAGTGCCATAAATACTGGTGGTTGCCTTCTATGACTATATAACATAGAATCCAGTAGTGGAGAAGCTACTTGCTCGATAATTCATGCAAACTTCACTGCTAGCCTTCAAGCTCTTCCATCTTGCGCCTTCAAGCCTTCGAACCCTAGCACATTATATACTTCGCTACCCTAAGCATCAACCATGGGAAAGAAGAAATCCAAGGAAAAGGGAAAGGAACCATAAGTGGTGGCCTCCAAACAGCCAAAGGCAAAGGGACATGACAAAGGGCCAAAGAAATTTGATGTTAGCCGTCGCCCTGAGAAAAAAGTCATGGGAGAAAGAGAGGATTCTGGGGATGAGCAGCCTGAAGAACTGCCAGTTGATGCATGGGATAGGATCAGAGACACCAAGCTGTCGAGGAGCATAGCTGAACTCAGGAGCACCATCGAGTTCATGAAAATTAGGCTCTCGACAGACAATAAAAGAGCTGCCACTTACTACTTCTAGATATAATGGTATCTGACACCCCCCACACATCACTGCCCTGAGTTGATTGATGCCATTGTGCGAAACTATCAGCCCACCTCCAGGCAAGTGGTAGACGCCTCTGGCCACAAGCTGTTCTCTATTTTGAAGGAAGATGTTCAGGAAGCCTTTGCACCACAGTAGGGCCCTCCTAAGGGGTACATAGTTCACAACGTTATTCTTAGCGAACAAATGGAGAGGTTCACGTCCTCCAACTACATAATCAATTTTTTGCAATAGAGCCTCAAAAGTAAGCTCCCTTCAGGCAAATTGCCCCAAATGCCCCTACCCTTGGAGGCATTCAAAAACACCGACATCTTCTCCATCATTGCATGGGTGGCAGGCCTGTCTACCGATGCTTTGGTACACCCGTGGCAGGTGTCTTTAGCTGAGTGTATTTCCAGAGGGGAATTTTATGCCCTTGATGCTTTGAGGCCGAGCACCAACCCAATATTTTTTGACTGGGTAGAATGGGTGGCCAGGACCCTACATACGCGGCTCAATAGCATGAAGAATGCTAGGACAAATAAGTACTTCTTGCCCTGTTCTATTCTTGTTTGGTTATTTTTCTTTCACGTACATAAGAGTTTCCCTTATGTTGCTATTACGACAAGCGGCCAGGATGGAAATCCTCTGCCTGTATACTAGTGGACCCTTCTCCTATTGAAGACGGAGTCCTATTATTCTTTTAACCAACAATTTTTGGGACCCACAATACACATGCTAACAGGGTCTTCCCCTCAGGTTCCCCTCCTCCTAAGGGACAAGGTGGTGCAAGAGAAGAGGGGAGACATTTTCTAGCTGACACAGGGGCTCGTAATTCTCATATTCGGCTTCGTAGGGAAGCCTTTCCTACTACCAGTATATCCCTTTGAATACCAGTTCACATTGGAGGTCGCTCAACAAAGCGATGCAACAAACGCCATTTATGGCCATGGACGAAAATAGGCTCACACCTGCGATTTCCATTACAAAATGGGAGTTATTGAGGTGTTTGCCCTCAAAAAAAATGTTTTATTGGAGGAGAAACTTGCCAATTTTGGCCTAGTCCAGCTTCCTCAACAATGGCTCTATGACCCTTTGGGGGTAATGAGGGACCATATTCTATTTAAGAACTTCCACGCTTGCCCCTATCCAGAAATTATGGAGCAAAAGAACAATCCCAATGGGAAGGATCTAGAGTGGCATTTGGAGAAAATGGAAATGCTACCTCCCTGGCATGAGTTCTTCCCGATGGAGGTCGCATATGACCCAGTTTGACACCCTCTCCTGAGCCCCAACTCCACCTTCTAGAAGAATGCAAAGGATGATTTGAAGGAGGCAGTGAAATATTGGGACATGGCCGAGCTAAGAGAGTGGTGGATAATGAGGGTCCACCACCAAAAGTAAAACTCTTACATACTTTTGGTGACTGACGAGGACTTCACGACAGTCTATGAGGCCAATACTAGAACATGGAAGCCCCTGTCCTTTGTCGACCTCATTCCCCCGGCTATCCTAGGTTCGAGCGAAAGCCTAAAGAGAGAGGAAACTACTTCAGAGCCAAAGAAAGGGAAGAAGGCCAAAGCCACGCCATGGATACCACCTCAAGTACCTATGGGAGGCCAAGACACAAGCTCTGAAGAGTCAGAACAACCGCTGGTGAGAACAAAAAGGAAGAGGCCAGAACAAGGCTCAGTGCCCCCAAACTATCCAAAGCGACCCCGTACAGGTTTTTAGAGTGCCTCCACTGGATGATCTACACTAGGTCTGTTCGAAGCAAACATTAAAGGCATAGCGCCACCAAGCGCTGAAATCGTCTTGAATATCAATGTCATCAATGTGGAGGAACTCCTCCAATCCGAAGGGGATGCTGAGGCAGAAACCATGGAGGTTGAAAATGCCAAAGCAGAGGAAGGACAGGAGACGACCACACTGGAAGTCACTACTACCCCTTTTCCAAGAGGGCACTCAAGTACACATTCTCCACCCTTTGCTCAAGACTCACCCATGTCCACTGCGGCCATGGCTGAAGGTTCCCATTAGTATCCCCTGCAGGGCCACTCATCCCCTCATGCATCACCCATGGCTAGTCCAAGTCCATTCCATGATCTCGATTAGGATAAGTCCATTGAAGTCACTTTGCCCACTCACACTACCATTCCTTTGATTATTAGCAGAAGCAGAGGTATCGTTTCGATGTCGAGCCCCACCATCGAACCTCCTTGTGAAGCATACCCCATACACTCCTTGTATTTGTTCACTCCTTCGACTGGTGACCCAGCCTTGTTTGAGTTTGAGATGTCCTTGATCAAGGAGTGCCCCATTTCCGAGAAGCTGATCCAAGCCTGGTAGAATATCGACAAAATCCTGAAGGACGCGAGAAAGAAAAGAGGGCGAGCGACAGCTCAAGTTGAAAAATGCACCATGTTTGATTTGAAAGCTGGGAAGATGCACAAGATCAAGAAGGTCCCTAAGGTACAGAAGCCTCTGGATGAAATGACTCCAAAAAACTATGATTACCAGGAAACACCTAAGGACCTGGTGCATCTAAATGTAGAAAACGAATCAACATCCATGCATGTCCAAATTGAGACCTTTAGGGCTCATGCAGTCATCGCCAACCAGTGCAGGATCGAGGCCGAGGCTGCCAACGTTAAGCTAGAGGAATATTTGGCAAGGGTCCGCTCCAAGTTGGCAGAGGTTGAGGAGTAGTGCAAGGCCATGAAAAAGGAAACACGCACCCTAAAGCTACAAGTTCTATAGCTCCAGAATACTAAAGAAAATCAGGTGCAGAGACAAGCCAAAAATGATCTAAAGGCCAAGGAGCTGGAATGCAGAGTTGCACAAATGCAAGCCCAGTTGTATGAGAAGGAAGATCTAACGGTGTTTTCTAGGAGTAGAATTAAGGAGATTCGTGCCCATTTGCTCAAGAATTTTAGGTCTCAGTGTTCCAGCACCTCACGATACTAACCTTCATCACCGAAGCCCAGCTCGCTATTGTCGAAGGGGGGCCAATCATTGATGAGGTCACATAGAAAGCTAGGAGCAGGCTCAAGTTAGCCTTTGACATATAGAATGCAAAATATCAGGACTTGCAGGTCACTGCGATGACTTAGACGGCTAGGGATTGGTCCACAGCCCAGGCCACAGTTTGTGCCTTCTTTTCCAAGGTGTGAAAATCTCAGAAGGCGAGAAGGCTCCAAGAAATTTTTGACAACGAGCAACGTGCCTCGATGAATTATTTTTAGGACCTCTCCTCCTTGGGTTTCCCAAGTTTCATAGATGATGATGAGAACCTTCTGACTAAAGATGACCTCAAACCAGTCTGGCTCCAGTTCGAGGGAGATGTCTTAGAGATAGATGGGTGGGTGGAGCTGATATCAGAAGGGTAGATAATGGACTTCATCTTGAGATACTGCAAGATGGTAGCATGCCTAAATGATTTATTCATCAGGGCCAAACATGTTGACATCGGGTAGATTGATCGGTTTTGTGTTTTGGTAAAGGCATTACAGGATCAAGAACCATTACAAAAGGGTGCCTGGACTCATGTCCGAAGAATGATGAAGCACATCCTTGATCGCCTTGAACCATTACCTCAGCTAGAATCCATGCTAGAGGAAGAAGGAGAAGAAGAGGAAGAAGAAGAACAAGAAGAGGGACAGACCGTAGAAGCAAGGTTTGGGGAAAACCAGTGACTCCGCAGCCCAATGGATCAAGACTGAAGGGTTCTTTGCCGAGATGAGATCATAACCCTGTGAGCCGCCAAGAATGTTGACACTTTTTTTCACATTATATAAGGGGTAGAAGAATAGTAGAATTTTGTATAATATTTCCTTGTTCAAAGTTTTTTTTTATTTTAAGTTATAGCAATTTTGACTCTCCCTATTGCCCCTTTTATAAAATGAAGAAGAAAGAGCTTCACTTCCAAACAGGCCAAGGAAAATAGCTTCACCAAAAGAAAAGGAGAATGTGAAAAGAGCTTCAGGCCCGAAATACTTTAAATTACCAGTTCGGGTGAAATCCTTGTGAAGTAATATCGTCGAAGAAAATACAAAGATAACGCTTCGCACCCAAAGCATTTTTAGCAGCCGCTTCGGGCGAAAGTTTTGCGAAGTAGCATCCAAACGACTTCACCGAAGGAGGAGAGCATAATCCAAATTAGCTAATGTAAGGAAACCACTTCGGGCCCGAAGTCTCTCTGACACCTACTTCAGCCAATTTTCACCCGAAGCAGTGGTGCCCGAAGTAAAATGGCAATGTTTTGGAAATAGAGAAGTGCTTTGGGAGGATATTCCCCAAATCATAGCTTTGAGAAAGAATCAGGCCAAAACATTTTCCAACTGAAGCAATTTCGCCAACAAAGGACAAAGAGACCCATTTCAAAGATGGAATCCGCTCGATGCTCGACATCCCCGAAGTAGTTTCTACGAAGCATTATTTTGTGAAGAACAAATCAAGGAGAATCTACTTCGGTCCAAGGCTTTGGCGAGGCGGATATGTAGCGAAGCACTTTTTGGGTCCACATTCCAAGGCGGGTAGCTTCCCAAGGTGATCGAAGGCCCCTTATAAATACCCCCTTTCTTGCCCAATAATTCTGTCGACCATTTTTGGCAAACGAAAGGGACGTAACAGTCCTTGAAGTAAACCCAGTAGGCATAACGATCACTCAAGCACAACATCCAGAAGCCAGGGACACTTAGGCGATGCGTTAAATGAATGTTTCCATGGTTGACCCAGTCACAGTTTCCAGTTTTGGTAGCCAATTTGAGAGATCATTTGCAGCAGCAGTGAGGCACCGATTTCTCAGGGCTCGAGGATGTACTGTCATTTTTTGTAATAATGACTTAGAGGGTCGGGTCCTCTATAAAAACCTAGGCATGTAATGTAAAAAGGGGGGGAACTTTCTTCTAGAAATTTATTGTAACTTGATGTCCTGCATTTAATACTAAAGACCTTTTGTGCTCTATTTCTCTCTTTTATGCTGCCTTATGTGCTTAATTATTTTGTCTTTTCTCATTCGCATACTGAGACTCTGAATCCTGAATCCGGTGTGTGATCGGGGACTGAACATCTAAAATTCACCCTGAAGGATACATAGGAGAGAAAAAATGCCTTATCGCTTTCCTTTATGCTGCCTGGTGGATTGAGGTTTCTATTATTCCCTTATCTCAATCGCTGTTACTTTGAATCCTGAATTCCAACGAGAGAGAAAGGAGAACCCTGCGAACCCATCCAGAGGATACATAGGAAGTTCGACATTTCATTTCTTTTGTGTTATTCTTGGTATTTCTTGCTGCTATTCAAGTTTTTAGCAAGTAATCATGCTTCCTGTTCTCTCCTACCTTAAATCATCATCTTCTAACCCTTACTCCTTTTATTTCTTTCTCTAACCCTTACCCCTTTTTATTTCTTTTCCTAACCCTTACTCTATTTATTTCTTTCCTGCACTCTTGTCTCAAACCCCAAAAGTAGATTAGTATAGGAGCTGGCCTTTCTCTAGAGACTGGAACGAGGGGCATCTCTTCCCCTCGGACTTTGAATGTTGGTCACAGTTCCAGGGCATGCAAACCCATCGAATGTCCTTTCCTGTGCAGATTTTATGACCAACAGCTCATAGTAAGACTTATCATATATGGGTTTGTTATGCTTTGAAGCATTTAAAATGCATGAAATAACCTCAAAAATAATTTCTTATTTATGTTTCCCTAGAAAAACTAAAATAAAAATACACTCCTTTATCACAATTACCTTCTTATGCTACCCTAAAAATCTTAAATGACTATGGATTTATTCCTCCTCATTTCCTTGTTATGTTGCTCTTGAAAATTTAAAGTGCAAGGGATAACCTCTACACTACTTTCATTTCTATTAAGAAGAGAGGAATCTATGTTAGAGATATTATATTATTTGGTATAATAAAGTACCTTTGAGTATTGTTGTAAATATTAGATTAAGAAGTGTATGTATCTATTGTATCTATCAAAGTGTGAAGAGTATTGTGTTATGTAATAAAGTGTGCAAATGTTAGTATACAAGGTGTTAAGTATGCAAGTGAAGAGTCATAGATGATAGGTGTTAAGAGTGCAAGTGAAGATTCATAGATGATAGGTATCAAGTATGAAAGTGAAGAGTCATATAAGATGTGTCAAGATGTAGAGTGAGAGGTTATATAATCACGAGAGTTTTAGCATAATATGAGGCAATTGAAAGATTGTATATCCCATGAGTTAGAGGAGAGAAAAAATCATGTAAATTTATAAAGGTCCATGTTATGTAATCAATCAAATAATTTTGGAATTGAATGAAGTTAGTATTTTAGTGTGAGTGATATTTTTTTTTTGGTAGATAAGATACTATAGCATTAATACCGGGTTTTACAGGTTGACCCAAAACCTTTTACAAAAATCAGCCCAGGGATGTTGATGAACATATCATTACTAAGGATCCTATATATATAAAATCTACATGCCACCAAAGCCATTACATCCGGTAAGGTACATAGCCTGTTATCAAAAAGAAACTTCCCATACAAAATTTTGGGTATACCCCGAGAAAACACACATGCATCATAATTACAAAAAAAGAAACAGACACGGATCCCTTCCTTGAGACAATGGAGAAACAAAAAGCTATAAACACACATAGCAGAGTATTGAAAAAAACTCCCACAAGCTCTGTATTGATAGTTACTCTTAATAATTCTTTGGTAATTGCTTTCTTTCATATATGACATGCTTTGGTACCACATACTATCTTGGCCAATCAGCCTTGGAGAAGTGAACCTGTTGGCTAGATTTATGGCGGTGGCTATCTGGTGGTCCATGTGGCTTTGGTTCGAAGTCTTATATTGTCATTTCTTTCCTTCCCTGTGATTATCAACCAACCTAAAATTACTAAGATGACTAGGAGCCATGTTATCTGACATGTGACTATCCCCATTAGTCTTTGTGGTATTTTCAAGCAACATCCATGAAGACTGACAACTCAGATAATTTTTATTGTGAGTCCAATTCAAAAAAGATATGGGAATACTCCTAGCCTTCAAACTTATAGTGCCTTCCATGTTGGTAAATTCGACTATCATTATTGGCATTCTTGTTAAAGAAGCTCCTCTACTTCACTCGGGACACCGTGTTCCCATTTGAAAATTCCATCACCATCGATACCCAAATTGGCCAGCTTATCAATAATTTTGTTAGCTTCCCGAAAGACATGTTGGGCATTTTCTGTCCTATCTTCCCTAGAAAAGGATCCTAGCCTCTTCAACAATTATTTTAATCCTCCAAGGAGGTGTTTTCAAATTATTGAGGAGATTTATAACATGCATAGAGTCTCCTTCTATGATCAAATTGCCTTCTAAGTCTTGAGTCATTTGAAGGCCTCTCCACATAGCTCTAGCTTCAGCTTCGTTGTTCATCCTTATTCCCAAATATTCAGAAAATACAAGCATCATATTCCCATTATGATCTCGCATAATGCCACCAACGCCTGCTCTACTAGAATTTTCCTTAGATGCTCCATAAAAATTAAGCTTAAACCAACTCGTAGGAGGTGGAGACCACTTAACATTGGCTCTGGGGTTGACTACCCTAGGCACATACTCATATAACAAGGTTAAGCTTAAAGATTTAGCAATCATGGTCTCCTGTAGATGAGGTTTACAACTATCAAAAAGGATAAGGTTCACATTCTCGTTGGCAAAGGATAGGATCCTAGCAATGATAGTTTGATGATCATGGATAGACTCATTAAAGACTCTATGGTTCCTTTCTAACCACACCTACCAAAGATAGTGATTGAGAGAAATTTTCCACATGTATCTAAGTATTTGGCTTGAAAAGGGGTAAGGTCACTGGATGAACAAATCAAGTATGGTGGCTGGTTTAACCCATGAAATATTGAAGGCCTGAAAAACCCCACTTAGGACAATCAAGGAAAAAGGGCACTCAAGGAAAATGTGATAAATGGTCTCCCAATTAGCCCTATATAGATAACAATGATTAGTGATACAAATACCTTTACACATCATATTATCAATGGTTAGAATTCTTCCTTGGATAACTAGCCATGAAAATATTGCAATTTTTGGAATTAAATTTTTTATCCAAACTAAGTCCTTTTGGAGGATAAAATCCTCGTCATCAAGCAAAAGCTTGTAAGTTGATTTAACAGTGAACTACCCATTTTATGTAGGAGCCTAGGTCACTTGATCTTCCTTGGGTCTCATGGGGATAAACTATTTCCCGAGAATGTTACAAAGATCATTTGATTCCACTTGAAATCCCTTAATTCTTATTTGTTTCCACTTCATTCTACCGTTGTCCTCAACCATATAATCGGAGACTTTTCTGCCAATGAGTTCTTCCGTGATATCTCTAATTCGGGCTAAGTTAGGGTATTGTGTCAGTGGTTCGTCCTTAGCCCACCTGTCATTCCAACAATTTATCCTCTCACCATTGCCTAAAACCCATCTTAAAACTTTTTTGATGATTTTCTTACAATTAAAAATTGCTTTCCAAAAAGTAGAACCTCTAATTGGAACTGAGTCACTTAGAAATTCCATATTTTGAAGATACTTTCATTTGATGATAGCTTTCCATTCATTTTATTCATCAAAAATGAGATGCCATGCATGCTTAGCTAGTAAAGCTAAATTTATATGAGCAATTCTCCTTAGAACTAAGCCTCCATTTTCCCTAGGTCTGCACACTTTGGTCCATCCTACAAGGTGTATCCTTTTTTCTCCTCTGATCCAGTCCATAAAAATTCTTTTTGGAGTTTCTCAAATTTTTGGAAAACCTTCACAAGGGCTTTGAAAACGAAGAGGAAATATATTGGAATGCTCTAAAGAGAGGTCTTAGTGAGGGTCAACTTTCCTGCTTAAGATAGAAGATGACCTTTCCATCCAACAAGTTTTTTTTGAATTCTTTCAATAACAGTGTGAGTGATATTTATGTTATTTGTGGAGGTGATATTTTGTGTGATTATTTTGATCCTAGAGAAATTTACCTATGATATTTTAAGGATTAATTGTCGATAGTGGTATCAAAGCAAGGTTGGCTAAAGTTTTGAAGTTGAAGAAGAGAGTGAAGGAGGATATTGTGAGGAAGAAAAATAGAAGTTGTTGAAGGATATTGAAGAGACTATTTCAAGAAGAGTTGATGGATTATGAAGGATTGTATTATTGAAACATAAGGAAAAGAGTGGAGACAAAGAATGTGTTGGAGAAGAATAGTGGATGATTTTATGGAAGGGAGAGGAACATGAAGGAATTATTTTTTGGATGTTTATAGAGAAAATATATCTAAAAATTTACTACAATGAAGAAAATAATGTGACCTATGTGGAAACATTGAGTCTATGAAGAGTGAATAACATAGCCTATGAGGAGACGTTGAGCCTATGAAGAGTGAAGAAAGCAGCCTATGAAGGGACATTGAACCTATGAGGACAAAGAACATAGATTAGTGATTTGATGAATTGAAACCATTGAAGTAGAAGAACTATGAGAAGATATGACCTACTAGAGGAGAAGAGCCTATGAGAAGAGTGTTGGAAGAGTCGATGAGAAAGTGATAGAGACACTATGAGAAGCCATGAACAAAGGGTAAAGTAAATTCAAAGAAGGTAAAGTCACATTGAAAATATTTAGCAATAGACAAAGTGCATCAGTTGGGTAATGCCTACTAACAAGCAAACAAAGTACACAACATCATTCATTTGAATAACATAAAAAAATTAAGGTAATGATTTAATATTTGGTTATAAGTTATTTTTGGGTGCCTCATTTATTAACTTGATTAAGTTTGGTGTTATAAGGTTTGGAGAACAAATTTAAAATTTGATTATTATAAGGTTAAAATTTGGAGTTAAAAGAAACTATTAAAGAATGAATTAATGAATGGGATATATAAGGAAATAAAACATTTGAAGTTTGATTTGAAGATTGAATCGATTAGAATTTGGGTGAACTTGAAATATAATTGTGAAATTGTGAAAGAGAATTGAATTTGGAAAATTAAAAATGAAGTGAAATTAAGATATGATGATTGAAGTGAAATTAAGTGATTTAAAATTTATTTAAATATTGTTTGATATTGAAAGGAATTTGTGAAATTGAAATTATAATTTGGGAGATAAAAGGAAAAGTTGAATTTGAGATTTGATGAATATTGATGAATGATTTGAAGATTGATTAATTAATTTTGAAAATTTGAGTAATTAAAGAAGAGGGAAGAATTTGAAATTAAAATTTGGAAGTTATAAGAAGAGAAAAAATAAATTGAAACTAATTATTTGATTGGATATTAAATATTTTAAATTGAATATCAGAGAGACATTGAATTAAAATTGTTGAAAGAATAATTGACTTGTTGAAAACCATTATGGAATAAAGTAATCATAATGCATTAGTAGAAGAAAGCAAGGAAATATTGAAAGTTCTAAAACTTCACACACAATATTTGATGGAAAATATTGATGAATAAAGGGACATATCAATGAAATTAAAATAGCTTTTATACATTATCTACAGAGAAGCCAAAGATGAAAACTTTGAAATATTTGTTAATTATCTAAGTTTAGAACTTATTGAAACATATAAAATTTTTGTAGATGCTATTATATTACCTATAGATATAGGTATGATAATGGATATGGCATTATTGACTCTTGAAACTCATAAAGACAAGAACCAAAGGCAAGAAGAGTTGATTAAAATCCTAAGAGATAAACCAATGATAAAAGATATTAGTTGTGATGCAAATGACTAATTCCATATGATAACAAATGATATTCTTCAAGAAATACATTTAACTACTGACAAGAATGTATAAACAATGATGAACAAAATGAGATATTGATGCTCTCAACATATGACAATAAGATTGATAATAACAAGTCACCAAATTCAGGTATTTATGAAATCTATTATTGTGATGACTTACTGATTCAATGTCCAAAGTCTACATCAACAAAAACAAAGAATGAAGATAAAGACAAGAAGATAGAGGATTGAAGACTAAAAGTCTTCACACTAAATAATGTAATATAGGGGGGTGTTGGAGATATTACACTATTTGGTATATTAAAGTACCTTTGAGTACTATTTTAAATATTAGATTAGGAAGTGCTTATATCTAATGTATGTATCAAAGTGTGGAGAGTATTATGTGTTATGTAATAAAGTGTGCAAGTGTGCAAGGTGGCAAGTATGCAAGTGAAGATTCATAGGTGATAGGTGTCAAGAGTGCAAGTAAAGAGTCATAGATGATAGGTATCAAGTATGAAAGTGAAGAGTCATATGAGATGTATCAAGATGTAAAGTGAGAGGTCATGCAATCATGATATTTTTGTCATAACATAAGGTAAGTGAAAGGTTGCATCTACCATGAGTAAGAGGAGAGAAAAAGTCATGTATATGTAACAACCCTCAAAAAACAAGAAACAAGAAACACATAGAAAAGAAAGAGATTTTTTTTTACTAAGGAGAGGGATTCATAAACTCCTAACCAACCTTAGGTTAACTTAATGTTTAAAAAACCCCCTAAGTTCCTCAAAGAACTATATCTCATAATATTTCCTCATGCAAGTCCATTTGCATATGCGTATCGTATGTCATGCAAATAAGTCCATCAATCTCATCATTCTCGATGAGCTAGACTTATCACCTTCAACCATTAGAAGGTATACACGCATATCCATACTCTGCACAAGCCATTATGCGTAGGTATAGTATGTGTATTGCAAGTTAAGCTATCAATATTGTCTTTCGATAATCTATCTTAACTCAGACGTAGTCTTTTCACAAACCTAGTTACCATTCTCCCTAAGGGGTCTTAATACCTTAGGTCCACTATGTTCACCCTAAGGGGGTCTCAATCCCTTAGGTTATCCTCTAATTTCACCCTAGAACTTATTACTTATTATTATTATTAGCAAGGAAAACAAGGATAACACTAGATACTAAATCTAACAAAACATAGCTCATAAAACATGCAAAGATACTAGAAATAAAGCCATATCCAAGAAGATAAACATGAACTAGAAAGGATTTAAATACAAAGTATAAATAATTCAAATAACAATTTAGAGGTACATCTTCCAACATTTGATCAATTATTACATATAAGCAAGTATGGTAAATCCTCCATACTGTTAAAGAATAATATATTACATCAATTTCATCTCAGAAATATCCTCATAAATCTAGTCTATTTGAGCATAAGTAAATAAATGGTAAGTAGAGAGCAAACTGGTGCATTGGTCCATCCATAACTTTGGTCCTCCCACTCTTCCATTGGTTATTTGAGGATAGTAGGGGATAAAGGCACTCATAGTTCAGGATAGGCATACCTCTAAATGCATTTACTTTCTTTACTTTGCCAAATTGCAACTAGACAATTTAATCAAGTCTTAACCATCTAATAGCATAGTTGATATCATAAAAGAATCATTACTTTTATTATCTCCTCTCAAATACCCCTAGAGAGAGAGTTATTCAACATGCTCCATTTAGATCATGGTTATTACTTAAATCAATCCTAGTCTTGTCTTTATAGCATTAAAGTCCCATACCTTTAACCTCTAAAACAATCCTTTCATTTATTCACCAAATTAAAGCTTTTCTCCTTAATTTTTAAAAATAAATCTTTTCCCATTCATTCCATAAACTAAAGTACCATACCTTTGGTTTACAAATAAACTATACCATTCAGTTAATGAATCAAAAACACCTACTCTAATCCATCAATAAACCCTTTCTTTACTATCAACTAAAGCTCATGACTCTAATTAATAATAATAATGAAATAATTTCTTTTCACTAATCTAATAATTCCATATCTAATTAATCATAAATTCATATGTTCTTCTCTTTACATTAATCAAATAATTCCATATCTAATTAATCATAAAGTCATGTTCTTCTCTTTACATTAATCAAATAATTCCATATCTAATTAATCATAAGGTCATATGTTCTTCTCTTTACATTAATCAAATAATTCCATATCTAATTAATCATAAAGTCATATGTTCTTCTCTTTACATTAATCAAATAATTCCATCTATTTCCAAATAATTAAAACATCACTCTTTTCCATCTGTTTCCATCTGTACTCCTCCCCCGTCCCTTTGAAGATAAAGGAGGACTCCTTGTATGCCGAGTTTGAGCCAAAATCTAGGTCCGTTAAGTGCTCCTCATCCAAGTTCCTCTAGAACCTCAGCCCATCCTTTGTTTGCACTTCATCGCATTGAAAGAAGCTAAAGAAGGAGATGTCATCCCTAGCGAAAACAATTGAGCCGACCAAGGAGGTTTGCTATGAGGCGGTCCACTCGAAGGAGCCAGTGAAGGAGGAGGATAGTGTCACATCCACTGCTGCACTTAGTAGAGCTGTGCTCACCCATATTTCTAGATCGGTGGCCACCCTTTCCATGATTTCCAATTCATCCAAGGTTGCTTGGATGATCTACAACCAAGTAGCGAAGGACCTTGATGCAACACATGGTCATTTCAACACCATTTTCAAGGAGATTGATGAGTCTCCAAGCACTAATAATGGAAATTGAGTTACTGGTTTCTACTGGGGGGTGTCCCCTTGAGATGGCCTTATTTTTCATTTTTTGTCTAGATGAGATCATCCCCTATGGTTATCTATATTTGACAATTTGTTTTCATGTAAGGTCGGACCCCTCTTGCGGGATGCCCTCTATTTTGTCCTTTGGGTCTAAAATTTTGATGTGTCTCCTTTGGTTGTAATAAGGTTTTGGGGCTCCTTTCAAAACCCATTTTCAATGAAATTCCCTTTTACCGACCAAAAAAAAAAACATCACTCTTTTAATTAATATGCCTAGCAACTAAAGCAACACCCATCTCTACAAGCGAGAGGGTGGTCTCTCCAACAACTAGAGCTTGAATTCACAAGGAAACCCGAAAGGCCACACAATACGGATGCACAAAAGAAGGGTACACGATGGAAGACAATCACCCTCAACATAGGTTGGAGATAGAGGAACTATCTCACTACTACCCATAGGGTGCACAATGAAACCCGCCAATTACGGTCTGACTTGATGTCAACTAGCTATGAAGGGAAGGAGTCTCCCATGCAATGAGATTAGCATTAAGGAACCATATTCTTCTTTATAAGAATAATTCCCTAATAATTTTTTTGAAGTGCAATTGATTTATTAGGAAGTACCATTGTTATTTAAAATAAACAATTCTTTTATTTTTAAACAAAATAATACAACTAATAGTAAAATTTACTTTATCATCTAAAAATAATAGACAATTTCTATTTATAATGAAATTCATTTATCATTTAAATAGCCCACTATTGTTCATAAATGAAGTTATATTATCATTTAAATTAGAGCATCTACTAATTTCAAATGAAATCTATTATTATTTAAAGCATTCATAAATTTTAAATGAAACCTACTATCATTTAAAATAAAGCATTCAGTAATTTTAAATGAAACCTACTATCATTTAAAATAAAGCATTTACTAATCATTCTATTTTTTCGAGCAACACAAGGAGTTATGAAGACAACCAACCCATGCATTCTTTCCAAACCATTGAGGCAAATAGTGATGAAGTAAAATATAATCAAACATGTGCAATAGACAAAGAGGAGAATATTTCCATCAACCTAGTCACTTGTCTCAGTTAGAGAATTTACAATAGCTACTAGACTATCAATCTTGAGGCTCAAGGTGGCTAGCTATTGATGATTATCCCTAATCAATTATGCATACCATATGAAGGTATCCATCCATGTTACCCCTAAGTTGCCTTATCATCACTTCCAATATCAAGTACCCTCACCTTTGGTGGATGACTCAACTTCTTCCACCTATGAGCGTACCTGATCCTACACATTGGCAACTTGTTAGCAGTATCATGTTCTTCCATACCAACTAAAATCACATAGTTGCTTAATTGCACATAATCAAGTATTAAAGCATCATTAAATTAATACATTGTTTTCCATGCCAAAAATTCCATCAAGGAGGGTCATGACATCCTATCCCACTGGGACTAAACACCATCCTAGGTGTTTCCAGTTTTACAATAATAACAAAAAAAAGCAAACTATTACATTTAAAAATTTTCAAACAAGAAGGGAAAATATTTTTGCATATCCTCCATTTTCTTCCAAGTGGTATTTCTTTTAGAGAAATGGTCCCACTAGACCTTACATTGCTCAAGAGTCTGATTCTGCATAGTCTTAGAATGAAACTCGAGAATATTTACTAGCATCACTTCAATTACCTCTGGATTTGCCATTTGTAAATTAGAAACATCCCACACATGTTCAAGGTCAGCAACATATTTCCTAAGCAAAGATATGTGGAAAGTGTCATGGATTTTTGATAGATTAGGAGGTAAGGCAAGTTGTTATGCAACCGAATTGATCTTCCCAGTGATCTCAAAGGGTCCTACAAACTGTGGATCCAACTTCATGAATTTAATCACACTTTTCATTGGTTTAACCCTTAGGTACACTTTGTCTCCCACCAAGTACTCTCTTGAAGTTCTCTTTAAAGCTACATAACTCTTCTACCTATTAGCAACTTCTTTGAGTCTTTGCCTGATTACCTTCAATTGATCTTCCATTTCTTTGACCATTTTTGGATCAATCACAACTCTATCTTCTAGGTTATCCCAAGATAATGGTGTCCTACAATTTCATCCATACAAGGCATCTAAAGGTGTCATTCCTAGAGATGATTGATGCCCATTGTTGTAGGTTAACTCTACTAGATGTAGATAGTCTTCCCAATGAGATTTGTGATCCATGAAGTACATGTGAAACATATCCTCTAGTACTTGGTTTACCCATTCTATTTGACCATCTATCTCAGGGTGGTATGCCAAACTCATATTCAGTTTCATGCCTATTGAATGATGAAGGGATTTCCAAAATTTAGAAGTGAACTTGAAATCCATATATGAGATAATTACCTCAAGAAACCCATGCAATCGAAACACTTCTTTGGAAAATTTGTTATCCACTACTTGAGCATCATCCTTGGTACTTCCAGGTATAAAATACACAACCTTAGTCAATTTTTTGACTACTACAAGGATTGCATCATGTTGGTACCTAGTTTTAGGTAAACCTACTATAAAATCCATAGATATGACCTACCATTTCTATGTAGGTACACTATGTGGATACAACTATCCTACAAGATGCTTGCATTCTACCTTAACTTTCTAACATTTGAGGCATCGAGCGATAAAATTGGTGATATCCTTCTTCATCCCTACCCAGAAGAAGGTTCTTTTCATGTTCTCCCTCATTTTGGCTCCTCCAAGGTGAGCATAATAAGGAGATCTATGGGATTCTTGCATTAATAGTTTTCTTAAATCACCCACTTTTGGTATGATGATTCTACCTTTGTAGCACAAAAGGTTATCTATCATTCCAAACTCCTTATCACCCTTAAGGTCTCTATCCATTCTAGCTCAAATTTCTAAGCAATACTCATCCCGAGATTGCTCTTGTCTCACTTGGTCCATCAACTTTATGTGACTTCTGGTTATGGTTGCTATGTGTCTCCTTCTGCTCAAGGCATCAACAACCTTATTCTCTTTCCTCTTTATGTACTCAATTTCAAAGCCATACTCAATGAGAAACTCGATCCATATTCTCTATCTTGCATTGAGTATTGGATGGGTAAATATGTACCTTAGACTTTGGTGGTCAAATTTTAATTCAAAAGGTCTCCCCACAAAATAGTGGCTCCAGACCTTTAGAGCATGCACCATAGTAGCTAGCTCTAAATAGTGAGTAGCATAATTAACTTCATGCCTTTTAAGCTTCCTTGAAGTATAAGCTACTACTGACTCTTCTTGCATGAGTACTCCTCCTAACCCTTCCAGCGATGCATCAGTGCATACTAAAAAATCTCCTTGTGGATCTAGAGTTTTCAATATTGGTGCAGTAGAGGTAGCTTCACACTTTTCTTGCCCATTTGAATTCCTTTCCTTTCTTCTAAAGGTTAGTTATTGCCACATAAATCTTGGAGAAATATTTTATATAACATCTATAGTAGCCCATTAACCCCATGAAGCTTCGTATCTCAGTAATATTAGTAGGGGTGGTCAGTTTTATATGGCTTCAATATTCTCTGGATCCATAGCAATTCCTTCTATTGATATAATATGTCCTAGATATCATACCTCTAAAACATAGAAATCGCTCTTGGCTAGATTTCCATAGAGTTGGTTTTCCCTTAACAACTCTAACACGATCTTGAGATGTTTATCGTGTTCTTCCTTGTTTCAAGAGTATATCAAGATATCATCTAGAAATACAAGGACAAACTGGTCCAGGTGTCTTTTGAACATGTTTTTCATTAAATTCATGAAGGGAGCTAGGGTTTTAGTCAATCTAAAGGGTAGGACTATAAACTCATAGTGCCCATACCTAGTCTTGAATGTCATCTTGTGAGTATCCTCCTCACGTATTCTTAACTGGTGATAACCTGATCTCAGATCGATCTTAGTAAACATCGTGGCATCTCTTAATTGATCGAATAAATCTTCAATTCTAGGTAGGGGATACCGATTCTTGATTGTAGCTTTATTCAGCATCCTGTAGTCAATACACAACCTTAAAGAGTCATCTTTCTTTTTCACAAATAAAATCGATGCACCCCAAGGTGACACACTTGGTTTTATCAACCCCTTTTCTAATAACCCTTGCAATTGTACCTTTAATTCTTGCATCTTGATAGGAGTCATCCTATATGGATATCTATGAATTGGTTCCACTCCTAGCATAAGATCAATAGTGAAATCAAATTCTCGCACAGGAGGGAGTCCAGGTAAATCCTCAAGAAATACATCCTTGAAATCTTGTAAAATTGGGTGTGTTTCCAACACCTCTTTCTTTTGGTCTTCTCCAACTTTATTTAGCTTAATCACATAGACTATCCCTCCTTTCCTGAGAGCTTTATTTAATTGCATAGCTAACAACATCTAGGGTTTGAATGCCCCCTGCTCGCTATGAATTCTTAGTCTTTCCTTGCCTTCTTCAGAATACTCAATCCATCTATCTTGGAAATTGATTACAACTTTATGGGCCTATAACCAATCCATCCCTAGGATCACATCAAAGGCATGAAGTGGAGCTACATATAAGCAACCTTCCATGGTTCCACTAGCTAAAACAATTTCTATCATAGGAAAACACTGGTTTACTAAGTAGATTTATCTAGAACCATACTCGACCTTCCATCCATGAGCTAAATATCCTGGCCTTTCCGGCATATCCTTTTCTAACTTACAATAAATGAAGCTATCAGTGGCCCCACTATCAATTAGAATATTCACTTGCTTATAAAAAATCTTACCTTTTATAATCAATGGGGTAGTTTGCCCCTCAAGCTTTTGAATCCTAGTTGCAACGTAGATCTGGTGTGCATGATACTTTCCTTTAGCACTGGATGTGCTCAGTCCCAATCGGTGTGGACACTGATTACCAAAATATAGGCCTCTATAATGGTAACACCCATCCTTGGGTCCTTGCCATTTTTTTAACGTCTGCTCCTCTCCTTTGATTGTTGGAACTAAATTTTATAGTTTTTGTAGTTGAGATTTAGTGTTATTGGGGTTGTTGCCTTTCTTATAAAAGTTCTTGAAACTTTTTTATTTCCATTAGATTTCTTCTTAGGATTTTGGGGGTTTTTAGCCTTCTAACCTTGTTCACCCTCCCATTTTACAAACCCATCACTATTTCTCTTCCTTAGTGTCTGTTGATCTTGCTCGAATAAGGTGTCATATTTGTAATGGGAGTGTGACTCTACTTTCTTCTCCAGGTTGTACACCTTTTGTAATGACTTAGGCTCATGCATGCCTACATCATGCTTTATCCTAGATTCCAACCCATGAGTAAACTTATGAACCTACATTTTCTCATTATAGGTAGGTACATACTTCAACAATCTTACCAAATTTTTGTAGTATATCTCCACTATGTTGGTTCCTTGCCTTAAACTGACAAACTCCTCAAATTTTAGAGCATAGAAATGCTCTGTAAGGAACCTCTTTTTGAAGATGACTATAAATCCCTTCCATGGGATGTCTACTGGTTCAATCTTAGTTTCCTCATAATAATTTTCCCACCAATCTAGGGTGGTCCCTTCAAGATAAATTATAGCCCAAATAATCTAGGTTCTTGGAGAATATCCCTTTACCATGAAGTAAACTTCCAATTCCCTTAACCAAGCCTCAACTGCATCTCCTTCTCCTTCTCCATAAAAATTGGAGATACAAATATTCTTTAGGTCTCTTGTCATTTCCTTTTCTAAAAGGGCTCTAGCTTGTAACTATTCTGCAATCAGTACCTCAACTTGGTTAACCTCTGAGCCTCTAGCTTACAAATTTTAATTCGCAATGGTTTATAACACCTATCTCATTTGATCTTGCATGGCAACAACTATAGTAGTGAGATTATCCATTCCCCTATTGGAAGTTTTTGGATTCTCATTATGGATCCTTTCTTTGATATTACTTTGTCGAGTCTATCTAAGTGGAGGTGTAGGCCTCCCCTTTCTGGTCTTGTGGCATCTTGACCTGGTTACAACTAAGAAAATGATTAGGTTACAACTTCACCTTAAATTGTACCACTAATTCAAGCCACAATACATAGTTCTTCTTGCCAAAATCATCAACAATCTAACTAGGATAACATTCCAAGATTATGATGTATCATTAATACCAAAGCCCATACTTAGGTATCATAACATTCATCCACTCTTGGGATTAATTCCCATTAGACTCTAGAAAGTAGAGATTCTAGGTCATCCCAACTTTAGCTTAAACTTAAGAAAGCCTTCATTGGATACATCCAAATCTCTTTAGCACATAAGAAGCTCTATACCATCGTACCTAGAGCTCTGATACCAAATGTAACAACCCTAAAAAATAAGAAACAAGAAACACACAAAAAAAAGAAATTTTTTACTAAGGAGAGGGATTCATAAACCCCTAACCAACATTAGTTTAACTTAACATTTAAAAAAAATCCTAAGTTCCTCAAAGAACTATATCTCATAAGATTTCCTCATGCAAGTCCATCTGCGTAGGTGTATCGTATGTCATGCAACTAAGTCCATCAATCTCATCATTATCAATGAGCTAGACTTATCACCTTCAACCATTAGAAGGTATACATGCATCTCCATACTCTACACAAGCCATTATGCATAGGTATGTTACGTGTATTGTGAGTTAAGCTATCAATCTCATCTTTCGACAAGCTATCTTAACTCAGATGTAGTCTTTCCACAAACCTAGTTACCATTCTCCCTAAGGGGTCTTAATCCCTTAGGTCCACTATGTTCACCCTAAGGGGGTCTCAATCCCTTAGGTTATCCTCTAAGTTCACCCTAGAACTTATTACTATTATTATTATTAGCAAGGAAAATAAGAATAGCACTAGATACTAAATCTAACAAAACATAACTCATACAACATGCAAAGATACTAGAAAGAAAGCCATATCCAAGAAGATAAACATGAACTAGAAAGGATTTAAATACAAAGTATAAATAATTCAAATAATAATTTAGAGGTACATCTTCCAACATTTGATCAATTATTACATATAAGCAAGTATGGTAAATCCTCTATACTTTTAAAGAATAATATATTACATCAATTTCATTAGGGAAATCTCCCCACAAATCTAGTCTATTTGAGCATAAGTAAATAAATGGTAAGTAGAGAGCAAACTGGTGCATTGGTCCATTCGTAACTTTGGTCCTCCCACTCTTCCATCGGTTATTTGAGGATAGTAGGGGATCAAGGCACTCATAGTTCAGGATAGACATACCTCTAAATGCATTTACTTTCTTTACTTTACCAAATTGTAACTAGATAATTTAATCAAGTCTTTAACCATCTAATAGCATAGTTGATATCATAAAAGAATCATTATTTTTATTATCTCCTCTCAAATACCCCTAGAGAGAGAGTTATTCAACATGCTATGTTTAGATCACGGTTATTACTTAAATAATCCTAGTCTTGTCTTTAAAGCATTAAAGTCCCATACCTTTAACCTCTAAAACAATCCTTTCATTTATTCACCAAATTAAAGCTTTTCTCCTTAATTTTTAAAAATAAATATTTTCCCATTCATTCCATAAACTAAAGTCCCATACCTTTGGTTTACAAACAAACTATACCATTCAGTTAATGAATCAAAAGCACCTACTCTAATCCATCAATAAACCCTTTATTTACTATCAACTAAAGCTCATGACTCTAATTAATAATAATAATGAAATCATTTCTTTTCACTAATCTAATAATTCCATATCTAATTAATCATAAATTCATATGTTCTTCTCTTTACATTAATCAAATAATTCCATATCTAATTAATCATAAAGTCATATGTTCTTCTATTTACATTAATAAAATAATTCCATATCTAATTAATCATAAAGTCATGTTCTTCTCTTTACATTAATCAAATAATTCCATATCTAATTAATCATAAGGTCATATGTTCTTCTCTTTACATTAATCAAATAATTCCATATCTAATTAATCATAAAGTCATATGTTCTTCTCTTTACATTAATCAAATAATTCCATCTGTTTCTAAATAATTAAAACATCACTCTTTTAATTAATATGCCCAACAACTTAAGTGATGCCCATCTCTACAAGCGAGAGGGTGGTCTCTCCAACAACTAGAGCTTGACTTCACAAGGAAACCCAGAAGGCCACATAACATGGGGGCGTAAGAGAAGGGTACATGATGGATGACAATCACCCTCAACATAGGTTGGAGATAGAGGAACTAGCTCACTACTACCCACAGGGCGCACAACGAAATCCGCCAATCATGGTCGGACTCGACATCAACTAGCTGCAAAGGGAAGGAGTGCTTTTTTCAAAATGAAGAGGGGGTTTTACCATGGCATAACTCATCGACCAATGTACCTCACAAAGATACTAGCCATGATTGATGATAGGCAAATGGCTAACCCAATTCATAGGGAACACGCTATCAATCACTGTCGGCCTAACACTAGCAGAGATGACCTCCACCGACATAGTTGGCTTCACTCTACCAAAGGTAAACATAGTCAAACACTACGCCCTAACATACAGTTGGGAAAGGCAACGAGCCACTTCTAACAAGGAGGGGATTAGGCATACCAACTCATGCACAACTAGACTTTCTCCTCCTAGGGAAATGAACCAACATAAGGTGCACAGGGACAACAAGTTATCTTGACTTGGTGTGGACAAACATCCAACCAACATAGCTCACAAGGTAAGAAGTTAATCCTAGCCAAAAAACTAGTGGCTTACATATTTAAAAACCTATTAATGAGGCTAAGTTAACCAACCAACCTGAAGTCCTTCAAAATTGGTGAATCTCTTCCTTTCTTAGGTACAACCTTCATCTAACGCTGACTATGAATTCCAGTTCTTTCTTCCAAATTTATTTGAAGCTTTTCTCCTTCTCTCCTCCATGAGCTCAATCCAAAAAACCCAGTGGTATCCTTTTTTTTTTTTTTTTTCCTTAAGGGACCGTGTTCTCCCTTCAATGCTTCCATCGCCCTCATCAATGCATTCATTTACCAATCTTAACTTTTGTATAATCCCCACCGATCACAGGGAGATATTTTATTTTTCTTTAAACCATTCAATCCTTGTTGTGGTAGGCACAAAACTTCCTTTCTAACGTCGATGTGAAGTTTCTATTTCCTTCGCTCAACTCTACCGACTAAAGAACTCTTCCTTAAAAATATTAAAATTAAGATCTTTTGGGTAGTCTCCCATGCAATGATATTAGCATTAAGGAACCATATTCTTCTTTATAAGAATAATTTCCTAATAATTTTTTTGAAGTGCAATTGATTTATTAGGAAGTACCATTGTTATTTAAAATAAACAATTATTTTATTTTTAAATGAAATAAAACAACTAATAGTAAAATTTTAAGTATTTTTTGTTTGGAAGGTGAAGATTATTTTGTATTTGTTTGGTTTTAGGATGTTATTTGGATGTTTTAAATATTTTGTTGAGGATTGAAATATTTTTTGGAGATTTTTTATTTTATTAGAAGGTTTTTGTAAAGATTTTTTGGATTTTTTTGGATTTTTGGTTTTTAAGTTTTTATGAATTTTTTTTTGTATTTGTGAAGAGATTTATATGGAGTGGTTTTGTTATGAAATTTCAATATTTGGTTGAATGGTTATTATTTATGTTGTTTTTTGATTATTATTTATTAGTTTTGTGTTGGATTTATGTAAGTATAATTAAATTTACTTTATCATCTAAAAATAATAGACAATTTCTATTTATAATGAAATTCATTTATCATTTAAATAGCTCACTATTGTTCATAAATGAAGTTATATTATCATTTAAATTATAGCATCTACTAATTTCAAATAAAATCTATTATTATTTAAAGTATTCATAAATTTTAAATGAAACCTACTATCATTTAAAATAAAGCATTCATTAACTTTAAATGAAACCTACTATCATTTAAAATAAAGCATTCATTAATTTTAAATGAAACCTACTACCATTTAAAATAAAGTATTTACTAATCATTCTATTTGTCTGAGCAACACAAGGAGTTATGAAGATAACCAACCCATGCATTCTTTCCAAACCATTGACGTAAATAGTGATGAAGTAAAAGATAATCAAATATGTACAATAGACAAAGAGGAAAATAGTTCCATCCACCTAGTCACCTATCTCAGCCAGAGAATTTACGATAGCTACTAGACTATCAATCTTGAGGCTCAAGGTGGCTAGCTATTGATGATTATCCCTAATCAATTATGCATACCTATATGAAGGTATCCATCCATGTTACCCCCGAGTTGCCTTATCATCACTTCCCCAACCTCAAGTACCCTCACCTTTGGTGAATGACTCAACTTCTTCCACCTACGAGCCTACCTGATCCTACACATTGGTAATTTGTTAGTAGTATCATGTTCTTCCATACCAACTAACATCACATAGCTACTTAATTGCACATAATCAAGTATTAAAGCATCATCAAATTAATACATTGTTTTCCATACCAAAAAGTCCATCAAGGAGGGTCATGATAGTATAGTTATATATTGGAAAAAATCTCCATGTTATGTAATCAATCAAATATTTTTAGAATGTAATGAAATTGGTATTGTATTGTGAGCAATATTTGTGTTATTTGTAGAGGTGATTTTATATGTGATTACTTTTAACTTGGATAAATTTACCTATGATATTTTAAGGATTAATTGTCAACAATGGTATCAAAGCATGATTGGATAAAGCTTTGAAGTTGATGAAGAGAGTGGAGGATATTATGAGAAAGAAGAAAGAGAAGTTTCTGAAGAAGGGTATTGAAGAGACTATCTTGAGAAGAGTTGTTGGATTATGAAGGATTGCGTAATTGGAACATGAAGGAAAGAGTGGAAGCAAAGAATACATTGAAGAAGAATAGTGGATGATTTGATGGAAGAGAGAGGAACATGAAGGAGTTATTTTTGTATGTCTATAGAGAAAAGACATCTAAACATTTGCTATGATGAAGAAAAGAATGTGACCTATGTGGAAACATTGAGTCTATGAAGAGTGAATAATGCAACCTATGAGGGGACATTAAGCCTATGAAGAATGAAGAAAGCAACCTTTGAAGGGATATTGAGCTCGTGAGGACAAAGAACATAGACTGATGATTTGATGAAATGAAGCCATTGAAATAGAGCCACTATGAGAAGCTATGACCTACTAAAGGAGAATATCCTATAAAAAGAGTGTTGGAAGAGCCTATGAGAAAGTGATAGAAGCATTGTGAGAAGTCGTAACTAGAGGGTAGAGTAAATTTGAGGAAGGTGATACCTCATTGAAAAGATTTGATAATAGAGTTCATAAGTTGGGTAACACCTATTAACAAGTAGACAGAGTGCATAACATCGTTTATTCAAATAACATGGAAAAAATCAAGGTAAATATTTAATATTTGGTTATACATTATTTTTGGGCTCCTCATTTATTAACTTGATTAAGTTTGGAGTTATAAGGTTTGGAGAATAAATTTAAAATTTTATTATTATAAGGTTAAAATTTGGAGATAAAAGGAATTATTAAAGAATGAATTAATGAGTGGAAGATATAAGAAAACAAAATATTTGAAGTTTGATTTGAAGATTGAATTAATTGAAATTTGGATGAAGTTGAAATTTAATTGTGAAATTGTGAAAGAGAATTGAATTTGGGAAATTAAAGAATTGAATGAAATGAATATGGAATGGAATGAAGTGAAATTAAGTGATTTGAAATTTGATTTAAAGATTGTTTGATATTGAAAGAAGGAATCTATGAAATTCAAGTTTGAATTTAGGAGATAAAAGGAAAAAATAAATTTGAAATTTGATGAATGATTTGAAGATTGATTAATTAATTTTAAAAATTTGAGTAATTAAAGAAGAAGAAATAATTTGAAATTAAATTTTGGGAGTTATAAGAAAAGAAACAATGAATTGAAAGTAATTATTTAATTAAAGATTTAAAATTGAAGATTGGAGAGACATTGAATTAAAATTATTGAAAGAAGAATTGACTTATTGAAAATCATTATGGAAGAAAGTAATTAGAATGCATTGGTAGAAGAAAGTAAGGAAAGTTTGAAAGTTCTAAAAATTCGTACATAACATTTGATGGAAAATATTGATAAACAAAGGGACACATCAATGAAATTAAAAAATCATTTATACTCAATATATAGAGAAGCCAAAGATGAAAACTTTGGAATATTTGGCAATTATCTAAGTTTAGAACTTATTGAAGCACATGAAATTTTTGTAGATGCTATTATATTACCTATAGATATAAGTATGATAATGTATATGACATTACTGATTCTTGAAATTCATAAACATAAGAACTAAAGGAAAGAAGATATGATTAAAATTCTAAGGAATAAACCAATGATAAAATATATTAGTTATGATACAAATGACTAAGTTCATATGATAGCAAATGATATTATTTAAGAAAAACATTTGATTGCAAACAAAGAATGTAAAAATAATGATGAACGTAATGAGATGTTGATACCCTCAACATATGACAAAAATATTGATAGTAAAAAATCATCAAATTCAGGTATTTATGAAATCTATTATTGTGTTGACAATCTGATTCAATATCCAAAGTCTGCATTAGAATAGACAAAGAATAAAGATAAATACAAGAAGATAGAGGTTTGGGGACTAAAATTATTCACACCAAATAATGTAATATAGAGGGGTGTTGGAGATATTACATTATGTGGTATATTAAAGTACCTTTGAGTACTATTATATGTTAGAGTTAAAGTGCACTATGCCTTCACCTTGACACTTGTCAGCTTCACTTGACAAGTGTCATGTGTTGAATATAGGCTCATGCCTATATATTGTAACCACTTTTATCAATGAAATTAATCCCTACAGTTTTCCCTCCTAACATCTGGTATCAGAGCGGTGAGATCTGCATGTGGAATATGGAGTCAGGGAGTATGCTCTCCACTCGTTGAGTGGATCAGAAACCAGAAGCTCTTTATTTATTTTCTATTTTTTTAGTTTACCTAATTTAGAGGACAATCCTCGCCATCCGAGGACAAGCCTCAAATTTTTTTTTAGAGTCTAGAATCAGATATCCATTGCTCGAGAGTGAGATATACGACGAAGTTTTTTTTGAGCTCTGAAATTTATTTTCAAAGATATATTTCATTTGTGTACTCACGTAAGGGCGGGTATATTGAGTAGTTTGGTATAAAGGTCTGGCAGGTTATTCCCTTTTAGAATCGCCTATGTTCCACGTATCAATTGCTCAAATACTTACAGTCTCCCTCACGTAAGGGCGGGTATATTGAGAAGTTTGGTATAAAGGTCTGGAAAAATTCTAATTCTTACTCTCTTTGGATAGAAAAAGGCACTTATGTTCAACTTAACCCTCCCACTGTTGGAATCTCTTGAAGATTCAGAGTGGAAAAACTAGGCGAACCCTCCTCTGGATCTTCAGTGGTGTACCCTAGATTTTTTTTGAGGGCTCTAATTTGACATTTGTCATACTTAATTCATCCTTTGTAGATCTCCCTTTTCTTTTGATCCTTTTCAAAATCATGGCTACTACAAATCTATTAAGTGGGCTTACAAATAAACTTGAAGGAGCACAGAATTTTGCAAATTGGAAGTATGATATGGAGTCAATATTGATGATGAATGACATGTGGGACTTTGTGAGAGATAGGCAGGATAATGAAGACCCACTCACTATACCTACAGACCCTAAAGAAAAAGCACAATTTGAGAAGAATTCCAACATAGCTTTAAGTTTAATCAAGCTAGCTACAGGAATTCAATGCAGAGAAACTGTAAGGGCTACAAAAACACCTAAACAAGCATGGGATGCTCTCAATAGATTGTTTGATAGGCCAAGTCAAGATAATATTTTGTATCTCAAACAAAAATTGCACAATCTATGTATGAAAGGCTCACTTACCGATTATCTTATGGAAGTGAAGTCTATTAAAAATGATTTCTTAGCTGTTGGTAAAACCCTAGAGGATAATGAGTTAATTCCAATAATTTTGCATTGTCTTCCTTCAAAGTTTCACTCCTATGCTACCATGTTAGACTTGAGTGGTAAAACAATGAATTCAACACTTGAGGATATTGAGATCCTACTTAAGAAGCATGAGCAAGCCCTAATCAAAGATGAAGAAATTGAAGCCACATCAGCAACTTTTGCCACCAAGGCAACTTTACAGCCTAAACAAAACAAGGGTCAAAATCAGAATAATCAGAATCAAAGGGGTAGACAACATAAGAGATACACATAGTACCAGCAGCAGCCATGTCAGCAACAGTACCAGCAGCAGCCACAACAACAACAATACCAGCAATAGCAAAGATGGCAAACAAGACCTCAAGGGGGTCAAAACAACAATCAACAAGGATGTGAATATTGTGGAAAATGGAATCATAATATTGTTAATTGCTATCAAAGGCAAAGAGAACAGGGAGAACCACAAAATAATAATATGAACACATTGTATGCAGCCAACCAAGTTAATGTTGAAGATAAAGAATGTTGGTATATTGATTCTGGAGCAGCAAAGCACATGACAGGAAGACAAGATTGGTTGACCAAGGTTCAGCCCATATCAAATCAATTCATTACTTTTGGTGATGAAAGTGCTCTACCCATTGAAGGTGTTGGGGAGGCACCACTTACTTTGCATGATGGTAATAATGTTCCTACAACAGATGTTTTGTATGTGCCTGGTCTTAAAAGGAGTCTTCTTTCTATTGGACAACTTACTGATAAGGGCTATAATGTCTATTTTGAAAAATAAAAATGCTACATTAAGGAACCCAATGGCAATGTCAAGGCCATGGGAGTGAAAAAGGATGGTGTTTACTACCTCCTTACAAAATCTGTAACACAAACATCTTTGCATACAACAACAACTTTCTCTTTGGAGTACATGTGGCATGAAAGATTGGGACATTTAAATTTTAATAATCTTCAAATGATGGCTACAAAAGGATTAGTTAAAGGACTTCCACATCTTAAGGAGTCAAAATGTTTTTGTGAGCCATGTGTAATAGCAAAACACCATAGGCAACCATTTGAAACAGGAAAGGCATGGAGGGCTAATAGACCTTTGCAATTGATTCATTCAGACATTTGTGGGCCAATGTCTGTTCAATCTTATACAAGGGCAAAATACTACATCACTTTCATTGATGATTACAGTAGAAAGGTATGGATCTACCTAATTCAATATAAGTGGCAAGCCCTTGATAAGTTCAAAGAATTCATGGCACTTGTTGAAAGAGAAAGTGGCTATCAAATCTCCATCTTAAGATCAGATAATGGTGGAGAATATGTCTCCAATGAATTCTTTAATTTTTGTAAGTATCATGGGATAAGGAGGCAATTCACAACCCCTTATACCCCGCAACAAAATGGAGTTGCTGAGAGGATGAATCAAACAATCACAAATAGGGCAAAATCAATGTTACATGCTGCTCTATTACCTAACTCATTTTGGGGAGAAGTTGTTCTTACTGCTGCATACTTGACTAATAGGTCATACACAAAGGCCTTACATGAAAGAACACCTGAAGAAGCATGGAGTGGAAGAACACCCTATGTGGGCCATTTGAGAATATTTGGATGTGATGCCTATGCTCATATTCCTCATAAGAAAAGGAAGAAGTTTGATGATAAGAGCCAAAAATGCATCTTTGTTGGCTATAGTGATAGTGCCAATGCATATAAATTATATGAGCCTATTTCCAAGAAAATCATTTTATCTAGGGATGTTACCTTTCATGAGTATCCCCCATCTAATCCTCCTAAAGCCCCCACTTTAGAAATAACTAATGAAATAGTTGCTCCATTCATGCATACAATATCATCTAGTTCTTCTCCTTCACTCATAAATCAAGAAATTCATCCACAAGAAGAACTTCCTACAAATGATCCATGTCCTCCATCTCATCCTCCTAATGATCAAGTAACATCATCCAATCCTTTACCCAAGTGGGTTCAAGCCACAATAGATGAAGCCCAAAATCATTTGCCCACCTATACAGGTAAAAGGCCTTCAACCCTAAGACACCAAGTGAATTATGCCCTAATGGCAAAAGTCCTTAGCCAACCTGAACCTTCTAATGTCAAAGAAGCACTTGGTGATCCTAAATGGGTTCATGCCATGGATCGGGAATTGGATTCCATTGAAAGGAATCACACTTGGGAGTTAGTTGATTTACCCAAAGGAAAATATACCATAGGCACAAAATGGGTATACAAGGAAAAATATAAAGAAGATGGCTCACTAGATCGCTACAAGGCTCGCCTAGTAGCTCAAGGCTATAAGCAACAAGAGGGAATTGATTATGAGGAGACCTTTGCTCCTATGGCTAAGATGACTACAATCAGGACAGTTATTGCTCTGGCAGCTCAAAAACATTGGCCAATATATCAAATGGATGTCAAAAGTGCATTTCTAAATGGTCATTTGAAGGAGGAAGTGTATGTGAAACAACCACCAGGATACACAGTTGAAGGCCAAAACAACAAAGTCCTCAGATTAAAGAAAGCTCTATATGGGTTGAAGCAAGCACCCCGAGCTTGGTATGCAAAGATTGACTCCTATTTTCTCAACCTTGGTTTCACTAGATCTGCAGCGAGAATCTACTCTCTATGTGAAACATTGGAGGAACCACATCATTTTGGTTACATTGTATGTGGATGATCTTCTCATTACAGGTGATGATATAGAAGGAATAAGGTTGCTCAAGGAGGACTTATGCAAGAACTTTGAGATGACAGATTTAGGCCTCCTCCACTATTGCTTAGGAATAGAGGTATGGCAACAGCCTGGTAAGATTTTTATCTCACAAGCTAAGTACATTCAATCTATTTTGGAGAGGTTTTGCATGGAGGAGTGTAAGCCCTCTCTAACTCCCATGGAAACTAGATTGAAATTGCTAAATAATGATGAAGAAGAAAGGGTTGATGGTACACTTTATAGGCAACTAGTTGGAAGTTTAATCTACTTAACTTCAACTAGACCAGATATTTGCTATTCAGTTGGCCTTATTTCTAGATTCATGCAGGATCCTAAGAAGAGCCATTGGATAGTAGCTAAGAGGATTGTGAGATTCCTAAAGGCCACACCTCATCATGGGCTTATGTATAAATCAAGTGATAATTTTTCTTTGATTGGATACACAGACTCAGATTGGGCCAGTTGTCCTGAAACCAGAAGATCTACATCAGGTTATTGCTTTCAATTAGGCCAAGGTTCTATTTCATGGAGCACAAAGAAGCAACACACAGTTTCACTATCTTCAACAGAAGCAGAATATAGAGCAGCAGTTGAGGCAACTAAGGAGGCAATATGGTTGAGGCAATTAATTCAGGATATTGGGATATTCATACATGGTCCAACATATATATATTGTGACAATCAAAGTACCATCAAGATGACCAAGAATCCAGTTTTCCATGCTAGAACAAAGCACATTGAGATCCATCATCACTTCATTAGAGAAATGGTCCAAGAAGATATTATACACATGAAGTATGTACCAACTCAATATCAAGTAGCAGACATCTTCACCAAGTCACTTGGGAAAGACAAGTTCTCTCAGTTTAGCAATTTGCTATATCTATGTAAACGAAGTCAACATTAAGGGGGAATGTTATCTAATGTTGACTTATCTTTTAGGATAGTGCACATTAAGGGGGAATGTTAGAATATTATTTATAATGTGCACTATGCCTATGATTGACAAAGTTGACATTTGTCTTCTCGCCACTTGTCCCTGTCTTCAGTTTGAGTTGGAGTGGTGTCTTCTGAAAGACACTTGGAGTGGAGCTTATGACACTTGTCATATCTCCCTCCTAAGCTTGATGCTTATATATTGTAAGATAACTTGTAAATAATTTAAACGATGTTTCGGTTCGAGTTCGAAATGACAACCTGTTTACTTTCAGTTCGAGTTCAATTTTTGGCACAGTGAATGAAGTGTTGAAGTGCAAATCGATGGGAATGAGATTGATGGCTGTGATTAAGCCTATATTTTTTTTGCATGCGGTGTTTTGCATGAGAAAATCTGATGCAGTCGATGATTTTCATCTTTTGCACTTACTGTGCGCTTCCCAGGGGCAACTGCCTCTGTTTCGCATTCCATTACAAGCATATAACTGCATTATTTTTGTTGCCAGTTCAAGCCTCGGTGCGTTTCATCTACAGTCCTGAAAACCCCAGACGGCAGAAGATAGATCGAGCGGTGGTGATAGGATATTTTTTGGGCTGGCGTGGTGATGATAAATTCGAGAGCCCCAAGAGGATGCTGTCGAGTGGCGAAAATGCAGTGGCCATCATGCTTGTCGTCGTGATGAGACGAGCCGTGATTTGTTTTTCCCATGTGCAAATGATGTGAGCAATGCATTTTGCGTATCTCTCCAATATAATTTTTGAAGGGTTTCCTGATCGTAGGAGGCGGTTGTGCGGTGACCTGCAAGAAGGCTTGATAGGGCATACGATGTTCCCATTATCACCCACTGCAATCCCTACAATCACGCCATCTCTACATCTTCATGCGAGAAAGCAATCATACCGATGATAGTCGACGACATGTTTTTTTGGGCGATGTGGTGGGCAATTTTGTCGTCGGAGCTATCATCGGCGAGGAAGAGCAGCAGCAGATTCGTGACATTTTGATTAATAAAATTATGTTATGTTTTTTTTTAAGGTTTCCAAGGCGGACGCGAGTGGGCGCTATTTACAAGATATGGTTCAAAGTCTTCGGCTCCCGATCTGATAAATTGTGCAACTACCGCCAGAAAAGAATGTCGTAATTTGTGGTCCAAGAGTAGTAGTAGTAGCAGTTACAGTTATGAAGCTGAGGTTGTGAGCAGATAACACTGATGACGTTGGAGAAGATCACTGCAGATCACTGATGATGTTGTGTTAAATTATTTTTTTACTATCTCACATGGATAGTGGGTGGGGTAAAACACTTCTAATATTAGAAAAAGTTTTGTTTGTATGGGAAATTTAGTGGAGGGACATGAATTTTTGTTTCCCACATGGAGTGGGAGGCCCGCATGCAATTTTCTTGGAGGGAAAAGTTTAAAACATGGTGAAGATTTGTATTGGTCGATAGGATGGTTTCATTGGCACTTACTGTATTTTTCAAAATTTCAAAGGTGACGGCCTAGATGGCCCATGTAATTCCCCTGCGTGGGAAATTTTAAGTGTGTTTTTTTATTCTGCCACAGTGCGATGCCAGGAATATGATATTCCTGAGGTTTATTTTTCTGCCTAGAGAGGCATGCTATTGTTTTTTCAGCAAGTTGAAGGCCCCATTCAAACCCAAGTATAGGGGTATTTATAGTCGTTGGAAACGTTTTTCCATGATAGACACAATGGTGGTGTCAAATTGTAATTTTGAGGCTATTTCAGTTTAGTTTTTTTAGCCTCAATTTTTTTTTACCTTGGAGTGCACTCTCGGTTGTACCCGACACTCCCAAGGTAATTTTATATGTGATCCTTGTACCTAGTGACCTTTTCTATACACTCGGCGAATGCAACGGCTAGTTACCCATGCATTTAGGTGGGATGACATGGTCACCATAAGGACACTTATACTAGGGACTACAGACAAAGACACCCTAGACTCTATCCAAGGTTTTTTTTAGATCTACTTCTAAAGACTACAGACGAAGACACTTCAAAATATTCTCTTCTTTTCTTCTTCTCTCCTCCTATTTTGATCTATGGCTCATTTTATTGTATTGAGTGCATTTTTGGCAGAGACCGACACTCTTATATGGCTCGTTTTTCCTTTCATTAGGTGCATTTTCGGCAAAGACCGACACCTTCTAGATTGAGTTCACCATGAGGAGGGATTTCATACTCATGGTGAATCTAGTTAGTGACCTACGAGTGGCAACATCCTCTGAGGATGACCTGTAGAGGCAATAGACCTAGAAGTGGCTGACCCTGAGGCACCCATGATGACCCTGAGGCACTTAGATGGCTGACCCAGTGGCAACAGACCGAGATGTATACATAGTGAATCTAGCATTATTCACAGTTGGAGAGCCAAGCACAAAGAGCAAGAGCCTAAGACCAAATCAACAATAAAGGAGGATGTAGATTTTTGTTAGAGAAGTCAACATTAAGGGGGAATGTTACCTAATGTTGACTTGCTTTGTTTTTTTCTTTAGTTAGGATAGTGCACTTTAAGGGGGAATGTTAGAGTTAAAGTGCACTATGCCTTCACCTTGACACTTGTCAGTTTCACTTGACAAGTGTCATGTGTTGAATATAGGCTTATGCCTATATATTGTAACCACTTTTATCAATGAAATTAATCCCTACAGTTTTCCCTCCTAACATTATAAATACTAGATTAGGAAGTGTGTGTATCTAATTGAAGAACACAAGCTTATACTGAGAGGGGGGTGAACAGTATAAGATCACTTTTTACTTTTCTTTCCCAATTAATATTATGCAATGTATAGATAGCAATATCAATAGCAGTAATCAAACCAATGCACAAATCACCACACACAATAGAGACACCAATTTAACGTGGTTCACCCAAAGATGGCTACCTCCACGGAGAAAATATTTCTTATAAATTTTCTCAAATAAATTCTCTTGGGAATCCTTTCCCTACAATGTTTATGGACCTCTATCCAAAGGAGATGCTGATCCCCTAAATCAAGTTCGTGGATCTCTATCCATAGGAGAACTCCTTCTCCTCTGCTCTGGTTGGTGATCCTCTAGAAGACTACTACCTCCACTACACTGGCTTGTGGATCTCTCTCCACTGAAGACTCTTGTCCCCACTCAGAAGACCTATCCTCACTACCCTGGCTGATGGATCTCTATCCACTAGAGACTACTATCCTCTCTGCTCTATCACCTCCAAAGCTCTATCTCAAATCTGCACTAAACATAGTCCTTCGGTCTAGCACAAATCTTCTCAATCTCTATCTCTGGTCTGGCACAAACCTATCCTCAAATCTGCACCAAACTTTGCTCCACAAGTCCACATAGAACTTGCTCAAATATGCTCAACAAGTCCACTCAGAACTTGCTCAAATATGCTCAACAAGTCCACTCAGAACTTGCTCAAATATGCTCAACAAGTCCACTCAGAACTTGCTCAAATATTCTCAACAAGTCCACTCAGAACTTGCTCAAATATGCTCAACAATTCCACTCAGAACTTGCTCAAATATTCTCAACAAGTCCACTCAGAACTTTCTCAAATATACTCAACAAGTTCACACAAAACTTGCTCAAATTTTCTCAACAAGTCCACTCAAAACTTGCTCAAATATTCTCAACAAGTCCACATAGAACTTGCTCAAATCTACTCAACAAGTCCACACAGAACTTGTCCAATATGCTCAATAAGTCCTCTCTAGAACTTAACCAATTTATTGTAAGCTTCCACAAAAACTCACACAAAATCAGTCCACAAGTCTCCTCAAAGACTTACCTCAAATCTTCTTAACAAGTCCACACAGAACTTGTCCAATCTCATAGAAACATAAAGAGAATTGTTAGAGACCCAATATGTTTCAACTCAATGCTCAATCACTTTCTCAACTCAAATCAGAATATAGAATAGTTTATTTTATGGAACTTGAACAATCACTTCACACATCCACTTGACTAGGCTCAACCAACTCTACTCAACCAATCACTCAATGAAACAACCCTTGCTCACAAACCCTAGTCCAAGCATATAAACACCAACTCAAAATATTTCCAACAATGCTCAACAACAAATCTCACATAACAATGATACTCATGTTCTTTTCAAACCCTAGTTCAAGTTCTTTGCTCAACAACTCACTTCAACAACAATGCTTATAAAACAATCCTCACATAGCAATGATACTCAAACCCTAGTTCAAGTTCTTCACACAACCAATGTTTTCAACAACAATGCTTATTAAACAAGGTTTTAATCACAACTCTTTATTCTAGAAAACCTTGATGCATTAACTCAAACACACTCAAAAGGAAACCCTAATCAAGTCCTTTTCACTCCAAACTTATTTTCTAGAAAACCAACCAATCAAATTAAACTTTGGAAAATGTGCTCATACCTTTTTCTTGATGATGAAGGAATCTTCTAAATCTACCAAAAATCTCAAACACTTCTTTGCCAAGCTCAAAGAAATTATAAGGTGATTAACTTCCTCAAAATACAATGTAAACATCAAAACACACATACACCTTATCACTCCATATTTAAGAAAACATTCATCAACATTTACAAAAAGTAAATTACCACTTACACCTTATAATCTCCCAATAATATTCAATGCACTCTTCTTTTCAAAATAACCTAAGACAAGAAGCTCCCTCTATCCTTTTAATATTTCAATAAATCAATATGTCAAAACACTTTATTAAAATAAACCTTAACACCTTATTCCTCCAACTTATCAAAAATCATTTCCAACTAACAATCCTTTCATGCACCCTTTTAACTCCAAACTTTAGGCAACACACAAAAATTAAAATCAAAATTTATTACCTTACCTTGGAGGGGATTCGAACACACCGCGTAGCCTCAACCGGTGCCCTAGCCATGACTCCCAATGCCATGCAAGCTAGGCGCTTTCTTGGGGACTAACGAGCACCACGTGCTCCAAAAACTTCCTCGCTCACCTTGCGCAAAACGTGCACCTTTCCTTGGCGCTCTCCAACACCAATGCAACTACCACAAAAATGCTGCCACTATGTTTCGAACATAGACCTCCTTGCGCCCAACACCCTAACATTGTCCTCTTTGCCACTAGGCCACTTGCCCCATTGGCGCTTGGTCTTTTGGCGCAAATCCCCTTGATGTTATTCATTGGTGCTTAAACAGAATGGTCACTGCTCTTTCTTCCTCATGAATTCAAACACAATTGCATGCATTCGATTATCGAGAAAAAGGATAAATTAAAATACCTCTAAGGCATTAGCTTATATACCAAATTTCCTTCCTCCATGCATGACATCGGTGCTCGAATTACCTTCAACGATTTTGGACGTCGATGCTCAAATTTCCTTTGGAGCTTTATTAATTTATAAAATATTTAAATTCTTTTGAATTTAAATTTTATAAATTAATTCTTTAAAACCCTTTGGTTTTATTTAAACCATATTTCACTTTGCACCTTGGTATAAATAATATTTATTTATAAAATTTAAATTCATTTTGAATTTAAATAATTTATCAAATAAATATTAAACCTTCCTTTAGCTTTGCAATAAACTTTCTTGGGTTTTTATGAAAACCGTTTAACTTATGCTTCCACATAATATTTAAAAATATTATGGAGCCCTTTACCTTTAACCTTTGCATTGTTCCTCTTGACCTTTGAATTTATTAGAAGCTTCTTCCTGGATATCAATGACAACTTTGATAACTTGTTTCTTGACAAATTCCTTGACATTAATGATGACTTCATTTCTTGACATCAATGACAACTTTGACTTAAGGACTCAAAATGTCCAACAATCTCCCCCTTTGTCATTGATGGCAACCCAAATTATTTTTACCAAAAACTTGACTTCTTCTTCTGTTCTACTCCCCTTGGGACATTGCTCCCCCTGGCTCAATGCTCTCTTCAAATACCAAATCTCTCCCCCTTTGACATCAATGGCAAAGGGTCACCTTTGGGGCTCGGGGCTAAGAATGAGCCTCTTAGCTTAGCCCCTCCCCCACCTCCTCTTGAGGTGGTTAATTCTAGGGTGGGAGTATTTCTACTCCTAGAAGGCACTATTCTTTACCTTTATCCTCTTTCCTTCTTATCTGATCCTTCTGATTCCTCTGATTGTTTCTTTCCATGTCCATGTTCCTATTCCTATTCCTATTCATATCCATGTTCCTATTCCTGTTCATATCCATGTTCCTGTTCATATTCATGTTCTTGTTCTTGTTCATGTTCATATTCATATTCATGTTCCTATTCATGTTCATACATATTTCTAGAATGTTTGCTCTACACCACTTTGTTGTGTGACCATCATTGTTGCACTTATAACACTTAATGTTATTATTCCTTGGAGGTGCAAATGTCTTAGGATTTCTCCTAGTGAAGCCATATCCTCTTCTATCATGAACCCTGCAATTCATTGCCTTGTGACCAAACTGATTACATGAGTAGCAATACCCATGGAAAAGTTATTTGTTCCCATATTCTTATCTTTCATGTGTCCTGCACTATGAAGCCATGTGCCCAAACCTGTGACATGAAAAACATCTTCCATTGAAGCTTCCTTGTCTTGACCTCATTGGTCTCTTAGTCTCTCTTGACCTATTCTGATTGTTGTTCCATATGTATCTTCTTTGTGCATTGTTCCTATCTTTGTTGAACTCTCTATTGTCCAACTCATCCTCAGATGTCTCACTTTATTTTACACTATCTTCTTCTGAAGTATCTTCATCTGAAGTTTCTTCTCCTCCAAAACTTGAGGTTGACTCTCCTTCCCATTTCTTTTGAACCTGTTCAAATCCAAGACATGTTTTGCTTGATGTAGTCTTTTGTGTCTTGATGAACTTATCCAAGTTCTTTGAGCTATTTTTGAACCCTTTCATCTTGACCTTGGAGTCCTCTAAATCTTCTCTTAGTAGTGCCACTTCTTGTGCTAACTTCTCACATTCTAAGATCTTTGCTTCTAACTTATCCTTGAACCTTTTTGCCTTAGCCTTTGATTTTTCTAAATCCTCTATGAGCAATCTTCTCTCTTCATCACATTCTTGAAACTGAATTTCAAGTTTAGAGTGTTGCTTTCTTACCTTCTTTACCATGTCAAGGGCATAAATAAGTTCTCCCTTGAGATCATAACCATCCTTTTCTGAATATTCCTCTATTTGTTTACCTTTGTCCACATCTTTATTTTCTATTGGCTTATCTTCTATAGGATCACTTACTTCTTCTTCTAATGCCATTAGAATATTTTCATCTAGTCCTTCAAGTGCATCCTCATATTCATCATCACTAAAACTATAACCATCCCTTGTACAACTATCTTCAAGATGTCCAAAGTTACCACATCTAAAACACTTGAGAATTACTAGAGTCCTTTTCTTAACTTGCTCTTTTTCTTCAATCATAAATAGGACTTCATCTCTATCATTGTCTGAAAAACTAGCATCACTATCACTTGAATACTTACTTGCCTTATCCGCATAGTAGCTCCTCTTTTGTCTTTGAAAGAACTTCTTTCCTTGTCTGCTTTGTCCATCCTTGCTTTTCTTCTAGTGCCTGTATCTTTCTGATTCCCTATTCTTGTGATCCTATTTTTCTTCACCATTGTTGTTCTTGGGTTCTTGACAATCTATTGCAAAATGTCCATACTTTCCACAATTGAAACACTTAATAGATCTTAGATCTCTAGATCTTCTAGAATCTTTATCTTTTCTACCATAATTAGCTTCTTCATCACTGGATGACTCATTGCTTGATTTTGACTTCTTACCTTTTGTCTTCTTGATTGCTTTGAAGGTTGCTTCCTTCTGGGGAATAGGATCTTTTGTTCTTATCTCAAAAGTTGTAAGCATACCAAGCAACTTATCTCTTGTCAAAGAATCACCATCCATTGACACTTCTATAGCAGAAACCTTTTCACTGAATATTTTTGGAAGAGTTCTTAAGACTTTATCACAAACATCTGATTCATCAATCTTCATTCCAAGTCCTTGCATATCATTAACAACCTCATCAATTCGAAGTAGATAAGCACTAATATTTTCCTCATCATTCATTCTTAATGCTTCAAATTGTCCTTTGAGATTTTGTATCTTTGCTTTCTTGACACTTTTATCTCCTTCATATATACCTTGCAATTTATCCCACATTTCTTTTGTAGTTCTACAATGCATAACTTTCATAGACTCTATTCTATGCAAACCTCTCAAAAGTGCATTCATTACTTTTGAATTGTAGTGTTGTAGGAGCTTACCTTCCTTATCTATAGGAGGATTGATTAAGGGATCATATCCAAGATCAACTGCTTCCCAAATTTCATTGCCAAGTGCCATCAGGTAGATCTTCATTCTCATGCTCCAATACATATAGTCACTTCCATCAAATACTGGTGCTGAATTATCTGAGGACCCATTCTTAGAATCCATTGTGTTCTTGTTAGCTTTTCCTTCAAGCTGTTAAACTCTTCTGAAGGAACCCGCTATGATACCAATTGAAGAACACAAGCTTATACTAAGAGGGGGGTGAACAGTATAAGACCACTTTTTACTTTTCTTTCCCAATCAATATTATGCAATGTATAGATAGCAATATCAATAGCAGTAATCAAACCAATGCACAAATCACCACACACAATAGAGACACCAATTTAACGTGGTTCACCCAAAGATGGCTACCTCCATGGAGAAAATATTTCTTATAAATTTTCTCAAATAAATTCTCTTGGGAATCCTTTCCCTACAATGTTTATGGACCTCTATCCAAAGGAGATGCTGATCCCCTAAATCAAGTTCATGGATCTCTATCCATAAGAGAACTCCTTCTCCTCTACTCTAGTTGGTGATCCTCTAGAAGACTACTGCCTCCACTACACTGGCTTGTGGATCTCTCTCCACTGAAGACTCTTATCCCCACTCAGAAGACCTATCCTCACTACCCTAGATGATGGATCTCTATCCACTAGAGACTACTATCCTCTCTACTCTATCACCTCCAAATCTCTATCTCAAATCTACACTAAACTTAGTCCTTCGATCTAGCACAAATCTACTCAATATCTATCTCTAGTCTAGCACAAACCTATCCTCAAATATACACCAAACTCTACTCCACAAGTCCACTAAACTTGCTCAATCTACTCAACAAGTCCACTCGAAACTTGCTCAAATATCTCAACAAGTCCACTCAAACTTGCTCAAATATTCTCAACAAGTCCACTTAGAACTTGCTCAAATATTCTCAACAAGTCCACTCAGAACTTGCTCAAATATGCTCAACAAGTCCACTCAGAACTTGCTCAAATATGCTCAACAAGTCCACTCAAAACTTGCTCAAATATTCTCAACAAGTCCACTCAAAAATTGCTCAAATCTTCTCAACAAGTCCACTCAGAACTTGCTCAAATCTACTCAACAAGTCCACTCAAAACTTGCTCAAATATGCTCAACAAGTCCACACAGAACTTGTCCAATCTACTCAATAAGTCCTCTCTAGAACTTAACCAAATATGTATTGTAAGCTTCCAAAAATCTCACACATTATCCACAAGTCTCCTCAAAGACTTACCTCAAATCTGCTTAACAAGTCCACACGAACTTGTCCAATCTCATAGAAACATAAAGAGAATTGTTAGAGACTCAATATATTCAATATTTTCAACTCAATGCTCAATCACTTTCTCAACTCAAATCAGAATATAGAATAGTTTGTTTTATGGAACTTGAACAATCACTTCACACATCCACTTGACTAGGCTCAACCAACTCTACTCAACCAATCACTCAATGAAACAACCCTTGCTCACAAACCCTAGTCCAAGCATATGAACACTTACTCAAAATATTTCCAACAATGCTCAACAACAAATCTCACATAACAATGATACTCATGTTCTTTTCAAACCCTAGTTCAAGTTCTTTTCTCAACAACTCACTTCAACAACAATGCTTATAAAACAATCCTCTCATAGCAATGATACTCAAACCCTAGTTCAAGTTCTTCACACAACCAATGTTTTCAACAACAATGCTTATTAAACAAGGTTTTAATCACAACTCTTTATTCCAAAAAACCTTGATGCATTAACTCAAACACACTCAAAAGGAAACCCTAATCAAGTCCTTTTCACTCCAAACTTATTTTCCAGAAAACCAACCAATCAAATTAAACTTTGGAAAATGTGCTCATACCTTTTTCTTGATGATGAAGGAATCTTCTAAATCTGCCAAAAATCTCAAACACTTCTTTGCCAAGCTCAAAGAAATTATAAGGTGATTAACTTCCTCAAAATACAATGTAAACATCAAAACATACATACACCTTATCACTCCATCTTTAAGAAAACATTCATCAACATTTACAAAAAGTAAATTACCACTTACACCTTATAATCTCCCAATAATATTCAATGCACTCTTCTTTTCAAAATAACCTAAGACAAGAAGCTCCCTCTATCCTTTTAATATTTCAATAAATCAATATGACAAAACACTTTATTAAAATAAACCTTAACACCTTATTCCTCCAACTTATCAAAAATCATTTCCAACTAACAATCCTTTCATGCACCCTTTTAACTCCAAACTTTAGGCAACACACAAAAATTAAAATCAAAATTTATTACCTTGCCTTGGAGGGGATTCGAACACACCGCATAACCTCAACCGGTGCCCTAGCCATGACTCCCAATGCCGCACAAGCTAGGTGCTTGCTTGGGGACTAACGAGCACCACGTGCTCCAAAAACTTCCCCGCTCACCTTGCGCAAAATGTGCACCTTTCCTTGGCGCTCTCCAACACCAATGCAACTACCACAAAAATGTTACCACTATGTTTCGAACATAGACCTCCTTGCACCCAACACCCTAACATTGTCCTCTTTGCCACTAGGCCACTTGCCCCATTGGTGCTTGGTATTTTGGTGCAAATCCCCTTGACGTTATTCGTTGGTGCTTAAACAGAATGGTCGTTGCTCTTTCTTCCTCACGAATTCAAACACAATTGCACGCATTCGATTATCGAGCAAAAGGATAAATTAAAATACCTCTAAGGCATTAGCTTATATACCAAATTTCCTTCCTCCATGCATGACGTCGACGCTCGAATTTCCTTTGGAGCTTTATTAATTTATAAAATATTTAAATTCTTTTGAATTTAAATTTTATAAATTAATTCTTTTAAAACCCTTTGGTTTTATTTAAACCATATTTCACTTTGCACCTTGGTATAAATAATATTTATTTATAAAATTTAAATTCATTTTGAATTTAAATAATTTATCAAATAAATATTAAACCTTCCTTTAGCTTTGCAATAAACTTTCTTGGGTTTTTATGAAAACCGTTTAACTTATGCTTCCACATAATATTTAAAAATATTATGGAGCCCTTTGCCTTTAACCTTTGCATTGTTCCTCTTGACCTTTGACTTTATTAGAAGCTTCTTCCTGGATATCAATGACAACTTTGATAACTTATTTCTTGACAAATTCCTTGACATTAATGATGACTTCATTTCTTGACATCAATGACAACTTTGACTTAAGGACTCAAAATGTCCAACACTAATGTATGTATTAAAGTGTGAAGAGTATTATGTGTTATGTAATAAAGTTTGAAAGTGTGCAAATGTGAGTGTGCAAGGTGTCAAGTATGCAAGTGAAGAGTCATAAATGATAGGTGTCAAGAGTGCAAGTGAAGAGTCATAGATGATATATGTCAAGTATGAAAGTGAAGAGTCATATGCGATGTGTCAATATGTAAAATGAGAGGTTATGTAATCATGAGAGTCTTTTCATAATATGAGGTAAGTGAAATATTGTATCTCCCATGAGTTAGAGAAGAGCAAAAGTCACATAAAGTTATATATTGGTGATAAAGTTCCATGTTATGTAATCAATCAAATATTTTTAGAATGTAATGAAATTAGTATTGTATTATGAGTAATATTTGTGTTAATTGTGAAAGGTGATTTTATATGTGATTGTTTTGATCTTGGAGAAATTTACCTATGATATTTAAGAATTAATTGTCAACAATCTATACTACTTGATGAATATTAAGACAATTTACGTGGAATAAACTTGACCTCTTTTATCATATTTACTTAAAAATTTTCCTCTATATCTTCCTTTGAACCTTTAAATCCTTCTAAAGTTGAACTTGCATATTGTATTTTCTTACCTCTTTATATCTTTCTTTGTTTCTTATTTCTTTGCCTATTTATTTGGAGTGGAATATCCTTGAGTTCCTTTGGGTATGAGTTTCTTGTTTTATCTTAAAATTTATCTCATGAATAGAATGTTTTGTCTCTCTTTATTATTTTCACTTTTCAATATCTTATCTTGTGTTCAATCTCATAGCAATTCGACATCAAAATGTAATATTTTTATAATCCACTTGATTCTATTCTCTTCATTCATATTTGATCTTACTGGTTACGACAAAGGATTTAAAATATTCATAGCAACACATATTTGAATATATATAGCATGCTTTTTCTCCTTAGTAGTTGGATCCTCCTTGATGAATTTCCCTAGGGTATTTCCAATATTCTTCAAAACATCCTTATCGTTAAACTAATATGAAAGTCCAAAAAGCCTAACCCACACTGGTATATTTTTAATAGGTTTTATCTTGGCAAAAAAATTCTCACTCAATGGTCTTGAATAAAGAGAATATATCCCCCTAAACCATGGTCCATCACCCATTATTTTATATTTAATTTCTAAATTTGGAAAAATTGATAAGGAAAAAAACCATTAGGAAGAAAAGTCAGCGTAATGTGAATACAATTCCCACTTCCACTTGATCCAATTTTAAATATTCAAAAACCTGATGTCATGACCCTCCCTAGCAGGATTTTGGCACAAAGAAATAATGTATTAATATATGATGCTTTAATACCTAAATTGAGCAATTGAACCAACTATGTGATGTTTAGTTGATTTGAAAGGAGCATGGTACTATTGACATATTGCCAAGATGTGTAGGATCAGGTATACTCATAGGTGGAAGAAGCAAAATCATCCACCAGAAGTGAGGCTACTTGAGGTTGGGAAAGTGATGATTAAATCAAATCAAAGGTAACATGGATAGATACCTTCATATAGGTATGCATTATTGTTTAGGGATAATCATCAATAGCTAGCCATATTGAGCCTCAAGTTGATAGCCTAGTAGCTATCGTAAATTCTTGGGTTGAGACAAGTGACTAAGTTGACAAAAAGACTCCCTCTTTATCTGTGCATATGTTTGATTATATTTTACTTCATCACTTGTTGCATCAATGATTTGGTAATCATTCATGATCAGGTTGCTTTAAAAAAAAGGAATAGCATGATGTTAGTACTTGATAGGAAAAGCTTTCTACTCTATGTTTTATACATATGGAATATATATATATATATATATATATATATATATATATATATATATGAGTCATTATTTTAAATGATAAAGGAAATTTCATTTATAAATAATAACTGTTTTATTTTAAATGATAAAGGAAATTTCATTTATAAATAATAATTGTTTTATTTTAAATGATAAAGAAAATTTTATTTATAAATAATAATTGTTTAATATTAAATGATAAAGGAGATTTCATTCATAAATAATATTTGGATTGTTTTGGAGCTTCATTTATAATTATTAATTATATTAGATAGTAAGAGAGTATCTTTTATAATCAATAGTTGATTTAGTCAAATGATAAAATATTATTAAGGTAATAATTGAATTCCATGATAAATCAACAAAAGATATTTAACACTCAAACGAACTGCAAGTGGGACATTCGAGTTGGTGGGAGAAGCACATGCCAACGTTGAATGGAAGGGTTCCATTTATGATGGAGCTTATAAAAAATATTTAATAAGATTATCTTTGTCATCCATCACGTAGGATTAGCTAGGGAAGTTATGGTAGGTGATGGGACATTGAGAACTTAGGGAGTTGTGTAGATGAGAAGAGGGAGAATGAAAATTGGGATGAAAGGTAGAGAGACGAGGCAAAGAGTAGTGACAAGGGGAGAGGAGATATTATAGAAAGCACAAAGCTAGGGCAACATGATTTAATCAATATCAAAGGAAGTGGCCAACATACCAGGTTGGGTTATGAATGCTATCTCTCCTTGAAATAAAAGTTGCTTGTTCGTTCTTGCTTCATGGTTCTAGCTAGTTTATCTCCACCAGTTTTTTGGTTGTATGTTTATGAGATATTTTCTTATGTTAAAATCCTCCTCCATGCTCGCTTATGAGTTTTCCCTACAATGCTACCATTGTGGTATTATTGCTTATGTTATCATGGTTGCATGATATAGGTTCTTTCCTTTAATGTTGTTGATAACATGCTTCTCATTGAGGATTCCCAAAGGATGCTGGGATTTGAGTGTGTGCCATTGTGGTAAAACCATGTAATCCAAGATCGTGTTGACTATGTTACCTTATGTAGACACCAAAACTTAGCCATTTATCATCCATCCTAGCTTTCTCGTCATTTTTGCCCATTATTCACATATTTTATTATATATTTCTGCCCATTTTATAATATTTTTGTTCATTTCATTTGCAGCAGATAGTTAGGGTTTTACTATTTCTTATAGAGGGTCTCACATTATGGAGCCCTCACATGTATTACTAATCTATTTTCTATATCATTGTGAGCAGATCTAAAGGTGCTACATTAGCATTGGACAATTGTTTAAGATGGAGTGGCCCAACATTAGATATCAAGAAGCCCACTTAATTCTATTGGGAGTAAGGATGCACTTGAAGACACCAGCAACCTTGTTTTTTAGGGTTTTAGAGAACCCTAACCATTGTAAATTTGTATAAAAAAGGATTCAAAGATCCTCATTGTAAAAATAAAGATTTTAGGCTCCTCCCATTAATATAAGATCATTCATTGTGCAATTTTGGGTTCTTTGTATTCAATTTATTTAGCATTTTTTGGCGTTGCATCTTTATATCTACAAATGGTGATCATGGTGGGACCCCCTAAGGGTTTTTATTTATGATTTGCCTTACTAATTTACTTGTTATTTTTTGTCATCTTATAGGGTTTTCAAAAGAGCAGATTTCACAGATTTCATTGGATCTAGAGTTTTTGGAAGTGTGCAGAAGTTGTAGAAGGTGCATGAAATGCCCAATAATGCTCGAGGGCAGTCCAAAAATGCCTAGGTGCATTTCAAAAATGCCCAGGGGCATTTTATAGATAACTAGAGTAGATACGTAGGCCATTTATAAGTCTACTGACCAAACCCTAGCTTTTCTATTTACGTTTTTTGGTAGTTTTATGTCCTTTTCAAGTTTTTGAGATAAAAAGAATTTCATTAATTAATCTAAAAAAGAACATTCATATTAACATGCATTTTTTTTTTTTTTTTTTGGGGGGGTGGGGGGGCGCCGTGTTTTTGGGGCTCGTTCTTTATTTTTTTATATTAGCATGCATTTTAGAATTTAGATTAATCATTTGCATCCATTCACATATTCTATTTTGAAGCTTTTGATTCTTTGTTGTGTGAAAAAAAATACTACATTCTAATTGCATGTAAATTGAAATTGCATAATTAGTTTACATTATTAGGATTAGAGATTTATATTTTTGGTAGTCTAAGTAGGAATATTGTTCATATACCAAGAGTATCCTCGTACTTGGGTGATTCCATACGAAGGAGTAGACGAACCCCCCAACTATCTAGAGCGGGTCTTAAGTAGTGTACTCTACCTCCTTTGGAGAAATTGGTATTGTGAATAGTGGCTTTTGATTTAGACCATTGAAAGTGGTTATCTTTCTAACATTGTTTGAACACAATAAAAAAATTATGAACTTTAAAAAGAACCACACAATGCACGATTCACATTCAATAGTAGTGGTTGGATTTCATCACTAGCCATTGCTTGAGATTTGGTGACGGTGGATTTCATCTCCATCCACCAATATCTACCCTTAGAAACCCTAGGTCACCCCTAAGCAAACTTGCTAGATTTCATCACCTGCAAGAATCTCGTTGCACAAGACTAGCCATAGTTTTTACCTTTATTTTATTAATTCAGATTAGCACATTTGAAACACACAAGATTGAAACTTAAGAAAATGAACTCACATTAAAATGAGATAATCAATGAATGAGGTAAGACACACGTGTTAAAAAAACTTAGCATTGATTGTTTATTTTTATTGTGAAATTTAAATTGGGTGTTTTAGTTTACCGCATAATATGTATTTTGATTTATTTTCTTTATGGTCTTAACACGAAAATAAAAGAAAGCATTAAAACAAGATAATCAAATGGAACCTTCATCCACCTTCCCCACCACTTTTGTGGTAGAATCCCTGAATGTGACACAGGTATATTTGTCTATAGCTCCCTCACATTCATTTCCATCCATAGCCTTTCATATGGCTATGCTCCAAGATGAGTCAACCTCCCCAACCATCGATCACCACATTACCCATATAGACATGGTAAGAGTAGAAGCTCTCATGAAGTATTCTAACTATGTCTTAGAGTTAGTCCCCAATTCACCTAGACATGAGTATATTTTACAATAGGAACCTATTTATTTCTAGCCACCATCCACCTTTACCCAAGTGTATAATAACCCTCTTTTTGAGGCATTAGTTGCACCTTCCTCCCATATGTCCATTCCCCAACCCTCATGTGCTCCTAGAACTTCATACACTTCCACTTACACCAACCTCTTGTATGAAGCACATGTAAATGTTGCTTCACAACTTTTAGCCTCACAAGTTACCATACCTAGTGTAACTTGTCCCCAAGCCACGTCTTCCATACCATCTACCTTCATACCCTTAGCTTCTGATAGAGATATTAATGGGGCATGGGAACACTTAAAAATATTTCTTAGACAACATCAAAATTCTCAACAACAAGTGCAAGTGAACCCTAAGCCTTTGCAAAACTCTACTCAGACTGTCCTTATCAACCAAGGTCCATATTGGACCCTACAGTCTTCCATGGTTTCCATACCTATCCCTCCATCAAGCCATACCATTACCCATCCTATTCCCATTGGCCAGCCTAGCCATAACCCTCATACATCAACCTAATTCCAAAATTCTCCATCCTTTCATCATCAATATTCCCTTCATAAAATTTCATCAAATTCACCTAGCCATCATTACCAATCTCATCATCACTTGGTCACCCCACAATATTTCTCCACTCCACCTCAGAATCATCAGGTAATTTAGGGCTTCAACATTCCTAAAGAAGACCCTCAAATTAAGGCCATGCAAATATAGATAGATCAATTGATACAACATACTCCTAGTTTGACAAACCAGAAGCCAACTTTATGTCAATTGATCAATCAACCCATTCATCCTTTGATACCATCATCACCATATATGGTAGATTTCACGGTATATAAGTTTAATAAATTCAAGGGAACTAGGAATCCCAAAGAGCACATGAGCATGTTTGTACATGCATGTTTTATAATTCAAAATGAAAATGCTCTCATGCTCCGAATATTTTCTCAAACATTAGGAAGAGATGCCATAGAATGGTATAATCAATTACCCAACCATGGTATTTATACTTTTGAGAAATTTATTGACCAATTATTTGATCGTTTCATCTTAAATATTAGAAATAAAGTCTCATTATTTGATTTCCATCAACCCATTCATCCTTCAGTACCATCATCACCATATCTGGTAGATTTCACTGTATATAAGTTTAATAAATTCAAGGGAACTAGGAATCCCAAAGAGCACATGAGTACATTTGTACATGCATGTTTTATAATTCAAAATGACAATGCTCTCATGCTCTAAAAATTTCCTCAAACATTAGGAGGAGATGCCATAGAATGGTATAATCAATTACCCAACCATAGTATTTATACTTTTCAACAATTTATTGACCAATTATTTGATCGTTTCATCTTAAATGTTAGAAAGAAAGTCTCATTATTTGATGTCTATGCTTTAGGACAACATGTTGATGAGTCTATCTATGATTTCAAAAAACCATTGGAGGGTTGTCATTACCAAGATGCCATTCACCCTACCAATGGATGAGCTAATCAAGCTTTTCACCAAGAGTTGTTTAAAACCTATCTCTTGGATGCTTCAACTACAAATCTATCATTCATTTGAAGAAAATTTAGCTCAGGCTAGTTTCATTGAGGAGACCAAAATCTAATAAGGCATACTTAAGCCTAAAAAGAAATAATGGCAAAATAAGGGCCAATATAAAAGCAACTATTCTAGCCAACAAAAATCAACACAGGTTACCCCAACCACTCAACCCAATCAAGTTAATCAAGTGGTCATGAGCCAATCAACAATGTCTCAACAACAATCCATGCAACAAACACCGTAATACATTGCTTATCATGCGGTACCCTCAACAACTCAAGCCATGCAAAACACAGTGCCAACTATGGAAAACCATCCCCAATGACAGTTTGTCCAATAAAATCACCAATACACCCCCTTAGCCAAGTCATATGCTTCCATTTTTAGAAGGTTGTATGAGAAGAACAAACTTGCTTTGCCCGAAATCAGACTGGATGATCCCACCAAACGTAGCAAAAATTATCAAAAACATCTATTTTATCCTTATCATAGGCAAAACGGGCATGACATTAACAATTGCCATTCATTTAAAGACATAGTGCAAGACCTTATTGACTTGGGGGCAATCAAGCTTGATAATCCCCTTGCTCAATAAAATTAAAACCTTGGTATATTTCAAATACCACTTCCTCATCATGAGAAGGTGCAACCAAATGTAGGGGGGCTAACACCAGAAATCATCCTAATCAATTCAATCATATCCAACAATACCAAGGATTTGTAGGGGCCATCTATGTGGTCACTAGAGGTCAAAAGAACAACCAACAAAGGCAATAACCTTAAGCAAGTGTGTCACAACCTTCCACATCACCTCCCATCCAAGTTTCACCCAATCCTTCATCGCCCATCCATATCCCTAGCCAATCAAATCCTCCAAATCCACCCATCAATTGTCCACCCCGACCAATCATCTCATTGAGTATCCGGTTAACTACAAGTCTGAATATGGCTTTCGCTAAATTGTCAATCTATGAGTTAATCCAACAATCTCCTCCACATCATGATGCATTAATGGATATTTTGAAATCCATTGAATTATAATCTCAAGATCCTAATGCCTTCAAATTTTTTTTAGGAGCATCCAAACATGCATGGAGCCTTCTATCACATTTTATGGCTTTGAGATTAAGCCAATCTCATCAGAATCACTAGATTCTCCATTGCATATTATGGATCTAATTGACAAGAAGCCCTTTAAAAGAGTGTTAATTCACATTGGTTCCTCCATCAATATCATCACCACCTCTGACCTTCATCATTTGAACCTTCCTCCATCTCATATCACCAAGTCATAATTCACCTTAAAATTATTTAATGATGCTTTGTGTTCCACAATTGACACTATTGTTTTGCCCATTGAAGTAGGGGCTAAAATTTTGCACACCATGTTTCACATCTTGGAAGGATCCATGGAATACAATGTACTCCTTAGAAGACCTTGGATGAGGGAAATGAGATGTGTCCCTTCAATACTACATCAATTCTTAAAATATGTTCATGAGGGACAGGTACATTGCATACCGATAGACGTCAAGCCATTTAAGTATTGCAATTTCATTTCAAATCCTTATGAGTCCATGATACCTTCCACTCATATTTTCCTATTGCCATCATCCAATCCATCTACCACATCACCAATTTCTTCATCAAAGGCTCCCATTCCTGAGGAGCTTCCTATCACCAACTCTCATCAAGCTTCCACACCCCCATCATCTTCATCATTGACTACATGCACATGTGGTCATAGTCAATCCACATCATCAACATCATTACCATCCTTGTCATCAGCTTCATCCACTCAGTAACCTTCCCAATCTAATCCATCTCCTTCACCTAATGTTTCACAAGTCAAATTTATGGATTGTGAGATACCTTCATCTCCATCATTCCTTGAGCCATCATCTAGCCATGGTCCTTTCACATCCATTGAGGTCCACCCCACTAATCTTGGTATTGATGAATATGTGGTCCAAAACATCACCATCATGCCACTCACCATACCTAGTGCTAAGGATTTTGATTGCCCACGTGATCCACCTTTAGAAATAGGAGTAATATATGACATGGATTCAACTCCAAATAGCATAAATTTTGTCTATGGGGGATTGATTCACCATCTAATCTAGTTCACCTAGAGGAACCCAAGGAACCAACACTTGCCAACATTCCAAACATGTCAGAATTTCCATCTCACTATTTTCACATAGTTAATTGGTAAGGCCATGGTCTAGGATTGCATGAATAGGGAATGCTTCAGCCCATTGATGTTCCATATCAAGAGGCACACGACCATTTAGGTCTGGGCTACCATCCAATTTCCACCACCTCTTCTCTTGAACAAGCCTTTCAAAGGCTTAATCTAAATTTAGGAGAAGAAGCCCTCCATATCGATAATTCTAACGATGAAATCTATGAATAATTCAAACTTATATCGATAATTTTGGATGAATTTGAAGAAGAATCAGAGCCCATTATTACCCATACTGAACAATATGAGTTTTATATCAACATGTTCCCCATTCATGAGCCCATATTTCACTTGCTTCTTCCACAAGAATGATCTGCTCCTACCGGTGAACCACCACCTCCATTCCATTAAGCCATTTCATAAGCCAAATTTGTAACATATGTACATAACACAATAAAAAATAAAAAATCAACAAAAATATTTTCTTTATTTGCATTGCATGTGTATATATCACTTAGATAAATGCATTTATTTGTGTTGCTTGTTGCTATCTAGGTTAACCAAGCTCCTAACACCGGTTCTTAGGTTCCATCCATTCCATCCAACCTTTTCCACTTTTGCCCATAAGTCAACAATCATGTTGATTTATTCACCCCACTCCGTCATCCATATGATCTGACTAAGCCAATTCAAATTGAAATAAGTCTCATTGATATGGATTAAATTTCCTCACCTCCATCCTTTTTTGATTTTGTCTTGTTTGAGGAATTTTTAAGGGCTTCCACCAAATACATTCCTCTATCCCCTCCACCTTTACCTTCACCTTGACCTTCGGATCTCAAGGTTTTCCAGGAAAAAATAGATGAAAATAAGCCAGAAGAGTTTTATGATATCTTATATGACATTCATTTGATCCCTACACCCCATTAACTTGAGGAAGGTTCCCACATGTCCATTGAAGATACCATCGATGTGGAACTTAGATCAGACAAAGACAATCCCTAAATTGTCAAGCTTGGAAAAAGTTTATCACCCGATGAACAAGAGCAATTAATTGCTCTCCTCAAGAGGAAGAAGGGTATATTTGCATGGTCCTATAAGGATATGCTTGGTATTGAACCTAGTTTGGTTATCCATAATCTCACCTTACAGCCTGATGCTAAGCCGATAAAAAAAAACTTAGGAGAATGCATCCTACTATGGCCCTCTTGGTAAAAACAAAGCTTCAAAAACTCTTAGATATAAACTTCATAGTTCCTATCGACAATCCTGAGTGGCTCTAAAACATGACACCCATTAAAAAACCTAATGGGGTGATACACATCTATAATGACTTTAAAGATCTTAAAAAAGCATATACTAAGGATGACTTCCCTCTCCCAAACATTGATACTCTTGTCGACACCTACACTGGCCATGAAATGCTTTCACTCATGGATAGTTTTTCAGGATACAAACAAATTTGAATAAATCTTGATGACCAACACAAACAACATTCACCACACCTTGAGGAACTTTTTGTTACAAGGTGATGCCTTTTGGCCTCAAAAATGTAGGTGCTACCAATCAACGTGCCATGACATATATATTCCATGACTACATGCATAACATTATCAAAGACTATGTGGATGATATCTTGGCTAAATCCAAAACTTGACAAGAACATGTTGGTGTATTGGATAAAGTTTTTGATCGATTAGTGTAAGGTTGAATCCCAAGAAATGTGTCTTTGGTTTTACCTCGGGTAAACTTATAGGATTCATTATCTCTAAAAGAGGCATTGAGGTGGACCCTAATAAGTTCAAGGCCATCATGGAGATACCTCCCCCAACTAACTTAAAGGAATTGCGTAGTTTACAAGGAAATATTCAATCAATCCGTCATTTCATTGCATAAATTTTTGACAATTGTAGGTCATTCAATCACCTACTACAAAAGGGGGTGTCATTATCTTAGATAGATGAGTGTCAAAAAGCCTTTGATGATATTAAGCAATATCTATCTTCTCTACCAGTATTAGATCCTCCTCGTCTAGGGGTCCCTTTCAATCTTTATATATCAGCAATAAACTTTGCATTAGGTACAATTCTTGCACAAAAGAATGAACAAAATCAAGAGCAAGTTGTCTACTACATTAGTCAAACATTGGTAAGCTATGAAACAAGATACGCTTATGTAGAAAAATTGTGCTTAGCAGTGGTTTTTACCACTAAGAAACTTCACCATTACATGCTTAGCCATACAACATATGTCATAGCTAGAGAAAATCCTCTACGTTATATGATGTCCTGCACTTACAAAAACACTAGCACCGCTAAATGGATAATACTCCTTACTAAATTTGACCTTGAATTCATTAGCCAAAAATCCATTAAGGGTCAGGTGATAGCCAATCAACTTGTGAAAGCTCCACTACCTAGTGATCATCCTTTGATTATTGAGATCCTATATGATTCGGTTTTTTTCATCACTAAACAAGAAGAAGATGTCATTCTGGAGGAAGACATCGGTATCACACTATTATTTGATGGCTCTAAGTGCATGAAAGGTCAAGGTGCTAGAGTCGTGTTTCATACACCACAGGGGTACCTATTCCCTTATCATTCAAACTCGACTTCCAATGCATAAACAATACTATAGAGTATGAAGCCCTAATATTAGGCCTTCAATTAGCTATAGCTATGAGCATTAAGCATATTAGGATATTTGGTGATTCTCAACTTGTTAAGAAAATCAATGGAGAATACCAATGCAAATAACCTACCATTAAGCTTTACCATGAAGCAATAATGAAATTGCTCTCTAAATTTGATTGGTATGAAATCAATAGCTCACCATGTTTGACTAATAGATTTGCAGATGTGATGGCCTCCCTTGGATTGTTGATTCCAAAATATTCCTTTGGAGAGGTACAACCCCTTATTATTTCAATGGTCTCTAAGCTTGTGATTGACCGTGCTAAATATAAATATGAAAAGGATGTTTGTTTTATCCAGTCAGATCCATATGAGCCTTGGTCAAGCTAAATAGTAGCCTTTCTCAAGTTTGGAACACTCCCATTTGACATATCTCAAACTTCCAAATGCACATTCAAGCAAAAGGAAACCTGTTTCATTCTCTTGGGGGATGTGTTGTATAAATATGGTTATGATGGAGTCCTCCTTCATTATCTCAAGGCTAGTGAGGCACAAAGACCCATAGTTGAAGCTCATGATGGTACTTGTGGTAGTCATGTTAGTGGAATGGCCATTACAAAGAGTATTTTATGTATGGGTTATTATTGACCCACAATGGAACGTGATTGTTGCACTTATATCAAACATTGTAAAAAGTGTTAAGAACATGCTAATTTAACTCATGTACCATCACAAGATTTACAACCTATTCAAAGCATTTGGCCCTTTTCACAATGGTGTCTAGATCTAATTGGTAAAATTTCACCTCCTTCTTCAAGACAACACACATTCATCATCACAACCACTGAATACTTCACAAAGTGGGTTGAGGCAATTCCTCTAACCAGTATGACATGACCTAGAATTATGGATGTTATACTTCACCACATTATTTATCATTTTGGTATTCCCTCAAAAATAATTTTAGACAATAAAAATTCTTTCAAGAACAAGGATGTTCGATCACTTTGTGAGAAATACAACATTCAACATAGTTTCTCAACTCCTTATTACCCACAAGTTAATGGACAAGTTGAAGCTTCCAACAAGACCTTAGTTTCTATTCTAAAAAAACTTGTCAAAGAAAATAATAGAGATTGGCACACACAAATTCCCTTGGCATTATGGGTTTATCGAACAAACATTCGTATGCCTATAGGGGCAACACCATTTTCATTGGTTTATGGAGCCAAAGAAATCATGCCTCTTGAGCTTGAGATACCCTCCTTATAAATTTCTTTATAGGAATTCATAGATGATGACATTGCTAGACAAGCACATCTTGACCAACTCACATTTCTTGATGAGAGGTGAGTTAATGCTTTAGAGCATTTACGAGTATATCAAGACCACCTAAAGTGTGCTTACAACACCAAAGTTAATCTATGTGAATTCCAAGTAGGATATCTTGTCCTTAAAGAGAACCAATAAAACACCAATGCATTACCACATCTTCGTGATAAATTTGTGGCTAATTGGTTAGGTCCATATATTATTACGCAAAGAGTGGGTAACGGTACTTATAGGCTTGCTAGTCTTGAGGGAGAGGAAGAACCCAAACCACTTAATGTTATACACTTGAGAGCATTCTATGCATGATTTTATTTCTATATATGTATATATATACATGGCTTATACACAAAAACATTTGCATACATTTCATTTGCATCACACTTCACAAAAAATTTCATATTGCATTTCACAAAATTGCATGTCATACATTGCATTTACATCCACATTGCACATATCATATTAGGGATCATTTATTAAGTTCAAGGTTTTGAATTGGTCCAAATAAAATCATGTTGCCTTAATCAGGGGCATCCTCACAATATCATCCACAAAAGTCACTCATGTCATTCCATAAAGCCAATTTGTCATTTGCACAATTCCATAACACATTCACAAAGTCCTAGGTGTTTTCGGTCACTCAACCACTCCTAGTGTTTTAAGAAAACTCCAAAATACATGTCGAGTTCATTTTAGGACCATTGCACATATACACTAATAAAATCTTGAGTTTTGGGAATTAACTCCAAAACACTCTTGAACCAAGCATAATTTCACATCTTAAAAACATCTTGTGTCAAAGAGGGATAACACCACACTTGGTATGAACCTTGAAGTGAAAAGGGTCATCCTTGCTTGTCCCATCATGTAACATAGTCCATAAGAATAGTGGTTTGCACCACTATCACCTTTGCTTCAAATCTAAAAGATAGAGTAGTAAGAATAGGGTACAATTATCATCACACTTAGGTTGAGAATCCGATTCCTTAAAGCTCTAGATCTTTTACATCACACACCACTAATCATTGGGTTGTAAGGATCATACTACATTTCTCATCAGAAGGTTAGGTAGTCATCCCCAAAATTCAAGAGATCAAAAACACAAATCATGGACTATGGAGTTAGCCTCCACCAGAGCTATAGATGCTTGACTGGCAGTGGATTACACTCACGTGTGGTGACACATCTCTTTTAAGGAGACCTTTGAATGCACATAAGGACAAGCTAGCTTCTTGGTCTCATCCATAATATGTTTACCCAATTTACTCAAGATGAGTTAATGAAATTACTTGCACACACATTGGTTCTTGATTGCCTCGAGTCATTACCATGCTCATGATTCGGTAATTGAATTCACTGCACACACATTTGGTCCTAAAGGAATTAGGCAGTGTTAGTGAGTTTGTTTGATACCACTAGTAGGTCTGAGTCTCTGCAAAACAATCTTCTTCCATATCAACATCCATATCTTCTTCCATATCAACATCCATATCTTCTCCCATGTCAACATCCATGTCACTTCATGAGTCATTCATCCCATATGCCACCAAGTCTAGTGCCCCTAATTAAACAACAATGCTAAACATGGCCAAGCAAGATCTAAACTATGAATGATCATTAGAACACTTGCATTCCATACCTTGCATTAATCATCCATACATTCCATATTGCATTAATCATCCATAGACATCATATGCATTCATCATCAAAAGAAAACACGCATGTCACAAAAGCATTCCATACAAAGCATTCACAAAAATATATAACACAAAAGTAAAAGCCATGTATATATCTATATAAATATCGCATGTACAATGAGTGCCAAAAAGCTACATACAATGGAGCACCAAGGCTCATATACAAAAAGTGCATCTAAGCACTAGATATGTCCTCCAAGAAGACCCTTGTGACCTAGGGGGAGCCCTAGACCTAGAACTATGCCTAGACTCGCTATGCCTAGCACCCTTAGAGATAGACGAGGTTGGAGGATCAGGAAGTGGAATATGATGCTCCATCAACCTATCCTCCAATGCCTCAATATATCTATCTTGAGACCTAAGACATGTGACGTCAATAGTATGTTGTTTCTCCCTCTCTGCTAGGTCTACCTGGAGCCTCGTGATCCTCACCTTCTACTCTACCACCTATCACTCCAACCATGCCAAATCCTCCTCACTCTGATCTGGAGGCCCATCAAAAACCTCCTTCACATCCTCTCCATATCTAATATCTTTCCCAATCTCAAGAGCTTGCATCACCACACCCTTATTCCTCCTCCTTTGACTATCCTGGTAAAATACATCACTATCTTTTGGAGGCCTCATGGATTCCCTCATATCTAACCTCATATATCTTCCCATTAACTTCTCCTCAAGGTGGTGCCCATGGTGGCTGAGCCACAAACCATGCATCATACTCCATGGTAGTCCTCACATCCTCCACATCTGAGAGATACATCTCCTCATAATCCTCATAGGACACCCTCCATGGCTCCATGCATGGTAGTCCTATCTCCTCCCGATGTCTCCTATAGCACACCAGCTCATCAGGGACATCCTACCTCAGCCTAAACTATCGAAGTACTCGAGAGAACTTAAAATACTCAGCCTCACTCTGATGTTGCCCAACCACCCACCTAGCCTGATGCACTTGTTGCAAGTGCTCTCCATCTCCCATCCACCTGCAAGCCCACCACAACCTCCATATAACTTGGGTGAATGTCAATCCAACCCACAAATCCTGATACCATTGACATGTCTACATAGGCCAACTCAGTTGTACCTCCTCAACCACTACCCACCTCCTAGCATAGGGCTGCTCCCTACCCAAGTCTACCACTGGTAATCCCTACGATCGAGCCACACTAAAGTTCTCCCAACCCCAACACTGCAGCAACAAGTTGCACCTAAATACCTTCCTCCCATGCCTCATAATGCCATATAGCTCCTGGTATACCTGCACCAATAAAATAGGAGCCCATGCATACACTTACCATCTAGTGAGCATATCACTCACTACCCCTATCAGGTTCCAAGGGAACCTACACCCAATACTATTCGAGGCCACGATGTTGGCCAACACAAACATAACCAATGCATGGAGGGCATCCAACTCCTTGTCCACATACATGGATAGGTAAGGTATACCTCCACTCTCCACATTCACACCCTACCATGCATCTCTGAACATCTTCCTCATATTTATCTTCTATTTGAGCCTGACCTCAAATTGGATACCCTCCATCGACACCTAGATGATGCGATATACATCCTCCAAGGTCATAGTCACCTCTCTTGTAGGGAGCTAGAACGTCCCCCTATCCACATCCCATATCTCTACCAAGGTAGAGAGGTACCCCTCATTAGCCCTCACCACATCCACCTGGGCTACCTCCACTAGCCCCACATCCTCCAACAACTCCCACTCCTCACTCGATACCACCTTCCTCATCTTGAGAATGTACGATGAGAATCGGTACCGAGCCTCCAAAATCCTAAGCTACAACACAACACAAAATATTTGTCAAAATAAAAAAAAACATCACAAAGACCTTTTACACAATACACAATAATAACAAGGACTTACCTCAGTAAAATACACTCTAGCTGTAGCCCCGACCTCTACACCCGCTCCCTCCATTGCCATAGCTTTCACACCAAAATCACTTTACCTCACCTCACTCCACTCTCCCAGACATAGCTTCTCCAACTCCCAAACACACAAATGAGCTTATTTTCTCATCCTGGAAGATATTTATAGCTGCTTCAAGCACCTTGAGACACCCATGGGTGTTTCCTGGTGCACTAAAGCACCCATGGGCATCTGTAGAATGCCCAAACATTGATGGGCATTTATGAGTGCCAAAAGCGCCAACGGGTGTTTGGCATCAATTTTGATAAAAAAGACAAAGTTTCACAAAATAGTGGTTGTTTCCCACAAAATCACTTCATCTTGCATCCATGCATTCATTCCATCATTCGATCAGGTTTTGTGAATATTCTAACTGATTTGGATGCATAATTTTCATTTGCAACCAAAAATTGCAAAACCACCTAACAAGTTATAAAAGCACCCCAAAACGGTCCAAATATTCACAAAATAATATTTATTATCATTCTCATCATTCATACATCATAATAACATCATTTCACATCATCATTTTCATATTTTCCAAGTTCAAACAACATTCAAGTGAATCTTGTATCTAGTGGGTTTTTTATATACTTGGCGATTGTAGTGATTTGCATCCATGCAATTCGGTAAGATGAAAAATCTACCATAAGGACACTTGGTCATTTTCATCACTACATATCTCCTTGTTCAAAATCATAATCATCTTTGGTACTTCACATTTTGCGTGAAACCTTGCAAAGAATAATTTGCACAAAAGCTATCATTGATGGCCTAGTTCGTGGGGCTTAAAACATGGATAAAATCAAACATCATCATTACACATTTCCTTGACAATCATCATGGCAACTAGCCTTAACTAGGGTGATTGGTTCTGATCATAGGAATTATCTGACAGTCACTAGTTGGTCCTCCGAGGGTGACTCCTTTTATTTTTCTTTGCATATTCATCATTGCATATCAATGACGACAGAAGGCATATTATCCAACAACATTGAATCACCCCAAATTTGGGGCAAACACATTTTGTTTTGGACTTTCCCACAATGGGATAAATATTACATGATCATGGCATTCACACTTGGAAAAATCCCTTCATCTGTTAGGGTAAAAATAGACGTATTTTTCACCACATGCTCAAAAATCCCTTTATCTGCTAGGGCAAAAATAGATGCACATTTCACAAAACCCTTCATATTTTGGGGCAAAAATAGATGCACATTTCTCACAAATCCCTTCATATATTGGGGCAAAAATAGATGCATCATATCACATTTTTCACCACTCCCCTTCCCACCATTGGGGCAAAAATGATATCACATATCACATCATCCATCATTCATTTGCATAGATTTTTCAATTGGCTCATGAGATTCATCAACAAACTCATTCGTCGATTGATGGGCTAAGCTACGCAAAACTCATCTACGCAAAACTCAAATTATTTCATTCTTTTATCTTCAAGCTCGTGTGTTGCATCCCAAGAGAAAGTTGCTTCTGCACCTCACCCAAACAGGTATCTTATGTTTTTGCACACGACATTGTGTTTCACGCAATGCAATACAAAAGGGGGCATCTGTAGACACCAAAACCTAGCCATTTTTCATCCATCCTAGCTTTCCTACCATTTTTACCCATTATTCATATATATTTATATACATTTATTATATATATATATTTAAATAATAATATTTTATATATTATATTATATATATTATAAATATATATTTATATAAGTGAATTAATCCCAACCATTCGATTTCACATAATCTTAGCCATCCATCTACATCAATCCATGCCACACCCTAAATTTAATATCCACTCTCCAATGTGCTTTTATCTCAGCCACACGATTAGTATCGTTGAAACCCTAACATGCCCTAGGTTGGATTAAAAATAGGAGCTATTTTGATGGCTCAACCCATGAGTCCTAAGAAATTTTTTGAGTTTTTAGAGTGCCTAAGTCTTTTGCCTAAGTTATCAATTTATCTGAGTGTCCTAAGTGCTCTAAGCACTTCTACCTCTATCTTCACTCATCGTAACCCCTGCAATCGTTTCCCTTCATTTTCCCTCACCAAATTTGCTTATGTAAAACCCTTCCACAACCACCAAGCACCTTCAGGCACATTCTATCACCACCAAGCACATCTGGGTGCTTCCCCTCTATTTCCAAGAACCTATGGCTACCTCCCTACCAGTCTCGAGCACCCATAGGCATTTTAGCCACTAAGTGCCCACAAGCATTTTACATAAGGATTCTGAGGACCTCCTAGCCTTCGAGCGATGCTAGGGCATCATCGCACCGATTCACTACAAAAAATCTCACAGATCAAAAGATAACAAGTACATAAGGTAAATTTATTGTTTTTTATTTCATTTACATACTTTTATTTTTGTTCATTTCATTTGTAGCAGATAGTTAGGGTTTTACTATTTCTTATAGAGGGCCTCACATTGTGGAGCCCTCATAGGTATTACTAATCTATTTGTTGTGTCATTGTGTGCAGATATGAAGGTGCTACATCAGCATTGGATAGTTATTTAAGCTAGAGTGGCCCAACATCGGATATCAAGAAGCCCACTCAATTCTATTGGGAGCAAGGACATGCTTGAAGACACCACCAACCTTGTTTGTTAGGGTTTTGGAGAACCCTACCCATTGTAAATCTATATCAAAAATATCCTCATTGTAATAATGGAGTTTTTAGGCTCCCCCCATTAATATAAGATCATTCATTGTGTAATTTTAGGTTCTTTGTGTTCAATTTATTTAGCATTGTTTGGTGTTGCATCTTTGTATCTACACCTTGTAAATCGAGTTAGTGTCAAACCAAGTTACCCTATAATTCTCCTCTGCACTATTTTTTTTCCAATTCATAGTCTTGTTTTCATGTTGAGGGATGTTTGTGAGTATTGTATGGGCATTTTCCCTCCTAGTCATCTGCCATATCCTCTAAGGACTATGATTTGAGTAAGCCATTGCTACTCCCAAGTAAGGGAATCTCCCTTCATAGGCATTCGTAACCACCAACGTAACCCTTCTCTCTCTTTCTATCATAGTTTGGGCTGTGAAGGTGTGTGTGGTTACCTTAGACCTTTGTGGATGTTCACCTCTGCTATGAGATTCATGGTTGAGTGTGAATAGTGGGCTTGGTGTTGTGCTTTGTTAGTGGTTCATTTAACGCCTCTGCTATGAGATTCATGGTTGAGTGCGAATAGTGGGCTTGGTGTTGTGCTTTGTTAGTGATTCATTTAATTATTTATGGAAACATTAATTTATTTGAATGAGAGTCTTCTTTAGTTACTTAATTTTAATGAAGTATTGAGAGAAACATAAGAGGATTATTAAACATTAGTTTATTTATGAACTAAATCTTTAGGATTTTAATTTAATAAATAAATAAATGGTTATTTTTTAGATTAGGGGAATGGGACCTTGATTTGTGAAATAATGAAATTAGTTGAATTTATTTATGGATTAAAGTAGGTGACTTTGATTTAATAAATAAATATAATTAGTTTGTTTTGTAAATTAAGGGTATGAGACTTTAATTTATAAAATGAAGGAAAAGGGTTTATTTATGGATTAAAGTAGGTGAATTTGATTTAATAAATAAATATAATTAGTTTGTTTTTTAAATTAAATGTATGGGACTTTAATTCATAAAATGAAGAAAAAGGTTTATTTATGGATTAAAGTAGGTGACTTTGATTTAATAAATAAATATAATTAGTTTGTTTTGTAAATTAAGGGTATGTGACTTTAATTTATAAAATGAAAGGGTTTATTTATGGATTAAAGTAGGTGACTTTGATTTAATAAATAAATATAATTAGTTTGTTTTGTAAATTAAGTGTATGGAATTGGCCTCTCTTTGAGAGGTCTAAGGTTCAAACCCCACTTAGTATGAGGGGACCGGGACCCCTCATAAAAACCCGTGTAAACTCATTGAAAAAAATCAAGTGGTATTAGTTCAACCGGTTAGATTTCTCAACAAGGAGGGGATCCAGGTTCAAATCTTGCCAAATGATATATGGATAATATCCAAGATTTGTTGTAATACCACTATGTGGTGATGATGTAATACGGGTGGGACCTGTTTCAATTCCATATAACCCATTGAAAAAAATTAAGGGTATGGGACTTTAATTTATAAAATAAAGGAAAAAGGGTTTATTTATGGATTCAAGTAGGTGACTTTGATTTAATAAATAAAGGTAATTAGTTTATTTTGTAAATTAAGGGAATGGGACTTTAATTTATAGAACAAAGGAGAAATGGTTATTTATTGATCGAAGGAACCTAGATTATTTGATGATTGAAGGTATGAGACTTTAATCATCGAATAAGGGTTGAATAAATTGTTTAAAGTAAATCCTATGGTCTAGTTGCATGTGTTGAAAGACTCTCTATGGTTAATGAGAGGTGAAAATAAAAATGGTGATTTTTATGATATCAACTATGCAATAGATGGTTAGATACTTTGCTTTAATTTGTATAGTTACAATTTGGCAATGAAATAAGTAAATGTATTTAGAAGCATGTCTATCATGGAACCATGAGTGCCCTAATCCCCTACTATCCTCAAATGATCAAGGGAAAGCTAAGAAGGACCAAGGAGGTAGTTGGAACCAATGTATCAGTTTGATTCTACTTATAATGATTTACTTATGCTCAAATAGATTAACCATGTGGGGAGATTTCTCTAATAAAATTGATGTAATATATTATTTTTTAAGAGTATGGAGGATTTACCATACTTGCTTATATGTAATAAATATTAATTGATGGAAGATGCACCTTTAAATTACTGCTTGAATTATCTATATCTTGTATTAATTTCTTTTCCAATTCATGTTTACTATCTCTTGAATGTTGCTTTCCCTCTAGTCTTTGGTATGATGTGAAATATACTTTTGTAATCTATTCTTGTTCTTCTTGCTAAATATTAGAAACTTAAATAATAAGTTCTAAGATGAACTTAGAGGGTGACCTAAGGGATTGAGATCCCTTAGGGTGAACATAGTGGACCTAAGGGATTAAGAACCCTTAGGGAGAATGATAAATGAGTTTAGGAAAGACTACATCTGAGTTAAGATAGCTTGTCATGGAGATGAGATGGATAGCTTAACTCACAATACGTGTAGCATACCTATACAAATTGACTTGTGTATGGTATGGTGATGGGTGTATACCTTCGATTGACTGAAGGTGATAAGTTTAGCTCATCAAGAGTGATGAGAGGGATAAACTTATTTATGGTAACACATTATACGCCTACACAAATGGACTTGTATTAGGGTATCTAGTGATATGTAGCTCTTCAAGAAAATTAGGGGATTTAAACAATAGACCAATTAGAAATCATATAGGGGTTTATGAATCCTTCTCCTTAGTAAAAAAAAAAACAAATTGTGTGTTTTCTTATAGCTAAGTTTAGGGTCATTACACTTGAATAGTATCCATGGAACTTAAATACTTAACCTCTATTTTTAAGAACCATTATATCATGCTTGATCATATCATGTTGTAACATTTGTTCCCTAGATAAAACTTGGCATATATTTGCTCCTCTTCCTATCTCCAACACGACCATCCATACTTCTAGGTAGAACATCCTAACTTCCCATTAAGGCTTTCAAATATGATTTTCCTTCCATGTTACCTAGTGGGGCTTGCTCCTAGCTCACTCCTAACTCACACTCCCTCTTTTAAAACTATTTTTAATCAATTATATGAAATTAAAATAAATATTACATCATAATATTTATGTCATAATAACAACCATGCAAAAAAAATTATTAGACTATTTTAAGTAAAATATTGTTCTATATCTATGATACACATTTCTTGTCATGTCACCTAAACAAATAAAACTCATTAGACCCTTTTTCTAGTATTTATGATATTAATATTTCATTATAATACCCAAACAAATAAAATTTATTAGGGCCTAAAATTTTCAACTTAAATTTTATGATATTTATATCTCACCATGTCACCCACATAAATAAAATTTATTAGACTCCTTTTAAGCGAAAAATTCTCAACATTCAAAGTGTATGATATTCATATCTCATTATATTACCTTGTAAGGAACCTACTATTGAAATAAATATCACACACACAAAATGCTGAAAGATAACTAAAATACATGTAATAACAGAATAATACTATGCAAAAAGTAATTGCAGAATTGAAACAATCTCACAAATAACTCAGAGTCACAGGTCTCTTTGAGGGGGCAACCTCCTTCAATATTTCATTAACTTGCAAAAATATGTCTTCGTACATGGCTTCATAGCTTTTTAAAGAAAGACTTCATGCAACCCTAACCCTAGGCTCAAGAATTGGCTTACATGCAAAATGCCACTCGAGCTAGAATCTTCTACCAAATATCGGTTACAATCTTGATAATGGTTACATCAAATGGCCCCACTTGGATAAGAGTCTAACATACCATGTACATTACAAAATATTGCAAAATAACATTATATATGAGATCCCTCACATTGGAAGTGGGTCATTACATAATAATGAAAATTACAAAATAACATTAGGATGGGATCCTAACATGTCCTTCCCCTTCAAAAATATTTTTCCTCAAAGTTGAAGGTGAGGAAACTAGTGCTGGAGCTAATGGAGAGATTCCCATGTAGAATATTTAGGATGGAGTCCATGCCACTGAACAAGGACTTCAGTAATGGTGCGGTTGCAAAGAGTGTGAGTTCGATGATCCAACAACTATTTAGGTTCAAGCAAGATAGACCATTCTTCATCTAACTCTGGAAGTATAGATTGAACCTGTATCTAATTTCCCACCACCTTTTTGAGAGAGAAAACATGAAAAACAAGATGAAGCTTGGATGTAGGTGGAAGGGCCAATTTATAGGTTGTGGAACCAATCTATTGTAACACCTGATAGGGCACATAGTACTTTGCGATAAGTTTTTGGCATCTGCAAAGCTGGAGGGATAACTATTTGTATGGTTGCAAGCAAAGGAAAACCATATCATCCACATCAAAAATATGCTCAAAATGATGTTGGTTAGCCTATTGGTGCATCCAATTCTAGGCTACATCCAAATTCATATTTAGTTGACGGAGGACATCAGCATGTTGACTGAGAGTAGTGTCGACTGCATGGACCTTGGAGCTACTTGGAATGTAGGAAGAAGGAATCGGTGGAGGGCACCCATAAACTTCCTCAAAAGGGGTAACCTTGGTTGTTGTGTGATAGGAAGTGTTGTACCACCACTCGTCCAAAGGAAGCCATCTTGTCCAGTGCATAGGATGATATGAGCTAAAGCAACAAAGGTAGGTATCCAAACATTTGTTGACAATATTTGTTTGACCATTAATTTAAGGATAATAAGCTAAAATCATATTGAGTTGAGTCCCCTACAACTTAAAAAATTATTTCTAGAAGTGACTAGTAAAGGTTGGATCACGATCAGACACGATGGAGGAGGGCAGACCATGAAGGCAAAAGATAGAATCAAGAAAAATTTGGGCAATGATGGAGGTTGTGTAAGGATGGGATAGGGAACAAAAGTGAGCATACTTTGAAAGACAATCCACTACTATGAAGATAACAGATTTGCCTCTAGACATAGGTAAGCCTTCAATAAAATCCATATAAATATCCATCCAAACCTGGTCAGGAATGGGCAAGAGTTGAAGAGTGCCTGGAGAACACACCGTTTCACCTTTCATCCATTGACAAGTATCACAAGATGCCACAAAATATTGAATGTCATTTTTCATACCCTTCCAAAAAAAGTGTGCTTAAGTTGTTCATATGTTTTGAGAAATCCTAAATGGTTGACAGATGGGGCAACATGCAGTTCTATCATGAGAAGTTCTTGTAGTGAGGACTTATGGGGAACAAAAAGGCATTGGTGGTAATGTAGATCTTGGCCATCCCAAGTGTAGCCTAAACATGAAGTAGACTCAGTGTATAGGGAAGCAACAAAAGTCTGCAATTCAGAATCCTGAAGTACCTCCTAGCGTAAGGAATCAATCCATTGGAAGACTAGCAATGAAATGACATACAACATACTAAGAGCTTCAAATTGGTGAGAGAGCATTGGCCACAACATTCTCCTTACCCTTATTATAGGTGATATCATAATCATAGCCCATGAGTTTAGAGACCCATTTTTGTTTTTCAGGGGTGGCAACCCATTGCTCCAAAAAGTATTTGAGACTTTGATGATCCGTTTTAATGGATAAATGACACCCGATGAGATACGGTCGCTAATGGGTTATTGAATGCAGAATTGCATAAGTGGATTTTTCCAAATTATGATTGGAAAGAGCTTTACTAGTGAAGACCAAGGGTCTCCCTTATTGCATCAACACTGCACCAATACCATGACTTGAAGCATCGCTTTCAATGAAAAATGATTTGGAGAAATCTGGCATGGCCAAGATAGGCGTAGTGGTCATAGCATGCTTCAATTCTAGGAAAGCATGTTCAATGGATCCTATACAAGTAAAAGAGTCATTATTTAACATCGAAGTGAGGGGAGCTACAATTTTACCATAGTTACAAATAAATTTATGGTAATAACTTGTAAGCCCTAAAAATACCCTAAGACCTTTGAGAGTGTGAGGTTTCAGGCATTCATGAACAACTTGGATCTTCTTGGGGTTAAATTTGATGCCCTACTTAGTGACAATGTGTCCCAAATATTCCACTTCTATCAATCTAAAAGAACACTTGGAATGCTTAGCATAGAGTTGATGTTGTGCCAACAATTGAAGAGTCTGATTCACATGAATAAGATGCTCTTCCCATGAGCGACTATACACTAGAATGTCATCAAAGAAGACTAGAATGAAATTTCAAAGGAATGGATGAAAAATGTTGTTCATGAGGCTTTGGAAAGTGGAAGGGGAATTAGTCAAGCCAAATGGTATTACCAAAAACTCATAGTGACCTTCGTGAGTACGAAAAGTAGTCTTGGGAATATCCTCATCCTTGAGCCGGATTTGATGGTACCCCGAGTGAAGGTCAAGTTTGAAAAATACATAGTCCCATGAATTTCATCCAGTAATTAATCCACAAATGAAATAGGAAACTTATCCTTGATGGTGAGTTTATTGAGCTCTCGATAATCGATACACAACCACCAAGATCCATATTTCTTGCGTACCAATAAAACTGAAGAAGAATAAGGACTGTTTCTTGGCTAAATGACATTAAATTTTAATAATTATTGTACTAGCTTCTAAATTTTTAACTTAAAATCATGAGGATACCTGTACGATCTAATGTTGGGTGGTTTATTACCAGGTAACAAGGGGATAACATGGTCATGAGAGTGATGAGGCGATAATTCTATTGGCTCAGTGAAAATAGAGTTGTGCTTGGTCAAAATAAGTAGAAAATATTTAGGAATAGAATCATCCTCTAAAGGATGAGGTTGGATCACAAAAATCTGAGCTATGACACCTCGATTAACAACTCCATATGGTTGGAACTGATAATCTGTGAAGGCTCTAATTTTAAGCCATGGAGAGTGTAGGACTATCCATTCTGTGAAAATTGTATCCAAAGATTAGTAAAGTGCCAGGAGATGAATCCCAATGTTCCCAGCCATTGAGCTCCCAACATAATATCACATCCCCCTAATTAAAGTGCAAACATATCTTGTTTGAGCTCATAATCCCCAATTTTGACCTTAACATTATGATATTTACCTTTGCAAGGTAAAGTCCCACCATTTTCTATCATAACTTCAAAGGAATTACATGTGTGTACATAAAATTTTGCCTGCTTGGCAATGGAGGGATCAATGAAATTATGTGTACTACTAGAATCAATCAAGATGGTAAGACGCAGGCCCTTGAAATAACCTACAACTTTCATGGTTTGGGGAGTAGTAATGCCAACAAGAGCATAAACAAAAATTTTAGCCTGTGGCTCATCTTGGTTTTCTTCCTCTAGTTTAGGTGGTTCCTCTACTGATTTAGTGTCATCATCACTATGGTCATTGGTTCCAGGCTCATCAACATTTATGAGGAACAACTTCTTTTGGGTGCACCTATGCCCACGAGAAAAATTTTCATCACAATTGTAGCACAACCCTTGAATGCATCACACATCCATTTTAGAAATAGTTAAACATTTGGGTGCAGCAGTGGGTGCAATAGGTTTTTGTTCATGTTGATTGTGGAATCTAGGAGGAAAAGAGGGTTTAGCCCATGGAAATTTAGATATTCGTCTTTGAGTTGAAAATTTGGACTCGACCAAATGAGCCAACTGGATAGCCTACATCATGGATTGTGGTTTAAACATTATGACCTCGACTTGGAGATCTTTCCGCAACCCACTAACAAAAGAACTCATATAGAACCATTCATTCAATCTTGTAGTTTTGTTGGCCAATATCTCAAATTGTATTTGGTAATCTCAAACTATCAAAGTTTGTTTCAACTTTGTCAATTATCTTGTAAAATAATAATATTCACTAGAGCCAAAGCAAGTGAGTAATTGAGACTCAAAGTCCACCTAGGAAGGATCAGGGAGAGTTTTCTACAACCATTGGTACCATTTTAAGGCTTCATATTCCAAATTGAAATAATCCATTTGAACTCGGTGATAAATGAGGACATCGTGGAGTCCAAAGAATTGAGCAACATGACATAACCATCCATCCACATCCTTCCCATTGAACTTAGGAAAGTCTAGTTTTGGCATCTTGAAGGTAGTATCACGATCAAAGTGAATGTGAGATTCATAAATTTCCTTTCCTTGACCTCGATCGAAATGTGAGTGTTCAGTATGATACTCAGATTTGCTTGGAATACCTTGTATTTTAGACTCAACTTTTGCTAGCTGTTCTTCTAGGAAAATTCTCGAGGTATCTTATTCAATTTTGAAAGTTTGAAATTCTATCATCAAGTGTTCAATTGTTTTTTGTAAGCCATTAAAAACACTTAGTAGGGTATCCAACATTGAAGCAATGTTTTTCTCTACCTCTTTTTGATGTCCACGAGTGCCACTTGCCATTTGAGATAGCCTTAAACTTTTTTACTAAATTACTAAAAATAGAAGTGTGGTTTTTGGAGTTACTATTTTTAGTAAGGAGTCTAAAAAGTGTTTGGATGTTATATATCAAGATGATCAACTTGAAAATATGGTCACAATGAGTTATATGTCACAACACAGATTTTTGGGCACCCCAGACTTAGATTTTGTATTTGGAGAATATTTGGCCAAAAAGAGCTAGTGGAAAATTGATAAATTTGAGGAATTTTGAGAAAAAGGGAGTTAGGACTCAAAAATTTTGAGAGGTAAGAAGGGGCTAACTAAGACAAAAAAACAAATTTGAGGAATTTTGGAGTTGTCTAGGGCCTGTTATGACTTTTTTTAGGGCTATTTTTCCCTATTTCTGGTGTAAGAATTACTCAAAATAGAGTAATGATAAAACCAATATAACTTCTTTGTTATAGCTCTGATTTGCACAATTTTTTATTTTTTGATTTTTTATTTGGAGCTATAGGTCACAAGTTGGGTACTAGATCAATTGTCTCTGATCTATCAACTGATCACCTTGTCACTATCCTGTCACTTGTATTGCAGTTACTAACACTAACGATTCTATTTCTAACCCTGACCACTTGTATTTTTTGATTTTTACTGTAACTATTTCTTACCCAATTTTTACTATCATTGACCTGATTATTATTGTCACTGAATTAATTGTTACTATCATTGACCTAAATGGTACTACCACTGACCTGATTGTTACTACCATTAATCTAGATTGTACTAGAATATTATAAACTATTAGAGACACTTATGGAATCTATCCTAACTACTGGTGCATGCAAAGTGCATTCTTATGTGATAGGGAAGTCCTCCGTATGCTCACTTTTTGGGATTATGAATGCAGGTTCAACATAATAGGAAGATATGTATTTTTGTAGGTTGAAGTTTTTAACAGAACCAGGGTATGCTAGGTAAAGGATTAACACCCATAGGCCCTTTGTTATACCACAATGATGAACAATAGTGTTCATACCAATATTTTAGGCCACTACCCAAGGAGGATTCCACACATACCCTTGAGCACACTATCTGCCTCTTTAATAGTACAAGTATGTAATCATCCAAGATGTTGTGTCCCATGGACTATGGATGATACAAGGCTAAAAAGCTTCCTACTGGAGCTTTTGATACACCCAAAAATGCATGGGAGCTCAATTCCATGTGTGAGTGCTATTTGAGGCTTGGGTATTAGATCCTAATTATTCCTCACTTCACTAGACACTTTATGGGCTATCTAGCTTATCCAATAATGATAGCTCTTTCATAATATTTTAAAACCCTCGGCACAGGGTTTCTAGCCTATATTTTTTTATTTTTGCAGATTTGTTTTTTGGCTTTTTGAATAAAAGAAAACAAAATAAAAAACACAAGAAAATTATACCTAAAAAGTGAAAATGGCTAAGCAATAATTATCGTAGTTGCAATAGAACTCAGCCTTGGAAAGCGCTCTGATACCACTTGTAAGGAACCTACTATTGAAATAAAGCTCACACACACAAAATATTAAAATATAACTAAAATACATTCAATAACAGAATAATACTATGCAGAAAGTAATTGCAGAATTGAAACAATCTCACAAATAACTCAGAATCACAGGCCTCTTCAAGGGGGCACCCTCCTTCAATATTTCATTAACTTGCAAAAAGATGTCTTCGTACATGGCTTCATAGATTTTTAAAGAAAGACTTCATGCAACCCTAACCCTAGGTTCAAGAGTTGGTTTACATGTAAAATGCTACTCAAGCTAGAATATTTTACCAAATATCGGTTACAATCTTGATAATGGTTACATCAAATGGCTTCACTTGGCTAGGAGCCTAACATGCCATGTACATTACAAAATATTGTAAAATAACATTATAGATAGGATCCCTCACGTTGAAAGTGGATCATTACATAATAATGAGAATTACAAAATAACGTTAGGATGGGATCCTAACATACCCATACAAGTAAGATCCATTAGATTCCTTTTAAGTAAAAGAATCTTAACACTCAAACTTTAATTGCATAAATTAATAATATTATATTTTTACTTATAATAGTAAAAATTATATTTTTTTGATTAATGGTGAAAAAATAGGGTTTTAAAAGGTCCCAAAACCTTTTACATTAGAGGTAGAGAAAGATAAGGCTAATTAACCACAAGCCAACCTCCAAGGCCAAAAGAAATAGAAATTAAACTAAAACAACCATCCAAAATCAAAGACCAACCCACCACTAAGCAGAGCATAAAGGAGAATTTTTATTCAACTTTCTTCTAGAGACACCAATGATCCTACTCTATTTTTTCATAAGACTAGAAGGGTAGTAAATACATCAAGATGCAGATAACAAAAATCCAAACTCAAAGATCAAGGATGAAGGCAAAACACCAAGCATATTCCTTGAGAATTGTAACCACCAGGGAGCAAAAGGACCAACCCCCAAAAAAATATCCCCCAAAGAGAGGATTACTAGAACACAACTGAGATATCATCCAAGTAGAAAGATAATAAAAATATCTACTGGATAGGTAGGCCCAATGCTTCAAAAGCAATAATTATCATTAACTACGAAGGAAAATTGTTTTACCAAATTTTGAACTAGCAAATATCCACCTCCAAATTGGCCATAACATCAGCAAACTCATTACCTTCCCTATAAATATGATTAATTTTAACTTCTATCATACCTTATAGAATATTTTATGTGTCCTTAATAATATTTAGGATGAAACAATTGTTAGTCTTTTCAATCTACAGTTCCTGAATAATATTCAAGGAGTCACCTTGAACAAGAAGTCTTATGAAGCCCCTCTTAAAAACCTGGTGAACACTTGAGAAAAGAGCCTTAGATTTAGCTAGGTGTTTGGTTTGAATACCATAATCTTCAATGTAAGCCCAAATGACCTCACCATTATCATTTTTGACAACACCCCCTCCACCAGGTCTCTCGGGTTTACCTTTGGCAACCCCATCAATGTTTGAAATGACCCACCCTTTAGTTGGTTTATGTCATCTATTAGCCAATATTATTTGAATAATGGATATAGAAAAATTATCTAGATTTAGATTCCAACTAACAACATCCTCTTTCTCCAAAACTTCCTCCCTACCATTTCCAACATCAAAGATAGTTAAGTTATTCTCAATAGCATCTTTAATACTTCTAAAGACAAAGGATTCATCCCCAGTAATATCCTTGAAAATTATTTTGTTCCTCTTCCACCAGATATCCCATAAAAAATGAGGAAGAACCAGATTCCACATCCTAGTAAGGTTGTGACTGATGAAGGGGGATTTCCACTGAGTGAAAAGTTCCTTAAAATTTTGAGGTAATATCCATTTGATGGAAAAAGAATCTAATAAAGCATTGAGAACCTTATTTGAGAAATAAAAATGGATGAAAATATGATCCATAGATTCAACATCCTTAGAAAACAAGAGACAAATATTGGGAAGATGGAATCCTTTCTTACATAAATTATCAACTATCAAAATTTTGTTTTGCAAACACAGCCACAAAATTATGCAATCTTGGTGATAAAATGAGGATTCCAAATATTTTCTACTAGAAAATATCCTCCCTTGGATAATTATTGTTCCTCATATGCAGTATTGATAGAAAAAAGGCCTTTAGGAGAATGACTGCATAGAAGGAAGTCCCTATCATTCTGTTGAGGAAGAAAGTATTGTTGTAGCAACATGTTCAAACTTGCCAAAATCTAAAGGATCTGAAGATTAGTTGTATATAAAGTTAGATGCTTCCAAATCCTCTTTCCATTAGTGATAATTATGTAATCAATTACTTTTTCTCCATATTTTATTGACAAAGGAGCCTTCAAATCATAAAACTCAAGACTAAGAAAGAGAAATTCAAGAAGAATCCAAGTATCCTCCCAAAATAACACATCCTTACCATTCCCAATCTACCACCTCATACCCTCTGTAACCAAACTTCTAACCCCCAACAAACCTTTCCAGATCATAGAGCTCCTATGAGGAGAAATACTTCTAAAAAAAGGAATGTTATTTTCTAGACACTTACCTCTCATAATATCTTTCCACAGATGGTCCTCCTCAACATATAATATCCAAGATGTTTTTGCAATCAACGCCTTATCGAACAACCACAAATTTTTGATCCCAAGAACACCTTCTTTCCTAGAAGAGAAAATCCTATCCCAAGAGATAAGGGACACCCTCTGTTTATCCTCCACCCCAGCCCATATAAATATCCTAAATATCTGGTCATTCCTCATCCTAATATAAATTATATTAAAATATAATAATTTAAATAAATATATTTCATAAAAGTTTTAATTTTTTTTTTATTAATTTTTATGACCAATGATTTTATTATAACAATAACAATGATTTTAAGTCATATACACAAGATCTTCCAAATCAAATTAAATCTATGACATCTAGATTAAAATATGGAACAAGAACACTTTTGCAAACATTTTTGAGAAGAAAGAAGTAAAAGATAAACCTTAAAAATTCCAAAAAGGTGATCATAATAATCCAAGCTCAGAGGAAAGGGAGTTTCTTAGTGAATATCATAATATTTTGAGTAAGGAAGAAAAATTCTGGAGATTAAAATCAAGACAAACTTGGTTAAAATAAGGAGATAAAAATACAAAGTTTTTCATAGGATGGCTATAGTATAGAGATCAACATCCAGAATTAGAAGAATTAAATCAATAGAAGAGGTTTGGACTAAAGATCAGAGTGAAATTAGAAAAGAGGTAAAGTCTTTCTATTATAATATTGTAGGATAAGAGGAGATTGAAGTTCTTAGTGATAAACTTCTTCAAGAAGTTCCTTCAGTGATAACGAATGAAGGCAATAGAAAACTAATGGAGCCTATTACTTTATAAGTTCTTTTAGTTCTTTTCTCTTTTCCTTGATTGATATAATGAAGGATTATTTATTGGTGGTAGTGGAACAGTCTAGGGTAAAAAAATACATACCTTATAAAATTAATGCAATATATCTTACCCTAATTCCAGAAAAGAAGGATGTTGAATTTTTTTATTATTTTAGACCCATAATCCTATGTAATATGGCATATAATATTATCTCCAAAATTATGGTGAATCAATTAAGGCCATTGTTAGACAAAATTATTTCAAAAAAGCAACTAATATTTATGAAAGGGAGACAAATTCTAGATGATATCATAGTAGCTTATGAAGTTATAAATTCAATAGCTTCAATAAAAGAGAAAGCAATGGTCTTAAAACTTGATATGAGTAAAGCCTATGATAGGGTTAAATGGGATTTTATTTTTGTAGTTTTAGATAAGTTTGGATTCAAGAAGAAATAGGTTAGATGGAATAAAGTTTGTGTTTCTTTAGCTTCTTATTTAGTTTTGGTCAATAGGTTAGTAACAAATTTTTAAAGCCAAGAGAGGCCTTAGACAAGGATATCCTCTATCTCCTTATTTATTTATTATTATGGGAAAGGTTTTGAGTAGGAACTTAAAGAAGGCTTACAAAGATGGGCTTATAAGTAGACTTAAGGTTAGTAATAACATCGACAACATCACTCATCAATAGTTTGTAGATGATACAACCCTTTTTGGAAGGGTAAGGATAAATGAGGCCAGAGCTTTGAATAACTTTTTAAAGGAATACAAAAGAGCATCAAGGCAAAAAGTTAATAGGACAAAATCTAAAATTTAATTCCTTAGCACTCCAACTAATATCAAAGAAATAATTTACAGGTTACTTCAAATGGAGGAGGTAAATTTTCCAACAAATTATCTAGGGATGCCTTTATTTGAGAGGAGAATGAGGATAAAATTATGGAATATAGTTATTAGTAAAGTTTAGAATAAAATTCCAAATTGGAAAGGTAGATGGTTATCATAAGAAAGAAGAGTATAGTTAATTAAGTCAGTATTACAGGTCATTTCTACATGATAAAAGGAAATTTTATTTGATGAAATGGAGCAAGGTGTGTGATGATAAAACTAGAAAAGGTCTTGGTTTAAGAGATATTACATATTTAAACTTAGCTCTTAGAGGAAATGTAATATGGTGGTTGTACAAAGAGAGTCAAATACAATGGATAAGAATTATTTTAAGTATGTTGAGCCCAATGACCCAAGTTTAATATTTGCTGCATTCTCTCTACCAAATGGTTTTGCTCTTTAGAATGGTTTTAAAACTACTATTGATCTAATGATTAAAGGTTTAATGTGGGTGGTGGAAACTAGAGAAAAATATTCTATTTGGATGAATACTGAAGAACACAAGCTTATACTGAGAGGGGGGTGAACAATATAAGATCAAATTTTACTTTTATTTGCCAAAAAATATTATCCAATATTATCAATAGAAATATCAACAACAATAATCAAAGCAATGTACAAATCATCACACACAATAGAGACACCAATTTAACGTGGTTCACCCAATGTGGGCTACTCCACGAAGAAAATCTTTCCACTAAATTTTCTCAATAAATATCTTGGGAATCACTTCCCTATTATAATTTTTATGAACCTCTATACAAAGGAGATACCAATCCCCTATGCTTTAATTTGAGGATATCTCTCCATAGGAGAACTCTTTCCTCTTTTCTCTAGTTCATGGTACTTGATCCAGGAGACCTCTATCTCCTCAACTAGTTCGTGGATCTCTCTCCATAGAAGAACTCTATATTTATAGCTAGTTCATGGATCACACTCTACAAGAGAAATATTTCCCCTTGCTGTGGTTTGTGGATCTCTCTCCATAGGAGAATTATTTCCCCTTGCTCTGGTTTATGATATTCTAGAAGACTACTTCCCCATTGCTCTGGCTTATGGATCTCTCTCCATAAAAGACCTCTATCCTCATTGCCCTAGCTAATGGATCTCTATCCACTGGAGACTTCTATCCTCTACTCTATCACCTCCAAATATTTCTCTCAACTCTATTTTAGATCTGCACCAAACTCTATCCCAAGTGTAGTATAAATCTTCTCTAACTCTATCTTAGGTCTAGCACAAATCTGCTCATAAATTTGTACCAAAATCTATCCTCAAATATGTCCTCAAGACTTAACACAAAGCTTGATCAATCACAAATTAACTCTTCTTAGATTTCCCCAAGCCTTAACACAAAGCTTGAACAAATAAATCAATCAAATCTGCTCTCAAGTCTTCATAAAGACTTTCTTCAAATCTGCCTTCAAGTCCTCTCAAGAACTTGTTCAACCTGCTCTCAAGTCTTCACTAAGACTTGCTTAAATATGCCTACAAGTCTCCACCAAGACTTACTTCAAATATACCTTCAAGTCCTCTCAATAAATTGATCAATCTACTCTCAAGTCTTCACTAAGACTTGCTCAAATCTACCTACAAGTCTCCACCAAGACTTGCCTCAAACCCACCTTCAAGTCCTCTCAAGAACTTGCTCAATATGCTCTCAAGTCTTCACTAAGACTTGCTCAAATATATCTACAAGTCTCAACCAAGACTTACCTCAAATCTACCTTCAAGTCCTCTCAATAACTTGCTCAATCTTCTCTAAAGTATTTACTAAGACTTGCTCAAATCTACCTACAAGTTTCCACCAAGACTTGCCTCAAATCTACCTTCAATTCCTCTCAAGAACTTGCTCAATATACTCTCAAGTCTTCACTAAGACTTGCTTAAATTTATCTACAAGTCTCCACAAATACTTACCTCAAATATACCTTCAAGTCCTCTCAAGAACTTGCTTAACCTGCTCTCAAGTATTCACTAAGACTTGCTCAAATCTGCTCTCAATACACACTCAAAAACAACTCATAAAATATGCTCAATCAATCTCAACTTGTCATGAACCTCCCTAGTTGACTTTATGGCACAAGAAAAAATATATATTAACCTATGATGTGGTGATACCTATTTTGAACAATTGAACCAAATATATGATGTTTAGTTGATTTATAAGAGCATGTTATCGCTAATATATTGCCAAGTGTGCAGGATCAGGTACACTCGTAGGTGGAACAAGTAGAGTCACCCACCAGAAACGAGGGTACCAAATATCAGGGGAAATGATGATTAAGGTACTCAGAGGTAACATGGATAGATACCTTCATATAGGCATGCATTTATGAAAGGGATAATCATCGATGGATGATCACCTTGAGCTTTAGTTGATAGCCTAGTAGCTATCGTAAAATCTTTAGCTAAGATAGGTGATTGGGTTGATGGAAAGATTCCCTATTTGTTGTTGTATAAATGTGTTTTCTCTCTACTACATCATGGCTTGAGTAGTTTAATATTGATTTTTTATATGAGAACACCTACAAAATGTATATAGATGCATAAGGTAAACTATCATGTTGAAGTAAAAGTAGAGCATCATCCTTATGAAAGAAAGCAAATTAAAATTAGATGCTAAATGAAGATTCCTTTAAACTAATTAATGAAGTTTAAGTAAATAATGTCTAGCTCATTGGAGCTCATTAGTAAAATTTATTTGCAATTAATAAATGATTTTTCATTTAAAGTAATTAAAAGTGTTCATTTTAATGATAATAGAGAATTCATTTTAGAAAATATATAGATATATAATAGATATCTTTTATTAAAAAAGCAATAGTGAAATTGTGTGAATAAAATAAATATGTTTTAAGGTTTATAAATATCATGAGAATGATATTTTAAATTTAAAAGAGCCATTCTTCAAAAAAATAAAACGTAATGATCCCTTTCCTATATAGTGAAACCTATGAGATAGCCTATAATGCTACTAATTTTTCAAAGGTGGAAAATATGGGAAGAACACACAAAGGATATGGGATGGGCATTGAAGAAAGGAGGCTCAAGATGGGGGCTCAGGGTTCGAGAGGGCGGTGGATGGGCCACCTGGGTGAACGAGCACGTAAGGAGGAGGAAAAGGAAAAGAAGGGGAGAGAACAGAAGGAGGAGGATGAAGAGCAGAGGAACAAAGGTGAGAGGCGTGGAGAAAGAAGAGAATGCACCAGAAGTGAGAAGGTAGGTAGTAGACTTTACCAGAATTCCATCTCTATCAAAGCTTAAAGGTTGGATTGATCTAAGCTCTAACTCTAGTTTTAAATTGCATAGAATCGTTGAGTGATCTATTTTTAGTTAAAAGTACCATGCACTAGATGAAGCACTGTGTGTTTAGTTAAAACCACCTTGTGCTAGTTGAAGAGCTCTGTGTTTATTGAAACTACCATACACTAGATGAAGCATTGTGTGTTTAGTTAAAACTACCTTGTGCTGGTTGAATAGCTCTATGTTTAGTTAAAACCACCTTGTGTTGGTTGAAGAGCTTTGTGTTTTTAGTTAAAATCACCTTGTGCTGGTTGAACAACCCTGTGTTTAGTTAAAACTACCATGTGCCATATGAAGCACTATGTGCTTAGTTAAAACCACCTTGTGCTAGTTGAAGAGCTATGTATTTTTAGTTAAAACCACCTTGTGCTGGTTGAAGAGCTTTGTGTTTATTGAAATTACCATGCACCAGATGAAGCATTGTGTGTTTAGTTAAAACTACCTTGTGTTGGTCGAAGTGCTCTATGTTTATTTTAAACTTCCATGTGCCAGAGGAAGCGTTGTGTGTTTAGTTAAAACCACCTTGCGCTGATTGAAGCACTGTATTTTAGTTGAAAATTTCCATGTGCGTCGTTGAGTTCTTTGTGTTTATTGGAACCGCCTTGTGCTAGTGAGCGCAATGTTTTGTAAAGAAAACCACCATAGGTTTTAGTGCTAGTGAGCATAGGTTTAGGAAGAAACTAGTTAGCGTTTTAGTGAGAGAATTCCTAGTTCTAGTTCTTAGACGCTAGGTTTGTCATGGTTGCACAGCATCCACCTTGGAAGGTGTTGGCCGCTAGCTGTAGACCTTGTATTAGGGAAGGTGTTGTGTGGCTTGTTTTAATTAAAGGAGCATTTATTTTATGAGAAAATTATTTAAGGTTATTAATAAGAAATAACCTTTGTTTATATAAAATATAATGAAGGTTTTAATTAAAAGGAACCTTTGATTTATATGAGATATATTTAAGGTTTTTAATTAAAAAGAACCTTTGATCTATATGAGATTTATTTTAGGTTTTAATTAAAAGGAACCTTTGATTTATATGAGATATATTTAAGGTTTTTAATTAAAAAGAACCTTTGATCTATATGAGATTTATTTTAGGTTTTTAATTAAGAGGAACCTTTGATCTATATGAGATTTATTTAAGGTTTTTAATTAAAATGAACCTTTGATTTATATGAGATTTATTTTAGGTTTTTAATTAAAAGGAACCTTTGATTTATATGAGATTTATTTAAGGTTTTTAATTAAAAGGAACCTTTGATTTATATGAGATTTATTTAAGGTTTTTAATTAAAAGGAACCTTTGATTTCTATGAGATTTATTTAAGGTTTTTTATTAAAAGGAACCTTTTATTAAATTAAAATGACCTTTGATTTTTATGAAAGGCATTGAAGGTTTTTAATTTAAATATAGCCCCTTTGATTAATTCTTGATTATCTTAGGATTTTTAAATTAAATGGGATTTGGATTTATTCATGAATTGAAGTTATGGGGCTTCAATTTAGGGAATGAATGAATGATTGTTTTAAAGGTTAAAGGTATGGGACTTTAATGCTTTAAAAAGTAATTGATGGATTAGAAATGGTGAATTAAAAAGGATGTAGATTTATTCTTTAAATTGAAGTTATGGGGATTTGGTTTATGGAATGAAAAGAAGAGGATTGTTTTAAAGGTTAAAGGTATGGGAGTTTAATGCTTTAAAAAGTAATTGATGGATTGGAAATGGTGAATTAAAAAGGATGTAGATTTATTCTTTAAATTGAAGTTATGGGGCTTTGGTTTAGGGAATGAAAAGAAGAGGATTATTTTAAAGGTTAAGGGTATGAGACTTTAATGCTTTAAGACATGATTGAATTTGATTTAAGTTAGACCTTGATCTAAGTGGTGCATGTTGGATGACTCTCCAAGGGAACTTGGGAGGTGAAAATAAAAGTAAGGGTTCTTTTATGATATCCATTATGCATTAGATGGTTAGAAACTTAATTGAATTTTGTATAGTTGCAATTTGGTAAAGTAAATGAATAGATGCATTTTAAGGCATGCCTATCCTGAACCATGAGTATCATAATCCCCTACTACCCTCAAAGAACTATTGGGAAGTAAGGAGAAGCAAGGAGTTCAATGGAAACAAATAATAGGTAATGGTATCTTACGTTGATTTACTTATGATCAAATAGATTAGAATTGTGGGGAGATATCCCCAATGCAGATAATGTTATACTCTTTAGAGTAGAAAGGATTTATCATGTAATAATTAATGAGATAATTTTTTATTGGATTAGTGAAGGTTATTTTACTTTATTTATGTATTTGGTTATGTTATGTAGTAGATTCTATTTTAGTGTTAAGCTTTTTTTATTCTCTCTATCATTGTTTGATTGATTTCTAATGTTGTAGCATATAGATGTATCATTGTTTGATTGCTTGATGATAGGAATCTAAGTGTAGAGTTCTAAGGTGAACTCAGAGGTGACCTAAGAGAATTAAGAACCCCTTAGGGTGAATATAGGTAACCTAAGGGAATTGATAACCCCTTAGGGTGAACATAGGAGACCTAAGGGAATTGATATCCCCTTAGGGAGATAAAGGATTAAGTTGTGAAGAGAATTACATTTGAGTTAAGATAGCTCGTCGTGGAGATGAGATAGATAGCTTAACTCACAATACTCGTAGTATACCTACACATAATGATTTATGTAGGATATGGGGATGAGTGTATACCTTTGATGGATTGAGGGTGATAGGTCTAGCTCATCGAGAACGATGGGACAAATGGGCTTATCTGTAGTGACACATTATATACCTACATAGAAGAATTTGTGTTAGGGTACTTTGTGAGATGTAACTTCTAAGAAATCTTAGGGGATTGAAACTTTAGGTAAATGTTAGTTGGGTTAGGGGTTCATGAAGGAATCATGTATCCCTCTCTTTAGTAAAAAAAAAAATCTATTTTTGTATTTTTCATGTAGGACCCTCCTAACATAATACAATTATCATTATCTTAATATATTAACTTACAAGGGGTCACACCCTTTCACAAGCACACACTCCTTGGTTGGGTATATTAACCCAATCACTTTTTATTTTTAAGACATCGAAGAATATACATTATTAATATATAAGGAGTTTACCTTCTGTTTTCCAACTGTGATTCTTAATATTTCTTGCGATTCTATTTAAGTCAGAGTCTTTCACTTGGTATCTTACCAACTTGGATCAGAGCTAGTGTGAAGCAAAAAAAAAAAATTCCTCTTACGTGATAAGATCCTGTTGACACATTGAAAATGCTAAAATGACAAAGTGAGCAAGTTATAAACCAGCATTGGTCGATCAGTAGACGTAACAACAACAAGTATGATATCACAACAACACCTATGATGTTCTTCGATGAAGCAGAGGGAAAATAATACTATCCAACACCTTGGTCACTACGAAACGTCACCAACCCTGCAAAATTTTTGATCTGTAGAAGAAATACGTTGAAAAATCTAGCAAAATACACCTTCTGGTGTCGACTGATACGTTGCAGGCATATAGTCAAAATTTCGGTGACTTTCCAAAAAGACGACGACAAAAATTAAATTAAACCAAAGGTTTATAAGGTTTTTCGTTGCTGGGAAGAAGAAACTCTGACAAAAATTATTCCGACACCGGAGGGGGGAAAGAAAGTTGAAATTTTAAAAAGCATTCGGGATTAAAATCCCATATCGGGCGTGTTTAAAAACTTATAACCCTTATATTCACTGAAGCACCTAGACTAAGCTATGACTTCGGTCATGCTTCACAAAAAAACCTTCACGCAACCGAAGTTACCTTACCTACCGACACTTGTCCAGTCGTTAGTTTGACTTTGACCCCTCAAAATTTGTGCGCTTTCGCTCGGTCTCCACCCTAATTTCCACCCATCGCTCAGCTTCTCCTCGTTCATCTACCACCACTTAATGTGCCTTGATGATTGACGTGCTTCATGTTCTGTGTCACCTTGTTCCTCGATGGTGCCACCCTACTGACTACCATGCCCTGTCTACTAACCACCTCATGTTTCGCGTTGTGCCTATTGACTCTACCGTGCCACACACTCTCCGCCCACCTTACGCTCCACCGCCTTGAGCTTCGAAATTCCCGTCGGTTCAAATAAAAAATATATAAAAGTGCTACTGTCACAAAATAGAGAGCACCAAAAAATATAGTTGTTGGGATTAAGCCCCAAATTTTTGATAGAATTTTGCCAATTAAAGAGAATTAAAACAATTTTTTCGCCCAAACAAATAGCAACAAATTTTTCTCATCTAACCAATTGCTATGGCCGATGGACGTCGATCACTAGATTCCATTCATGAGAAACACGAAAGGCTCATCGAAGAAGTTAAACAGGAAAGAGAGGAGAATGCCCATAACACAAGAGAACTCTTCAAGAAAATATTTGCAATGGATGTTAAACTTGATGCTATCAGTCAAAATTAGGCAACAACACATTCAAATTCAACCAACAACGGGTCATCAAACCGAGCAATGTTAGGAGGTCCACAAACTTCCATTTTACCATGGACGACCAAATTAGACTTCCCAAAATTTGAAGGCGATGACCCTACAAACTGGATCTACCGAGCAGAGCAATATTTCTCACTAAATCAAATTCTAGAAATGCAAAAAGTGCATATCGCCTCCTTCCACTTGGAAAATGATGCCATCCAATGGTACCAATGGTTTGAGAAAACTAATGGCACTCCGACGTGGTCAACCTTTACACATAATCTATTAGTGCGATTCGGCCCTAGCAAGTTTCAAAGCTTTATAGGGGCCCTCACTAAATTATGCCAAACCACTTCGATAAGTGAATACCAAGCAGAATTTGAAAGGCTAGCTAATCGAACATCCGGATTAGACACTGCCTTCTTTCAAGAATGTTTTTTCAACGGATTAAAAGAAGAAATTCGAATTGAGGTGCAAATGTATAACCCTACAAACATGTTAGAGACCATCGGCTTGGCAAAATTAGTGAAAGACAAAATCAAGGCACGAAATCGGTTCACAAAACCAACCTTGGGGAAACCATCAAACACTTATACCAACCCCAAACCAATGCAAAATGGAAGAACCCAAAACTCCTACACAGCCCCCAAAATTAACCCCGCTCTACCAATTAAGCGTCTGAGTTTTGAGGAAATGAAGGAAAGACAAGCTAAGGGTCTTTGCTACCATTGCGACGAGAAATTTGACAGAAATCATAAATGTGCCTCACGAAAATTATATATTCTAGATGCCACATATGGGGGGAATTCTACCGAAGAGGAACCTGAACTCGAAGTAGAGGTATTATCCGACACACTTGAAAGTGACGAAGAAAATGCACCAAAGGTTTCCTTCAATGCCCTTGCCAGATTTTTTGCCCCTCAAACAATGTGAGTTAAAGGGTATTTTAAGAAACAAAACCTTATTGTGCTCCTAGATTCTGGTAGCACGCACAATTTTATCGATCCAAAGGTGGCTAAGCAAGCAAATTTTTTTATATACCCTTGCAATAACTTCGAAGTGATGATTGGAAATGGCGAAAAAATTGCATGCAAAGGAAAATGCAGAAATATAAAACTAACTATGGGTGTTTATAACATGAAAGGTGACATGTACATCCTACCCCTAGGTGGTTGCGACATTGTACTAGGCGTACAATGGTTATGAACCTTGGGCGTAGTCCAATGGGAATTTGATGAACTATGGATGAAGTTCACAACAAAGAACCAAACCTATATTATCAAAGGCCTAAAATTAGGACCTTCCCAAATTGTAAGCTCGCATAGAATGGAGAAAATTATCTGAAAAGGAAACAAAGGAATGGTCGCCCAATTATTTTCAATTCAACCTAGTCACAAAGAAGAAGAGACACTAGAGTTACAAAATATTTTAGACCACCATAAGGCGGTATTCAATGAACCAAAAGGACTACCTCCACAACGAAGTCACGATCACACTATTCCACTACTTCTAGGGCATCAAACCCCTAATATTAGACCTTATCATTATCCATACCTCCAAAATACCGAAATAGAGAAATTAGTACAAGAGCTTCTTAAGGCAGGAGTCATTAGACCTAGCAAAATCCCTTACTCCTCTCCAATTATTTTAGTTAGAAATAAGGATGGATCGTGGTGTTTATGTGTCGATTTTCGAGCGCTTAATAAAATGACCATCAAGGATAAATTTCCTATTCCGGTCATAGATGAGCTATTAGATGAACTCCATGGGGTAGCTTATTTTTCCAAGTTAGACTTACGGTCGGGCTACCACCAAATACGAGTCAACAAAAAGGATATTCCTAAGATGGCCTTTCGCACTCACGAAGGGCACTACAAATTCTTGGTGATGCCATTTGGCCTTACCAATGCTCCTTCTACCTTTCAAAGTCTAATGAATAAGGTATTTCACCCTTTCCTTCATAAATTTATCTTAGTTTTCTTTGATGACATTTTGATTTATAGCAAAACATGGGAAGAACATTTGGACCATGTTAGACAAGCATTACAAATCTTGAAGGAAAATCAACTTTATGCAAAAATATCAAAGTGTTCCTTTGGAAAACAAGAAATTGAATACTTAGGGCATATTGTCTCAAAGGAAGGAGTTATGGTAGATCCTTGCAAAATTGAGGAGGTGAAAAATTGGCCTATTTCAAAAACCTTAAAAGGTCTACGTGGGTTTCTTGGACTAACGGGATATTATAGAAAATTTGTCCAAAATTATGGTAAAATCGTTGCCCCTCTAACAACATTACTTAAGAAAAATGCTTTCAAATGGTCATCTAAAGTGGATGAGGCCTTTATCACCTTGAAAATTGCAATGTGTACCACCCTTGTTCTAGCCATGCCCAACTTTTCTAAACCATTCGTCATTGAAAGTGATGCTTCGGGAATAGGAATGGGAGCCGTACTCATGTAGGATGAAAGGCCTCTATCTTTTATAAGCAAAGCATTTTCTCCTAAGAATCTAGCTCGCTCTACGTATGAAAAAGAGATGTTGGTGATTGTCCATGCTATTCAACATTGGAGGCCTTACCTTATTGGCCAACATTTCATTATACGCACTGACCATCATAGCTTGAAGTATTTTTTGGAACAAAGGACTAATACCCCGGAACAACAAAAGTGGGTTACTAAACTTCTTGGCTATGATTATGAAATTACATATAAAAAGGGAAAGGACAACATGGCAGCCGATGCACTTTCTAGAAAATTTGAAGATATGCCTCAAGTCCATGCTCTTTCCTCCCTTATTCCTAAATGGGTAGATGAGGTGCATGAAGAATGGATAAATGATCCTACTATCCACGCCTTAATTCAACAACTTCAACATAATCCTAGTAGCAAACCTCCATACACTTGGAAGGACAATATATTAAGATACAAAGGAAGGATGGTCCTCACCCCCAATTCAACTTATCATGAAAAACTTCTTCATGAGTTACATACCTCACCCACTCGCAGGCCACTCTGGTTTCTTAAAAACCTATAAAAGAGCCACTACCTCCTTCTATTGGGTAGGAATGAAAAATTACATCAAAAATTTTGTAAAAGAATGTGAAGTTTGCCAAAGACAAAAGGGGGAGACCCTTGCTATTCCAGGATTACTTCAACCTCTTCCTATACCCACCAAAACATGGGTAGATATTTCTATGGACTTTATTGAAGGACTACCAAAATCAGGAGGAAAAACAACCATTTTTGTAGTCGTTGATCGCTTATCTAAATATGCCCATTTTTGTCCCGTGGCTCATCCTTATACCGCTAGCACTATAGCCCACCTCTTCCTAGATAACATCTTTAAATTACATGGTATGCCCTCCACAATTGTTAGTGACCGCGACCCAACTTTCACTAGCACTTTTTGGAAGGAATTGTTCAAATTACAAGGTACTCAACTTCGTATGAGCTCCGCTTACCATCCTCAAACCGATGGCCAAACAAAAGTTGTAAATAAATGCTTGGAAACATACCTTCGATGTTTTGTTTCTACTCAACCACTCCATTGGGTAAAGTGGCTTTCACTAGCGGAATGGTGGTATAACACTTCATACCATACGTCCATAAAAATGACTCCTTATGAAGCATTATATGGCCAAACACCACCATCCCTCACTTCCTATATTCCAGGGACTACAAAAGTCCATGCGGTGGAAATGGAACTTGCTACTCGAGATGACATACTATGGATCCTAAAAGAGAACCTACACACCGCTCAACATCGCATGAAGCAGCAAGCCGATCAACATAGAAGCGAACGTAGTTTCCATGAGGGTGATATGGTTTTCTTACGTCTCCAACCTTACCGTCAATCCTCTCTTAAACAAAAAGGTTCTTAGAAGTTAGCACCCAAATTTTACGGGCCGTATAAAGTTCTCCAACGTATTGGGACCATTGCTTACAAACTTGAGCTTCCTCCCTCTTCCAAAATTCACCCCGTATTTCATGTATCTTGCCTTAAGCTCATAGTTGGAGCCCATATCACGACACAAACCACTCTCCCTGAATTTTTCGATGATGGAGTACTTCTAGTCAAACCAGAAGCTATCTTGGATCGCCGCTCTCGTCACCTTCGTACTCGTGATATCACGAAAGTTTTAATCCATTGGAAAGGTCTACCTTTAGAAGACGCGATGTGGGAAACTCTTCACGATATCCAGCAACAATTTCCAAATTTCTAGCTTTGAGGACAAAGCTCTTTTAAGGGGGGTGGCATGTTAGGACCCTCCTAACATAATACAATTATCATTATCTTAATATATTAACTTACAAGGGGTCACACCCTTTCACAAGCACACACTCCTTGGTTGGGTATATTAACCCAATCACTTTTTATTTTTAAGACATCGAAGAATATACATTATTAATATATAAGGAGTTTACCTTCTATTTTCCAACTGTGATTCTTAATATTTCTTGCGATTCTATTTAAGTTAGTCTTTCACTTGGTATCTTACCAGATAGGTCTAGCTCATCGAGAACGATGGGACAAATGGGCTTATCTGTAGTGACACATTATACACCTACATAGAAGAATTTGTGTTAGGGTACTTTGTGAGATGTAACTTCTAAGAAAACTTAGGGGATTGAAACTTTATGTAAATGTTAGTTGGGTTAGGGGTTCATGAAGGAATCATGTATCCCTCTCTTTAGTAAAAAAAAAAAAATCTATTTTTGTATTTTTTAGTTTGTATGTTTTTGGGTCATTACATTTGGTATCAGAGCTTTAGGTACGAGGGTATAGAGATTCTATGTGTTCTAAAGGGAAATCAGATGGATCCAATGAAGGATTTCTTAAGTCAAAGGCTAAATCTGGGATGATCTAGGATACCCTATTTGCTAGAATATGATGGAAATAAATCCCAAGGGAGCGTGGATGTCAGGATACCTTAGTATGGGCTTCAGTATCAGTGGTACATCCTAGCCTAGAATATTATCCTAGTTAGGTTGTTAATGCATATAACAAGAGAAATTTTTATTATGCATTGATTAGAGATACAACTTAATATGAATCTATAATCTAATCTTCTTTCTTAGATGGAATCATGTTAAGATGCCACCTAATACTAGAAGAGGGAGGTCTACACCTAGACAAACTCAACAAAGTAATTTTGAAGAAGAAAACCAGGATGGGGAACCAACAAACCCCAATAGGGAGGTAGAAGACCTCATTGATACGATTTTTGCTATGTAGGATCGAATAAGACAATTGCTCAAAATGGCTGCAAATTAGAATTCACAAGTTTGAGGCTCAAATAATGGCCTAGATAATGGACTAACTGCAAAACAAGTACAAGCCAGAGCCTTAAAAAAAAAAGAAACATCTAGGGACATGAAAAACATAAGTATATCCAAGTTTTATGGAGAGGGTGATGGGGATGCAGCAAAATCATGGTTGAGAGAAGCGGAGGTTCACTTTACAATAAAAGGCTACTCATATAGTACTCGAATACTTTGGGCTATGATTAACCTGGAAGGGGCTGCTCTGGAGTTGTGGGAAACCCACTATGAGGAAACTAAGATTGAACCCATTGATACTCCATGGGAAGAGTTTATAAGCATATTTAAGAAGAGATTCCTAATAGAGCATTTTTATGCCCTAAAGTTTGAAGAATTTTCTAGTCTCAAACAAGGAACCAACATAGTAGAGATGTACTATAAGAATCTGGTAAGGCTTTTCAAATATGTATCTATTTATAATGAAAAAATATGAGTTCATAAGTTCATTATTGGATTGGAATCTAGGTTAAAGCATGATGTGGAGATGCAGGAGCCCAAATCACTGCAAAAGGTATATGACATAGGAAAGAAAGTAGAGTCACACTTCTATTATAAGTATGATTCTCTACCCAAGCAAGAGCTAAATAAGAGGAATAGTAATGGGTTTGTAAAATTGGATGTTGAACAAGAGCAAAAGGTCAAGAATCCCCAAAATACTTACAAGAAACCTTATGGGAATCATAATAAGTTCAAGAAGAACTTTCATAAGAAGGATAACAAGCCCAACAACATGAAACCTCAACCACAAAAGTCGCAAGCTCTAACTCCAAAATTTAAGAATGGGAATGAGAAACATGAAAAATAGCAAGGACCCAAGGAAGGGTGCTATAATTTTCAAGGATCTAATTACTATAATCAATGTCCATATTGAGAAGGGACTAGCACAACTAATGCAAAAGGGAAGGAACTAGAACATCGAATCTATGCCACAATCGAGAAGCAGAAGCTAGAGGGATGAGCCACCCCATTACTTGTGAAAGGTAAGGTTTTCAATAAGAAAGTAAAAATTTTGATAGATAGTGGAGCCACTAATATTTTTATTTCATCTAGCCTAGCAAGGACTGTGTTAGAAGGCCTGGACACTTGGATTATGGGTGGAAGGTTGAGTATGGTTCTGGTCAGACCTACTCGGTAAACTAGTATTATCCTATGGAAAAAGTTATTCTATATGAAGGGACTATGGAATGTTGTTTATATGTAGCTTCCCTACATGCCTTTGATATGATCCTAGGAATGGATTGGCTATAGGCTCATAAAGCCTTAGTCAATTTCCAAGACCTATGGATTGAGTATTCAGGGGAAGGCAAAGAGAGACTAAGAATTCATAGCAAACAAGGGGTGTTTGAACCTCAAATGTTGTCCACTATGCAACTAAAAAGGGCCCTAAAGAGAGGAGGGATAGTGTATGTGGTAAAACTCAATGAAGTGGAGGACCTTGAGAAAGGATAAATACTAAGACAACATCCAATTTTATAGGATTTTTAGGACGTATTTCTAGAGGACTTACCTAGACTACCTCATGTATGTAAATTTGAACTTATGATGGGAATTGAACCTATC